>CM076570.1:1224177846-1224587910 GCA_034641835.2 Pinus albicaulis | reverse complement strand
TTTTTCATGCAACAAGTATGGTCACAAAGCTGTTGATTGCAATAGAAGGAAGAATAGAAATACTTATTATGATTCTTATGCTTACTTTTCTGGACATATGAGATGTTATTCTTGTAACAAGTATGGGCATGTAGAAAAGGAATGCAGGTTGAACAGATCTGGGAAAGTGGACAATTTCCAGCACACTGTTGGAAAGCTCAAGAAAATTTGGAAAAAGAAGGAGGACCGATCAGAAACGTAGGGAATTCTGACCCTACTGCAGTCATCCGCTTCTGAAGCTGACTTTGCTTATTGACTGCAGGAATGATGTGGGATACATTATGAGATTTAGTAATGTATCGTCACAGGGGAAGCAATGCATGATGACTCTCATGATTGATTTGTTTATTCTGGTTATGTTTACTTCTGACAGCGCATCTGATGTGAAAAGGACAGGTACAGGAGGTACAAGCTCAGGAGGAAATGAAGGAAGATGAAATTTTTCTATGCTTCACTTTCCATACGCGGGTTACATTAACTAAAGTCGCGTATACACACGAGTTCCAGCAGACACAGTCGCGTATGCATTGATGATGAGAGAATTTATCTGATAGCTGAAGATCTGGAGCAGAGGCTCAGGGGGAGCATCAGTCTGACTGTTAATAACTGTGTTATTGACTCAGAAACAGCTTATTTTCTCAGTTCTAAATGATGATATGATGCTTAATGTCTTACGTTGAAGATTATGGATGTGTCTTGTTTGCTTGTTGAATGAAGAGTATTTGTTGCTGAAGTGAAAGACTTATAACTCAGAGATAAGGACAGTTCATGCAGAGATTGTTGCTGATGATTTGCTGTTGAAGATGTTTCAGATTACACAAGTTAAAAGAAGAGCAATGGTTTAAGGGGAGTAGCAGGTTGAATACTAATGATTGCATTGTTGGCAATATGATTGCTTATTCTTTGATCTTTGTGATACTCATGCTCAAATGATGATGACTTGGTACATGGAGATTCTGAGCCCTGGTTGCTGATAAGTATCTTTTGTGTTCACACATGGATGAGCTGGATGTCGATGGATTCAGAAATAAAAGGAGATCATGTAGAGTTTGTTACTATGGTTGAGATCTTTTGCCTACATATGTTACTTCATGTTTAATCTTGAAGATCATGGTGATTTTGGACCACATGGATGATTGCTTGACACATATCTGAAGATGTTGTTCTGGTGTGACAATTTCTCTTGGAAAGATTGTATTGATGCTGCAAAGAATCTGAAGGCCTGGTTACTAATGTACCTTTACTACAACCGTTGGATGACGCTTGAAGACACAACTACACTATTCTATCTATCTGTAGTCCAGGGAAGCATTCAAATGTCTCAGAAAGATGCTGAACACTGTCTTCGCCTTACAAAGAATCAGATCTGATTGAAATTTAGAAGATGTCTTGGGATACGCGGCTTTCCTGAAACACAGTCGCGTATACACGCGAGTTAATGCACAGAAAACCGCGTATGCATGATTGCTGACAATTTTTGCTTGGTTCAGCTCTCTTCAGCACAGCTGCAGTGCTGTTTTACTGTTTGGTATCTCTGGTGGTGTTCCAGTTCTCATAATTCTGTTTCTAATGTTTTGATGAAGATTCCTTGATGATTTGTTGGTGGAAGTTTTCAGGATGCACAAACTAAGGGGGAGCCTTAGTCATTTTGAAAGGTTGCTTGGTTGCACAGATTCAGGGGGAGCATTAGCTTTGCTGAGTATAATGCATTGATGTGTTTCTAATTTATAATCTCTCTTGAGGTCTTTCCGGTGTTGGTCTTAAAGTCATATTTGTAATTTGATGAAAAGGTCTTGTTAAGACCCATGATGTAAATTGTAATATTCAGTCATGTAAGGACTTGTCAAATTTGTAAACCCACTTGGTTGGGTAGCTGAGTCAAATGTGTAAACCCACTTGGTTGGGTACTTGAGTCTCATATGTAAATCCACTTGGTTGGATATTTGTTGTAAGTATGAGTCATTGGTGATAGGAAAGTCTTTGAGTCATGTACTTTATTGAAAAATATGTTTGAAGATTCAGCATGAACTCAGGGGGAGCTTGGTCACTTCAGTATACATCAGATCTGCAGAACGCTTCTTCTACATGAGGATAAAAGGGGGTGAGTGTGTTGGTTTTGATCTGCCCGTTGCCCTTGATGTCAAAGGGGGAGAGTGACATAGTGTTTGAATGAAGATAATGATGTGCCCTTTGCCCTTGATGTCAAAGGGGGAGAGTAACATGGTGTTTGAATGATGCCAAAAATGGAGAGAGTGACATGGAAAATAGGGAGAATGACATGGTGTCATTGTATTCTTAATGTATCTATCTGTTGTGGTAACCAAACACCATCATGGTTGCCATCAAGTCCAAAGGGGGAGATTGTTGGAAATATGATGTAGGATGTTGTCCTTGATGGCAACCCACTGAATGAAGATGAAGACATGCGACTGTTGACATGTGGTGTCCTTGATGACAATCCACCTGATGAAGTTATGCTTGACTTGATGGACTTAGTAAATGATGTAAATCTGATGTGATATGATGTTTGTTGACAATATGATGCTAAGTGTTGTCCTTAAAAGGCAACCCACTTGATGAAGATGATGACAACTTACTTGATGAAGTTGTGCCTGATAGAATATGTCCTTGATGAAGGAAATCTGATGTATCTACAGTGTGAACAGAAGGCAATGAAGAAAGGAATTCATCATGTGCTAATTCTATGATGAAAAAGAGTATGTCTCTAGGTATACGCGGATTGGCCTAGGGGAATTCGCGTATGCACGCGGAAAAGAACGTGCCAAGTCGCGTATGGGCTAAAGCGCTCAAAAAGTGCAAAACCAGGGGTAACCACCATGAGATTGACCCATTGTATTGGGTAATGATCCGCCTAATTGACCCCCGCTCCGGTAGTTTTGGGCTTATGGTATTGTTTTGGTCCATGGTATTGAAAAAGGGGCTCATGGTATTGAAAAAGGATAATCATATAAAAGGAGAAGAAATTCATTGTGCACAACATGAGGGTGGGTGCAAGATGTCCGAGCTTGAATGAATACTTCTCTCTGAAGTAGATCTGATTGGAAAGGGTTACACTTGAAGATAAATATGAGTGTATGATGCACCAATGATGAAGAAGGGGATCTAGATCCGAAATGCACTTGTATTTACTAGATCTGCTTATGGAAGGCCTAGATCTGTGATGAGGCGAACATCTAGGCGAACATCTGTCTGAAGTGAAAGGGTAAATCTGAACTGAATATCTGATCTGAAGAAGTATGCTGCTCTGGAATAATTGAAGATCTATACGCGACTTCGACGCGGAGGAAGCGCGTATATACGCAGCTTCAGCGAAGAGAAAGCGCGTATGCGCAATAAAATATACACTGAGGTATACGCTGGTTTGTGTGGACGGAAGCGCGTATATACGCGACATCAGTGAAGTAAAAGCGCGTATGCAAACTAGGTTTTGCTGAAGCATGGGGTATGAAACATCTGATCTGTTCTGCTGTATTACTGCTATCTGATCTGTGTTGTCTGAATTGGTAAGTATCTGTTGGTGATGTATGTTTGAGCTTAAAAGTATGGAAAGGGTCTAGTCTGGAAATATGATGAAACGTGGCCTGCAAGTTGTGTTCTAAAGGAAGCTTTGGATCCAGTGTGAAAATTGATGAAACGTGGTCCATAGAGCTGTCGAGGGTTGTAGCCTTCGCCGTGGGGTTGTAGTTCCCTTCCGGTGAGGGCCGGTAAATGAGATTGGGGGGTCGTAGCTCCCTTCCAGAGAGGCCGGTAAACGCAGTCGGGGGGTCGTAGCTCCCTTCCAGAGAGGGCCGGTAAACGAGCGCAGTGGGTGCCTGGCGTGCCGGCCGGCACCGCGCTCAAAGACATATGTTGTAAGATGTTTTCTCTATAATAAAATATCAAGGCCGAGCAACTCAGCGTGGTTTTCTCCCGATTTGGGTTTCCACCTAAAAATCCCGTGTTCATGTGTGATGCTTTGTGTGATGGTTTATTCTCGTTCTTACCGCACCTCGTTTATCGCTTATTGAACATTCAAGAATAAATGATGGAATGGTTTAAGTAAATATTTAATGACATATCTAAATCTCTCGTGTATACGCTAGTTTCATAAAGGGGATCCGCGTATATACGCTAGTTTACTGAAGTAAAGTAGCGTATGGGTTTTAAGGAATGAAAAAGTAAAAAGATTTGATTATGCAGTAAATACTGATTCACCCCCCCCCCCCTCTCAGTATTTTTCCCAACAACTTCATCTGACCCCATAGCCATATTGGTTTGACAGCCTCTCATTCCACCTATCCTACTTAGTCATCTTACCCCAACCCAAAACAAAAAGACAAAACTACACTTAACAACTAGTCTAAAATCAATCACCCAAAGTGAACAAGTTCACATCCTTCGCATAATAGAGAGAGCCCTCTCTGAGTCCAGGAAGAATAGGTCCTAGGACTCCAAAGACTGGTCTGATGTTACCCTGCTGTTTGGTTTATCCAATCTTTCAAATCACGGGACCCTAACATAATGGCGATCACAGTGGGACTAAGTACATAGTAGCCTAAAAACTCTTAGAGACTCTTTTAAACCCTCAGTTAAACTTTGAAATCATGTGATTTTTAAATCACCTCATCACTTTCACCAACGCAATGATGATCATGATGCAACTTTTGATGTCAGTGACAATCTAAGTATCCCTCAGGACTTCAGAAACCTTCATCAAATCATAGAGAAACTTAACTGATAGCCTAAGAGTAGAATCTAACTTTTCCACCATCCTAGAAAAATGATGACTCAGCTATAGGACACTCTTACACACCTTAAGGGCTGCATATAGAAACTCAGAAAACCCCAAAACATTTCTAGATTGGCTTTTGTCAGTATTGGTGGTGGACCATAGACAATTATCTTCAAAAGAACTAAAAACATCCACCTGGCGACTCCATTGGCCTTCAATAGGCCGATTACTTCATTAATCCTAATAAACTCCCCTAGGAATGCATTAAGCGATCCTAATCATGATGATGGTGGACAACAAAGTTCAAATCCTCCACCTGGTGACTCCACAACCTTCAATAGACCTAATGACTTCACTGGTAGAGAACTCTAGACTAGTTGAAGAGATATAGTGACCTCTTTTTGATTTACAAACATGGATCCAAAAATACAATGAAGGTATGCCCCAATGAATAGAGCTCATATCCCTAGATTCCCACACAAAATGCCTGAAATAAATTGGATGAAAAACTTACCTATCTTTCGAGCTGAAAAATTTGATGACCCTTTGTTACATCTCATCAAATTTCATATACACATATGGAGGTTAAAATTTGAATGTCATGAAGACTACCTCATGAAAATGATTATGTTAACTTTAGAAGGTAAGGCAAGAAATTGATAAGAATGGCTAGAACCCGACATCTTGTTTTCATTAAAGGATTTCCACAATATATTTCATAAGTACTATATAGGGTATTGTCCATCTCTATCATTGGCTGAAAACTGTTGTGATCAATCTCAGGACATCATACAATACCTTTTAGATAGTGATGAAGATTTAGGAAACTTGCATCCTGAAGATCTCTTAGCAGCAATCCATGAATTTCATTCTCAAAATAACTATCATAACAACCTAGAGGAGTTAGTTGAGGAATAAATCAATCAAGAAATAGAAGGAAACCCACAAGATCTCTCTGAAAACCCAAGTAATGATTCATCATCTCTTATAGGTGAGGCTCAAGAAGACATCCAACCTCTCAATCAACTTTTGCAAGAGAAAGGGGAATGTTGTAGTAATTTCCAAAGAGAAATAAAAATGACTCCTTTTTTAACTGAAGAAGAAATAAACCAGCTTCTAAACATGAAAACAACGTCTAAACCCTCATGTGAACAAAACATTTTGGTTCTTTCTCCTACTAGTCTTGTCTACCATAAACGAGAAAGTGAACTTGTAGATTTATTTAAAGAAGAACAATCTGATAATACAACATGTATGGTTGGTGACATTACTTGTATTAATGATTCTCCAAGTTTGATCAATATATTGATGATTATGATCTCCAAACAGAAACTAACCTTATAGAGCAATCAACAGTTGATTTGTGGGATGAAGTTCACTATCATCAACTGGAAAAAAGTAAGCAACCAACCCAGGTCACTTATGACACTAATAAGGAAAGCCTTGAAAGTTTAAAAGTAAGTGAGGAGTCTCTGACTCTTTTCTCTAATTCACTTCAGTCCATCGGAAATAGCTTTCACATAATTGAAAATCAACAGTCTTTCAACTTTGATGTTGAGGTTGAGGAGGATGAGGAACTTCTTGAGCAAGTTGTCTATGAGGAGCCTTCTCTTGAAATGGTTGAGGAAATCATTTGGAACATGGAATCCTCCTTAACTCCAGATTTGTAGCCACTAAGATCCTTTGAACTACAATTTTCAAATGAAGGCATGGAAATTAATGATCACAATAAGGTTGCTACACTTCTTTCTCAAGAAGATTTGTTGCCAAGGAATGCTCCTACTCATCAACATGGTGGTTTTCACACAGAGCTCATCTCACTCTATCAAAGCACATCAAGTGTGTTAAAGGATAACATTTCCATATATGATGAATCTACCAGTTCATAAGATCATGAGGAAGAGGTGGAGTTTCTTTCCCAAAAGAGTCCCAAGCAAAGCCAAGTGGAAGAAGGAGTAGTCCTGAATGAAGCTTGTGTCTCAAATCCTCTAGATCAAGTATTATTCCAAGATCCGTTGGTTGTTTTCCTTGAGAAATCTAAAGGAAGAGTGTGCTCTACCAAGAACAGTTTGTTGCAAAGTATGAGAAAAATTTTAAGCATTACTGCCCGAAAACAAGTGAGGTGGAAGTGGCCTTTAGGTTTTGTCAGCACCCTCAAAGAGTTGAACCAAGATCCCTCATGCAATCACCTGCTTGATTGGTTGTATTGGAAAAGAAATTTCACCAGCTAAATGTATATCACCTATAGTATATATTAGGATAGATAGGAATGAAAAATAAATTCAGCCTTGTGAGCATCTTTTTAGTTCTAGATTGTTTGGAACAAAAAATGAAAAAACACAAAAACAAAGAAAAGTAGAAAAAGAGGGCAGATTTAAAGAAAAGGTACAGTCCCATACCCAAAAAATAATGATGTTTAAAGTATGCAAGTCTAAATGACACTACTTTTTTTTGAAAAAGAAGTCTTGTTCAGTCATCTAGCCTAATCATGGCTGAACATGTTTTCAATTTATTGTTGATAAGTTAGTGAAAGAATGCTAGTCAAATCATTGAAGCTTGACTTGTCGAAGAAAATAGATTAGAAAAGAAAGATACTGGTTCCACATGCTTAAATCTGAACCAAATAGAAGGATAGGGATGCTTAGCAAATGATGAAACATGGCCCTCACACCTTCTAGTTTTGTTTTTCTTATGAAAATAAAGTTTGTGTGTAGTTTGTCTTGATGCCACGACTCATGATGAATCAGATTTCCTAATCCTATTTCAATTCATGCTTTTAATTTCTTGTCAAATAGCTTAGAGAATGATGTCTATCATACTGATTAATCTTGACAGTTAAATAGACTAGGTAGAGAATAAGAAGAGTTCACTAGCATAATCTAAACTCTTGGATGAAATAAGTGTAGAAGTAGATAGTTTGTTTTCTCTTTCAAAATAAAATGTCAATGGGTTTGCCAGTTCAAGTGCACCCAAGGAATAAAAAATGTTAGGCAAGTAGGTTGGGTAGGTAAAAGTGAAGTTGAGCTAATCATGCTTTCAGATTTTCAAAATCACTATTTCAAGGAAAGAAGCAGCAAAAGAAAAGAAGAAAATCTGCCCATTGGATGAGGCACTGGTCTTCATAAACCAAGAGATCTGAAATTCTGACACCTCCTAAAAAAGAGCTACCCTCCCCAAGTGGAGCCACTGTTAGTCATTAGTAATTTTTACCTGTGTAGATGACTAAATGCTTTGTCCAAGATTTCTATAAATATAATTCAAGAATCATGTGAATTCTGGAAATCTCCTCACAAAGAAATTTATTGTTTACCCATTTCCTTGTCAAAGCATGCCCAATCTATCACCCAGACAAGACCAATGTCCCTCACTCTCACTATGTTTTCCACCTCTGCCTATAACACTATGTCTCTGTTTGCCTAAACCCTCTATTTTGCATACCTTATTTCGCCAAGTAAGCCAAACTTTTCTCCTTTCTCACCAAGTGCCTCAAGCAATGGTGTTGTCAAAAATCCTTGTCTAAAAGCTCTTTGAAGTAAAAACAAGGTCTTCTAGTTGTCTAGGATGGTAGTGCATAATAGAGTGTCAAAAACCCTGTCTCCTCGTCCAAACCTTGATTCAAGTTTTCAGTCAAAAACCTATTCCAAGAACATTACAATAAGTCAAATAGGGTCACCTAGGTTATCCACTATCATGTTTCTAAATTCAATATTTCCACAGGTATTCAAAGGTGAAATCAAGTGAACACGAGGATGAGGCCATATCATTGGTCAAATAACATCAAAGACCTCTAAAAGTATCCTCTTCATCAAGCAGTAAGCCTGCAAAGTAACAATTTACCATGCCCAATCATTTCTGCAGAAATGTTTTGTAAATGGTCAAACAATAGAACAGAGGAAAAGAAGGAGACCTAAAAAGCTTATAAAGGCATCCACATTAGGTGGTAAGATACAAACAGGCTTAAATTTTACAGGGAAGAAACATGATCTCATGAGAGAGTGTTATGAAGTGATGCCCATCATAAGTTCCATGTAGGTCATAAAAGATAGTGGCACATAAGCAACATTGTACATCAATCAAAAATATCCTTAAAGGGTTATTTGGCTTCAAACATGAAAATTGTAGAGGGACAACTTCCCTTTGCTTTCATTCCTGCAAAGAATACCAAAAAGCCATCAGATTAGCCATGTGGTAAGGTAAAAAAGGAGGATCATCAAGAGAAGACCATTCACAGCCTAGAAGAAAGCAAAAAGGTATGTGTTTGTTGGGAATTAAGATTCGTGGTTGTTTTGACCAAGTAATAGAGAAATTCTAAGGCTACAAAGGCAAAGAACACATAAAACCCTTCAAAAGATCATTGAAGGCTTTATGTAATATTCCTTTTTGGGGATTCTCAAGGTTATATGTCAGAGATGGAATACAGAGGAATTTACTGGTTATGTCCCCTCTGAAAATAGGGTGAGAACCAAAGGATTCCTGGCCAACTATAGACTCTTCCTATAGAACTTGGTATAATCCCTTTCAGGAATCTCAACAAGGTATTCTATGAAAACATTGTATAAGAAAATATGAGCAAGAATAACATATATTAGGGTTGGGATCCCCTCAATTATGATGTATGTGACTTATACATATAATTTCAGCTGAAAAAAATCAGTTTATGCACATTAAAAAGATCTCCCAAAATGAAGACTAGCTAGAAATCAGCCAAAGAGAGAGGCTACTGAAACACATAAACCTCAGCAACTAGAATTGCGCAGTTTTGACTGAAACTCAAAGGAGGACAGAAAAATATCTGATACTTCATATATATAACATTAAATCATATTTATATTTGAGCTTATAGCCTCTAAAACAGATTACAAAAGAAACTAGGGCAAAATCCCTTCAGAAATTAGCGCTGCAACTAGGAATAAATTGCAGAAATACATAAACAGCATTATTTTTCAGATGGTTCAGCTGATGTACATTAAATTTCAGATATATGAAATATAAATGGATGAAAAATAAGATCTAATATAGATTTGGAAGCTATAAGACGTTAAGAACAAGATCCAATTGGAATTACATCAAAAGATTGCATAACAAGCTGTAGATCTGAATTACAAATTGCAATGCTGCAGAAAACCCAGAAATTTATAAAGATAAATTTTATTTCTGAAAGAGATCAGATCTATAGAGACATGGATCAGAAACCCAATCCACGTATCACCAAGGGAAGGCAAGCCTAACACCAAGAGATCTTCCTCCAAACTGATAGCAAACTGAAATAAGCAAGCCCTCTCACAAAATAACGCAATATTGAACAAAAACTGCACAGAGGGTGAAGGAGACTGAATAAATGGAATGAAATTACAGATCTTATACAAAATATGGATCAGTTATCTCTTTGGAGGTTGAAGAACACACTCCAATAGAGAAAGCCTCTCAAAACATGCTAGATCTAAGCAGATCTAGAACACCATTGGCCACAAAAGATAGTAGCTACAAAACCCTCAATGGGCCAGCGTTGCTCATGAAAGATAGAGCTTGGTATCCAACTATTTAGTGGCCAACTTTAGCAAAGAAATCCTCCAATGATCCTCAAAAGAAGAGCTGAAACCCCTAAACAGGAATTCCAATCACAATCCTCCACTAAACAACAGAGAATGGTATTTGTCTAAGCAGACAAATACTTCAGAAATATGATCTATCAACAACAACCTCTTCATGTTGCTCTCCTCCTTCTTTTATAACATGATAAATCCCTTGCAAACCCTAAACCACTTTGATGAGTTACCCCTCTTCACATTAGAGGCTCCCTTCTGGAACTATGCAGTCCCTTTTGGAGATGCAATGAACCTAGACAGCGCAGTTGACTTGGTCAAGGTGGACCCAATATTTGGCTCAAACCTCTTTCACACCTGCAAGTGATTATGTACATAGCCCTGATTAGTCTTTGTTCATATGGGCATGGATTTATTTAGACTTCTTAGAAGTTTTACATGTCCTCTTTTATTCATTTATTCGTAAAACATAAGTTAAATCAAAATTGAATTTCTCCTCTTAGCTAAGGCTAAGTAGGAACATTACAGTCCCCCCCCCTCAAAATGTTGCTTGTCCTCAAGCAACTAATAGGGCAAGAGCTATAGTTCTTCTCCTTCTCCATTGATGGCACCATCAAGAATCAATCTCTCATCATGGGTTAAGTGCTCACCAAGACAATACATCAAAAACTACTCCTCCAATGCTAACATGAGAGGTGCATCATCTGCCCCTTCAGGAGTGTAAAACTCAACAAAAATAAACATGGGTGAGCCAATGTCACATCTGAAACATGTATCATGAAGTACATGATAAAGTTCCATTCCATGTGGTACATGTACACTACTTACTTCTTTCCCATACATACCCATAAACAATATCAATATGTCATCTATGTATGGAAGCAAAATCACAAATAGGCAAACTGAAATTTGCACTTGGAGAGGTGGGTCACAATCCCACATAAGGTATCAGCGCAGTGCACTCCTTGTTTTGAGTAGATATGAATGTGATAGGTGGTACTCCCACCACATCTTTGCTACATGGTTCACTTTGACATGGCTGAAAGTGAAGCCCTCATTAGGTGCTTTTGGGAAGCACTCATCATGATAAATAATCTCCCTTTGCAGCTCAAGGGAGTGGCCACCTTTGGAATCTTTATTGGCCTCATCATTGCCACGAGATTTGCATGTAATATTACTCCTTGTAAGAGCCATGGCCTGCATACATATGGTAAGAGAATGTGCCAAATCAGAAAATAAACTTTCTCCATAAGATCAAATTTCTTACCATACAAGTCTCCCACACACATAGAGTTAGGCATGGGCTTTTCTCTTCTTTTGAGAGAAGAAAGAGATGGCTGAAATGTCTCCTACATAGGATCCCTTGGCTGCCCCATCTCCACATAACTATTGCACTCTTGTAAGTGCTGATGTAATTCCTCCCAATCATAATGCTAATGTAGTTCCTCCTCCATACCCTCCTAATCAAAACTCTTCAAGATTAGGGAGTAGATTTTTGATGACTGCATGTAGTTGGAAAGGAAATCCTTGTGTGCTCTTTGGAGTATCTCTTGCTTAAGCTTGGAGGCTTGAGATAAGAATACTTTACCAAGATGATAGATGACCCCTTCATGGACCAAATAGCCTCATCCTTCCTTTATGCCATCTAAGATCATCCCTATGTGCAGATCTTTGAAGTACTCCACAAGGAGTTGAGACCTCCAATATTATCTACACTTCTCAACAAGGACAACATTGTTGATGCATCTATGGTGGTGCTTGCCTTGTTGTTTCTTGTGCCTTTGGCACTATGCATGCCAAAATTTTTTGTGGGAAGGCTGATCCTCCCCCTTGCTTCTTCCCACAACGTTGTGACTCTTTCTTCCATTGTTTCAGCACTTGGTGAAGCTTTCCCCACAGAATCTAATGGCACCCCAAGTGGTTTTCCATGATGTAGGAATGTCCCTTACAGCATTCTCATAAACATGAGAGAAGGAACTGTGAGGTCCCTACCCCCACTACAGAATTCCATCTTTGTTGTGTGGGTAGAAGCTTCAAGTGAAGGGTAGGTGCGCATGCCTTGAATGATTTGTTGTTTCCCACTCTTCAAATCCACCCATTCCATCTGCAAGGCCTTCCAATTAGTGGTGACTTTTCCCAAAGTAATCAACCACTGGACACCCAAGATGATGTTGGTGTCTAGTATGTCCACTACAAAGAAGTGGTCCTCCAAAGTGTAGGTCCCCATAGTCACAGAAAGTGATGGAACATACTGCATGCACTGCATATTTCTATCTCCCGGAACCAAAATAGAGAACCCATCAAAATTATCAATAGGGATCCCTCTCCTTTGCACAAAGTGAGCATCAATAAAATTTTGGGTTGCCCCACTATCAATTAGAATAGATACTCTTTGGTTCATAACTGAACCTTGCACTCTAAGAGTCAAATACTTGGGCATTCCTCTCAACGAAGCAAGAGTCCCACTGGTTGGAGCAAATGCTCCTTCTTCTTCTCTAGATGATGATGGATCATCCTCCTCATCATCACCAGTGCTGTGACCTCTCCTAGGTCCATCATTTCCCTCCTCCTCCTCACAATCAGAGAAGACTTCAATATAGTGTGCTCTTCCAGCAGCACATCTATGCCCCGGTACCCATGGCTCTTGACAAGTGAAACATAATTTATTTTTCCTCAACTCCCTCCAGAGATCATTGTCAAGGAGATTTTTCTGTGAGCTCTCCTTGGGTGGAGCAGCTTTCCCCTCCTTCCCTTTAGAAGAGTGAGTGGCTTTTCTTGGGAAGGTTTCCTTTGCCCTTGGCAAGGCATCTTGGAGATCTCTTATTCTTTCAATGGCATCATGCAGAGTGGTGGGCTTGGTAGACTTGACCAACCCATGCAAAGGTTCTTCCATGCCATAAATGAACATATATACTCTCCTTGCAACTAAAAGATCAGGAACCATTACAGATAGCCTCGGAATTCAGAGATATAGGCCTCAGCATCTCCTGTCTTCTCAAGATTTTCCAAGCTTATGAAAGGGGCCTCCAAAATCTTCCGATCAAATCTTTCCACTAGTATCCTAGTTAAATCAGCATAAGTGGACACATTTTTGTGCCCCAATGTAGCAATTCCATGAAACCACCAGTTGTGGGCATCTCCATCAAAATGCAGCGTAGCAATCTTTATGGCTTCTGCTTCAGGCACTTTATTCAGCTGGAAATAGATGGCCAAATTTTCCACCCATGCTTTATCTAAACAAGAGGGTGATCCATCAAACTTAGGCAAGAAGAATATGCCCATGGTGTGGTGCCTCCCATGAAGGAAACCTCCATCTTTGTACTGCTTCCATGGCCTCCTCTGGTCCTTGAGATGGCAGAAGTCTTGAAAGCTAAAGTTATCCTTGAACCTTTGACTTTGTGAATCATATTCTGCAAAGTAGCCTTCCAAAGAGGTTGGCTCTTGAAGCCCTTCATTCTCTACAGCCAAGAAGGTGGGAATTGTAGAGCGTTGTGAGATCTGTGGAACTTGTGGCAAACTCACAGGTAATCTAGTTCCATACTGAGACATTTCAGAACTTTCTCCTTGGTGGAGTCTTCCAAGGGACTCCCTCATTAAATCTATCCTTATCTCCTTTATCTCCTTGGACAGATCTTGCATAGCTTCCAAGAGAGTTTTTGCAAACTCTTCTGCATCCTTATCTTTATCATTCACCAATTCAGGGGCTTTCCCCTTGTCTTGACCCTTGTAAAGGTAAACAGTAGTATAGTCATACTTTCTATGACTTCTATTCTAGTATCTCCTCTCCCTCTCAGAAAGAGGATCTTCATCATCGAAATGTAGCATGACTAAGGCTCCAATGCTAGCACAGGTTGTGCCAACAGTGGAGCTCCGATACCACTGTAATATTCATTTTTGGGGATTCTCAAGGATCTATGTCAGAGATGGAATACAGAGGAATTTACTGGTTATGTCACCTCTGAAAAGAGGGTGAGAACCAGAGGCTTCCTGGCCAACTGTAGACTCTGCCTATAGAACTTGGAATAATCCCTTTTAGGAATCTCAACAAGGTCTTCAATGAAAATGATGTATAATAAAATAAGAGAAATAATAACACAGATCAGGGGTGGGATCCCCTCATTTATGATGTATGTGACTTATACATATAATTTCAGCTGAAAAAAATTAGTTTAGGCACATTAAAAAGATCTCCCAAAATGAAGACTAGCTAGAAATCAGCCAAAGAGAGAGGTTGCTGAAACACAGAAATCCCAAACACTAGAATTGCGTATTTTTTACTAAAAATAAAAGGAGGATAGCCAAATATCTGGTACTTCAGAGATATAATATTAAATCAGATTTATATTTGATCTTATAGCCTCTACATCAAATTACAAAATAAACTAGGGAAAAATCCCTTCAGAAATTAGAGCTGCAACTAGGAATAAACTGCAGAAATACATAGACAACGTTATTTTTCAGATGGTTCAACTGATGTACATTAAATTTCAGATATATGAGATATACATGGATGAAACATCAGATCTAATACATATTTTGAAGCCATAAGACATTAAGAACAAGATCCAATTAGAATTACATCAAAAGATTTCATAACAAACTGTAGATCTGAATTACAAATTGCAGTGCTGCAGAAAACCCAAAATTTCTAAAGATAAATTTTATTGCTGAAAGAGATCAGATCTATAGATACATGGATCAGCAACCCAATCCACATATCACCAAGGGAAGGCAAGCCTAACACCAAGAGATCTTCCTCCAAACTGATAGAAAACTGAAATAAGCAAGCCCTCTCACAAAATAACGCAGTATTGAACAGAAACTACGCAGAGGGTGAAGGAGACTGCATAACTACAATGAAATTACAGATCTAATACAAAATATGGATCAGCTATCTCTTTGGAGGCTGAAGAACACACTCCAATAGAGAAAGCCTCTCAAAACAAGCTAGATCTAAGCAGATCTAGAACACCACTTGCTACAAAAGATAGTAGCTGCAAAAACGTCAATGGGCCAGCGCTGCTCATGAAAGATAGAGCTTGGTCTCCAACCAGATAGTGGCCAAATTTAGTAAAGAACTCCTCCAATGATCCTCAAGGGAAGATCTGAAACCCCTAAATAGGAATTCCAATCACAATCCTCCACTAAACAGCAGAGAATGGTATTTGTCTAAGCAGACAAATAATTCAGAAATATGATCTATCAACAACAACCTCTTCATGTTGCTCTCCTCCTTCTTTTATAACATGAGAAAGCCCTTGAAAACCCTAAACCACTTTGATGATTTACCCCTCTTCACATTAGAGGCTCCCTTATAGAACTGTGCAGTCCCTTTTGGAGATGCAATGAACCTAGACAACACAGTTGACTTGGTCAAGGTGGACCCAATCTTTGGCTCAAACATCTTTCACACCTGCAAGTGATTATGTACATAGCCCTAATTTGTCTTTTTTCATATGGGCATGGATTTATTTAGACTTCTTAGGAGTTTTACATGTCCTCCTTTATTCATTTATTCATAAAACATAAATTAAATCAAAATTGAATGTCTCCTCTTAGCTAAGGCTAAGTAGGAACATTACACTTTAGGCATAAAATAGTGAGTTTAATAAGTGTCTTTTGACAACTCAGAAGATAGCACTGTTTGTTTTTCTGAAGTATCCCTAAAAACTCAAAGGCTTGGGAGGATAGACAAAAAATGGTCAAGATAGTGACAAAAAAACCTCCTTCATCACAGTAGATGGTTTCAAGGTCAAAAGAAAAGAATTTTTTCAACATAGAATATCAGTCAAAAGGAGAAATGGAAAAAAAGGGATGATTTTTCTGTTTATAAATGTTAAATTCAAAAATAGGTTCTTCTTCCAAAACAGGCTAAAAGGCATGGGCTTGGTGTCTTCGGGAAGATTGTCAAAATATAAGGAGAACCTTGAGAGGCCTCCAGCAGTGAAAAAAGAACAATGTTTTAATCAAAACATCACCTGCAGGACCAAAAAAGGCTAAAGACATAGTGGGGAAAAAGTGAAAGGAAATGAACATTATAAAAGTGGGTTTGGTTTCAAATTTATTTATTAAAGAAGGTTATAAAGGCCTTTTGTATACTTCCCCCTACACCATTTGTCATCTCCAAGCCAAAGGAAGCTGTTGAGAGAAGGTTTTGAAATTTTCTGAGAAAATTGGTGAAGTTTACAGGCGCTACACTCCTGGGCCGGTGTTATGCACCTAGCTCTCTATGCTATGCACAGGAGGGGTGGCCGCAGTGTTATTTAACTCTGCATTAAGCACCCAGGGCCTAGCACTACGCACCTGGCCTGGTGTTACGCACAGGCACAACAGAGTGTCTACAAACTGCCTGTTACACATTGGCGCTACACTCCTTAAACCCGACTGGCCCGTCTCCTGCCTATTACGCACACACACTATGCACTGGTGCTACGCACTCATGCTATGCATCGATCTTACGCATAGACAAAGTTTCTCTAAAATTGCTAAAAGGAGTTATAATTTTGTTTTTTCACCTTCAAAGCTTCTGCAAAAGTCAAGAAACAAGGTTGGTGATTTTTTTTCTTGCCTCCCAAGCTTTCATTTTCCTAAGCAAAGTCATATTTAAAGGCTTAATTAAACCAAACCCCAGGCTGCATAAAAATCAGTTTTAAATAACTTTGGTTAGTGTTTTAAGGAGAAAATTGTTACATGTGCCATAGGAGGCTGGGTGACATCAAAAAAACCTCAAAACACTGAGTGCACTCCTAGAGAATTTTATCTTGGTCCCCATTTGCAAAATTATCCCATCACCTCACTCATTGCAGCCTTTTGACCTAAGAAACAAGATCTAAAAGTCTTGTTGTGCTAAAACCAGCCACCATGTCTAAAGGAGAAGTTCATACCAGTAGTGATGAAAGCCAAAGACCTTCCAAGAAAAAATACAAGGGAGGAAGGGAAAATAGGTTTGAACCCTTAGACACAGTTCAGATTACTTCCTCTCCCATGATCCTATCACACTTTCAGGATGTTCGGTGTTATCATTTTTGTGAAAAGGTCAAGCAAGTCAAAAGCTACTTAGACCTGACTAGATTGTTCATCCTTGGTTTACAAAATCACCAAATTAGCCTAGCAATGTTGAGATTGCAACAAGATGAGGAGCTTAGTGGAAAGAAGTCGCCTTCACTAAGTGGGCCCGCAGGCTATTTTTGGCGCAAAGTCTATTTTTAGACATATGGATCATGTTCTATGAGTTGCAGGATGCTATTTGTGGATGGTTGGTCAAGTCGGAAAAAATAGATGGACTTCTATTTTTAGACATATTGGGCATAATCTATTTTTAGATTGCCAGTCTAAAAATAGATATGTCGAATATTATTAGCTCTTAATAATATTTGGACTCTAAACATTATCTTATCCTCTTGGAGCACTTCAGTTCGAGTCACGGATGTGGCACATGCAGCTGACAGAAGGAATTAAGTTATTCCTAGGGTTTAGTGGAGCTATTGCATGTTGAATTCAGTTAGAACTCATGTGACAGAGTTTGGTGGAGTTCATGAGACAGTTAATGGAGTTTTGTTCAGTTTAACTTAGTTGAGCTAGTTGTATCTAGTCTAACTGATTGATAAAATTAGTGAGAGTGGTGTGAATTAATTATTAATTAATTCACTAATTATTAACTCATAAATCAACTAAAGAATACATCAGTTAACTGCAGTCCATGGACAGTTTCAGTGGAGACCAGTGGAGAGGTAGGTGAAAGAGCAAGTGTGACTATCAGTTGTGACTATACTGGTGCATGAGATTTGCACACACATTGATGGAGAATCCAATGAGGATTGCGTAGTACATACTAGTGGGATTCGAACTTGGATCTCAGTATTATCCATCTTGGATTACGCAGTAGAGGCAGGCTAACAGGTGGAGCAGATTGGAGCATGTGTTTTGCTAGATCTGAGCTTGTGTAGTGTGTAACAATTGGAGATTGTACTGAGAGCTTGTGAGGAGTTTGTACAATGATTGTTACATGATCTCTATAATTATAATATATAGATAGTTTGGGGTTTTCAGCTTTAAGCTTTCCCATAAATACTATGTTTATATGTGTGATTGTTTATGGTTTTAATGTGCGCATGCGATTGTTTATATTTCCGCAAATTGATGATCAATGGTAGAAGAGGTTATGTATTATGCATGAAGCTCAAATAGTGTGTGATCAAGATAATCTCGGTGAATAATTTAACAGTTATTCAAATTTCTACAAGCAAGAGTGGACTTTGAACTCTCATCTGAATCCATTTCCAAAGAAACAAGTATACCAGACATTGGCAAGATATGGTTTAAACAAAAGAAGTTGGAGTTGTGCTATTATGAAACCTACCTAAAACCAAGCTATCAACAATTCTGCAAGGCTATTTTTCCTTTTTCCCACTTGCTAGAGAGGTATATCTTGCTGATGAAGCAAATTATCAGATATTTCACCTGTGAGGGGAGATACTCTAGGATTTACTCATATCATATAAGGTTACTAATGCACTTCACCAAAGTCAAAATAATGAACCTAGCATACTACCTTTTCCGGAGCATTGACAAGATGGCCTCACTTGTCAAGAAAAGACGCTATGACCGCTAAATGCCTAGCCTTTTCCACCATTCCTTGATCAAAATGATTGTCTTACACCAGCTGCAACAATAAGGAATCCCTTGGGAAGTCTTCATCTCACATGATGTATTTACAAACCCCCAAGCCTTCATTCAACAGAATTTACCCTCCACTTCACAACCACCTACCTCCACTCCTCCATCATCTCTCCATGGGCCTTCTCCACAAATAAATTCACCCCCTATCCCTTCTCTTAATGTACCAAGCGAAGAAGCTGACAATGGCTCTAATGATGAGAAAACTGATGATAATAATGAGGAAGAGGATAGTGAGGTAGAAGCTGAGGAAGATGAAGAAGACAAGGAAGAGGACAGTGAGGTAGAAGCTAAGGGAGATGAAGAAGAAAAGGAAGAGGAAAATAGTTAGCATGAAAGTGATAATAGCCACAACAAAAAACAAAATGATGATAGCAGAAATCAAGAGAAAGATGTAAGTGAATCAAAGGTTGAAGACATTGAAGAAAATGTAGAGCTTGATAAAGATGATGAAAGTGGCGAAAATAATGAAGAATATGGGACAAAAACAGAGTATCAGGGAGAGGAACAACAGAGTAAGGATGACCAAGAAGAGGTAGCCTCTCAAGAAGGAGACAGTGAGCAAGAAAACAGAGTTAAAATCAGTGGACCTCATGATGAGAAAAAGGGCCAAAACAGTGGTTCTTATGATGAGGAAGATGAAACTAAAAACACATATGAAGACATTAGGGAGGAGGTGCATGATGTTAATAAAGGTAATAAGAAAATAAATGATGAATTTGAGCATGATAGTGAAACCAATCACAATGACAAAGGTGCTGAAGTAAATGAGATAAGTGAAAAGGATAGTGGTCAGTTTGAGAGCAAATATGATAGTGAGGAAAACAGTTAGAAAAGCAAGGATAATGATGAGTTCAAAAGTCAAAAATTTAGTAACCCTATGGAGCATCAAGTGACTCATGAAATCCATGACAAAGATGACAAGGCTTGTGGCACCTCCAAAGGTAGAGACACCATCCTAAAACCTCTCACATGCACCTGTCACAGAGGCAGAAGATATGTGTTTGCTACCTCAAAAAGGCAAAGGGGCATCTCTCCTCCAACAATCAAGCGTCAAGACATAGGAAAGGGAAAGATGGAAAAAGGTGAGCATAAGGTATAGGTAAGAAGGAGCAAAAGGATCAAGAAGAAATCCCAAGGATCTCAATTCATTGATCTAGACAGTGACACTGAGGACCAAGAGATGAAAACTAGGTTGCTCCTCTTGGAAAAATATGCACAGCTTTAGGAGTGGGAAAGGGATTTTAAAATGGCTCAAAGTGTCATCTACTACTGCAAAAAGGAACATAAGCATTTTAATGAGGTAAAGAGGGACCTTTCCCTACAGAAGAAAATGACCAAACATTATGCAAGGAAAAGCATGCTTGCTAATGCCAAGCTAAAGAAGGCCCTCATTGAAATAGAAAACATAAAAAGAACCAAAGTGCATGGCAGCCTTGGATTCTTGGCTGAGTCTTCTCAACAGGTGTCCAAAACCTCTTGAGGGGTCTATCCACCAATTCTGAGGCAAATTGGACAACTTTTTGTTTCTTCCAAATTTTGACCCCTAGGAGTGCAACATCCTAGGCGCTACACACAAATTTGGTGCATCCTCAACTCTCAAAGTTTACATTTTTAAACTTATCACAACATCAACATTCTACTCACCAATTTTCAGATCATTTGGAGCATTTTTACCCCCCTCAAAAGGTCAAAAAACATCAAATATTTGACCTTTCTGCCTCCTTTTCAGACCATGTGTTACACACAGAGTAGTGTTTTAATATTTAATTTTTGAGCAGGTAAATGGCATCCACTCAGCATAACTCAAACCTTTTTGGAAATTATACTTATTAGGGTTTCCAACAAGCCATCACGGAGCCAAATCCGGTGTCAGGAAGACCTTAAAAATACTGTTGCAACAGGGCCTATTTCTTTGTTACGCACCTGGAAATTTTTCACTATCTGACACATGTGTTACGCTCCTGTGGCTGAGTAGGAAAAATGTGCATTTGGAAAGTTTTCTTAGGCATTTCAGGCCTAAAATTCAATTTTATTTCCATTTATAGTGGGAAAATATATTTATTTAGATATTTTTCTACGTTGGGCTTTGCAAAGACTCAAGGATAAGTTAGGATATTTCTCTTTGGCCAATAGGCTTCTAGATGCTCTAGTAGGCTCTCCTCTCCTTATTTTTTATATAAGACATGAGGATTCATTGTAATCAGTTGGGACTTGATGTGTTTAAGATCAATACATGGTTTTATGAGCTTGGAAAAGATATTGGTTTTATGAAGTGAATGAATGGCTTGTGTGGCTTGATGTTTTAGAAGTCTGCTTGCAGGATTCCATAGCTTGGTGAATGGTGATGTTTTCCTAGCTTGTTAATGTTTTCTTGTCCTCATTTTTTTTTCAGTCTACTTGGTTGCTATATATCAGAAATGTATATGTTGAGATATGCTCATGGAAGCACCTCAAACCTCCTGTTTTCTATAGTTTTGATGTTTTCTTCTTTTAGTCATCTTAAGGAATTCTTGACTGCTCCTTAGGCCCACTAAAACTTGTTTTTGTTTCATTAATGGTTAGTATGTTAGCTTATAAATATGATTTATGGTATTCCCTGCTTATTTAAAGTTTTCAAAACCCTATTGTGAAGCTTTTTCTCTGAAATACTGATTGATTAGGTTAAGACAAAGAGGTCTTGTTTCGATCTTCCCCTTTTCCCATGCTTACCAACTTGTTTCCGAGTTCCCGATAGTTTGATATATGTTGTTTAGGAGTTCCCTCTCTATATATTGAGTTGTTTTTTTATCTTATGTGTCTTCTCAAAAATCTAAATGTGAGTTTCTAAAGTTAGGAGTTCTAATGCTTCCATGTATCACCGGAATGTTCATCTTACATGTTTATCAGTTTGAGTATCGCTAATAGAGATTAATGGTTTTCCCTACCTCATGAGTTATTACTTTCAGACTATATATGTTTAAGACCTATTATTTTTTCCCAAACTTAATTTTCATTTGTAATGTTCCCACTTAGCCTTAGCTAAGAGGAACATTCAATTTTGTTTTAATTTATGTTTCATGGATGAATGAATAAAGGAGGACATGTAAAACTCCTAAAAATTCTGAATAAATCAATGCCCATGTGAATAAAGACAAATCAGGGCTATATAAATAATCACTTGCAGGTGTGAAAGAGGTTTGAGCTAAAGACTGGGTCAACCTTGACCAAATCAACAATGTTGTCTTAGTTCATTGTATCTCCAAAAGGGACAGCGTAGTTCTAGAAGGGAGCCTCAATTGTGAAAAGGGCTAACTCATCAATATGGTTTAGGGTTTGCAAGAGCTTTCTCATTTTATAAAAGGAAAAGGAGGGCAGCAAGAGAGGTTTGTTGATAGATCATATTTATGAGTATTTGTCTTCTTAGACAAATACCATTCTCTGCTGTTGAGTGGAGGATTGTATCTGGAAGTCCTATGCAGGAGTTTCACCTCTTGCTTTGATGATTCAAGGAGGAAAGTTTGCTGAATTGAACCACTATTAGGCTTGAGGCCAAGCTCCTACTTACATTGGCAGTGCTGATCCATTGAGGGTTTTGATGTCTCTGCAAGCTGCAGCAAGTGGTGATCTAATCTGCAGAGATCTAGTGTATTTTGAGAGCCTCTCTCCATGGTGGGGGTCCTTTGACCTCCTGGAAGAGTGTATCATTTCTTGTACTTCAGATCTGCAATTATTTAGTTGTTTTCTACGTCAATTGAGCTACAGCGTTGTCCCACTAGGCAAACTGTATTATTTATGTATGAGGGTTTGCAGGTTGATTTGTTCATAGTTTAGATTAGAGATCTCTTGTGTTAGCTTTGCCTCCCACTTGGTGATACATGGATTGGCTTGATGATCTATGTTCTATTCAGATCTTATCCATTTTAATGAAATTTTATATTCAGAAATTTACTGCAGTAGTTTCCAGATCTGCAACTTGTTTCTCAGATCTACTCTTATTCATGCATGCTTTTGTCAAAATTACAAGTGGATCTTGTAGAGAAAACTATAGAGTTTCCAAATATGATATAGATATGATATTTTGTCCATAGGTCTGCTCTAGATCTAAGTTTTAATTTCCAGCTGCTGAACCTCCTGAAAAATAACATTGTTGAATCATTTCTGCAAATGTACTTGTGTCCCTTCTCTCTTTTCTGAAGATTTGTTGTTGTATTGGCTCATGCATTCTACTGTATAATGAAAGGGATTTATCATAATGTTTATTTTATACTGTAAGACTAAAACATAAGTCTCCTTTCTGGTCTCCTCTGAACATCCGCTAAAACTGCGCAATTCTTGAAGCAGTGCTTGCATTTTGCTGCAACCTTCCTCTTTGGGTGCTTTTTAGCTAGTTAAGTTTTTGGGAGATTTGTTTAAATTGTCTAAGCTAGTTTTTTTCTGATGAAATTCCATATATAAGTCACATATAGCATAAATGAGGGGAACCAAGCCCTGATCTATGTTATTTTTGCACAGATTCACTTATACAGAGTTTTCCTTGAGCACCTTGTTGAAATTCCTAAAAGGGGAATTATTCCAAGTTCTATAGACAGAGTCTGTAGTGGGCCAGGTAGCCTCTGGATCTCACCCTTTCTTTGAAAGGTGACATATCTAGTAAATTCCCCTACATTCCATCTCTGAAATAGAATCTTGATATTCCTGAAAAAGGGATATTACAGTGGTATCAAAGCTCCACTCTTGGCACAGCCTGTGATAGCATTGGAGCACCAGTCATGTTGCATTTCAAAGATGAAGATCCTCTTTCTGAGAGGGAAAGGATATACCAGAATAGAATTCATAAAAAGTATGACTATACTACTGAAGACCTTGACAGAGGTCAAGACAAGGGGAAAGCCTCTGTGAATGAGAAGGATGAGAAGGATAAGGAAGCAGAGGAGTTTTCAAAAACTCTCTTGGAGACCATGCAAAATTTTTCCAAGGAAATCAAGGAGATGAGGATGGATAGAATGAGAGAGTCCCTTGGGAGATTCCATTAAGGAGAAAGTTCTGATATGTCCCATTTTGGGACTGGTCAACCTGTGAGCTTGCCACAAGATCCACAGGCCTCACAACGCTCTACAATGCTTACCTTCTTGGCTATAGAGAATGAAGGAATGCAAGAGCCAACCTCCCTGGAAGGGTATTTTGTGGAATATGACTCACAAAGTCAGATGTTCAAGGATAAATTGAGCTTTCAAGACTTTTGCCATCTCAAGGACCAGAGGAGGCCATTGCAGCAATATAGAGATGGAGGTTTCCTTCATGGGAGACACCACACCATGGGCAGGTTCTTCTTGCCTAAGTTCGATGGATCACCCTCCTTTTAAGCCAAAGCATGGGTGGAAAATTTGGACATTTATTTCCAGTTGAATAAAGTTCCCAAAGTAGAAGCCATCAAGATTGCTGCATTGCATTTTGAAGGTGAAGCCCACAACTGGTGGTTTCATGGCCTATCTACATTAGGGCATAGCAATGTGTCTACATATGCCGAGTTCACTAGGAGACTAGTGGAGAGATTTGATTGGAAGGATCCAGAGGCCCCTTTTATAAGCTTGGCAAAGCTTAAGTAGACAGGAGATGCAGAGGCCTATATCTCTGAATTCATGAGGTTATCTGTAATGGTCCCTGATCTATCAGTAGCCAAGAGAGTCTACATGTTCATTGATGACCTGGAGGAACCTTTGCATGGGTTGGTTAAGTCTACCAAGCCCATCACATTGCATGATGCCATTGAGAGAGCTAGGGATCTCCAAGATGCCTTGCCAAGAGCAAAGGCAACTTTCCAAAGTAGAACCCCTCACTCTTCTAAGGGGAAAAAAGGGAAATCTGCTCCATCCAAGGAGAGCTCACTGAAGAAAGCTCTTGACATTGATCTTCAGAGGGAGTTGAGGAAAAAGAGGTTTTGTTTCACTTGTCAAGAGCCATGGGTACCGGGACATAGATGTGCTGCTGGAAGAGCACACTATATTGAATTCTTCTCTGATTTTGAGGAGGAAGAGGGAAATGATGGACCTAGGAGAGGTCACAGCGCTGGTGATTTTTGAGGAGGAGGATCAATCACTATCCAGAGAGGAAGAAGGAGCCTTTTCTCCAACAAGTGGGACTCTTGCTTATTTGAGGGGAGTGCCCAAGTACTTGAGCCTAAGAGTACAAGGGTCTATCATGAACCAGAGAGTGTCCATCTTGATTGACAGTGGGGCAACCCACAATTTTATTAATTCTCACCTTGTACAGAGGAGAGGGATCCCTATAGATACTTTCGATGGGTTCTCTGTTTTGGTTCCGGGAGATAGAACTATGCAGTGCATGCAGTATGTTCCATCACTTTCTGTGACTATGGGAACCTATACCTTGGTGGACCGTTTCTTTGTAGTTGACATACCAGACACCAACATCATCTTGGGTGTCCAGTGGTTGATTACCTTGGGAAAATTCACCACTGATTGGAAGGCCTTGCAGATGGACTGGGTGGACTTGAAGAGTGGCAAACAAAAAATCATCCAAGGCATGCACACCTATCCTTCACTTGATGTTCCCACCCAAACAACAGAGATGGAATTGCGTAGTGGGGCAAGGACCTCATAGTTCCTTCTCTCATGTTTATGAGAATGTTGCAAGGGACATTCCTACCTCATGGCAAGCCACTTGGAATTCCATTAGATTCTAATCATGTGGGGGAGGCCTCACCAAAGGATAAAGAAATGGAAGGAAAAGCCACAGCGCTGTGGGAGGAAGAAAAGGGGAGGATCAACCTTCCCACCAATAATTTTGGCATATGTGATGTCAAAGAAATAATCAGTAACAAGGAAAGCACCACCATAGATGCATCAACAGCATTGTCCTTGTTGAGCTATGTAGATCCTTATTGGAGATCTCAACTCCTTATGGAGTACTCCAAAGATATGCACACCGGGATGATATTAGATGGCATGAAGTAAGGAGGAGGCTATTTGGTTCATGAAGGGGTCATCTATCATCTTGGAAAAGTATTCTTATCTCAAGCTTCCAAGCTTAAGCAAGAGATATTACAAAGAGCACACAAATAGTTCATTTCCAGCTATATGTAGTCAGCAAAGGTCTACTCCCTAATCATGAAGAGTTTTTATTGGGAGGGTATGAAGGAAGAACTACATCAGCACTATGATTGGGAGGAACTACATCAGCACTTACAAGAGTGCAAAAGTTATGAGGAGATGGGGCAGCCAAAGGACTCTATGCAGGATATATTTTAGCTATCTATTCCTTCTCTTAAAGGAGGAGGAATGCCGATGCCTAACTCCATGTGTGTGGGAGACTTGTATCGTAAAGAATCTGATCTTATGGAGCATGTTTTCTTTTCTGATTTGACACATTCTCTTACCATGTCTATGCAAGCAATGGCTCCTACAAGGAGTGACATTACATGCAGATCTCATGGCATTGATGAGGCCAATAAGAATTCTAAATCTAGCCACTCCCTTGAGGTGTAAAGGGAGATTCTCAATCACGATGGGTGCTTCCCAAAGGCACCTAAATTGGGCCTCACTTTCAGCCATGTCAAAGTGACCCATGCAGCAATGATGTGGTGGGAGTACCACCTACCACTCAGATCTACTCAAAACAAGGAGTGCACTGCATTGGTACCTTATGGGGGATTATGACCCACCTCCTCAAGTGCAAATTTCATTTTGCATATATGTGATTTTGCTACCATACATAGATGATATATTGGTATTGTTTATGGGTTTGTATGGGAAAAAAGAGAGCAGTGTATATGTACCACATGAGATGGAACTTTATATTGTACTTCATGATACATGTTTTAGATGTGACATTGCTTCACCCATGTTCATTTCTGTTTAGTTTTACACTCCTAAATGGATATACTATGCCCCTATCATGTTAGCATTGGAGGAGAAACTTCCGATGTATTGGCTTGGTGAGCACTTGGTCCATGATGAAAGCTTGATCCTTGATGGTGCCATCGATGGAGAAGGAGCAGAACAATAGCTTTTACCCTGTCAGTTGCTTGAGGTCAAGCAAAATTTTGGAAGGGAGGATTGTAATGTTCCCACTTAGCCTTAGCTAAGGGGAACATTCAATTTTGTTTTAATTTATGTTTCATGGATGAATGAATAAAGGAGGACATGTAAAACTCCTAAAAAGTCCGAATAAATCAATTCCCATGTGAAAAAAGACAAATTAGGGCTATATAAATAATCACTTGGAGGTGTGAAAGAGGTTTGAGCTAAAGACTGGGTCAACCTTGACCAAATCAACGGCACTGTCTAGGTTCATTGTATCTCCAAAAGGGGAAATGAAGTTCTAGAAGGGAGCCTCAAATGTGAAAAGGGCTAACTCATCAAGATGGTTTAGGGTTTGTAATAGCTTTCTCATCTTATAAAAGGAAAAGGAGGGCAGTAAGAGAGGTTTGTTGATAGATCATATTTCTGAGTATTTGTCTACTTAGACAAATACCATTCTCTGATGTTGAGTGGAGGATTGTATCTGGAATTCCTATGCAGGAGTTTCACCTCTTCCTTTGATGATTCAAGGAGGAAAGTTTGGTGAATTGAACCACTATTAGGCTTGAGGCCAAGCTCCTACTTACATTGGCAGCGCTGATCCATTGAGGGTTTTGCTGTCTCTGCAAGTTGCAGCAAGTGGTGATCTAATCTGCAGAGATCTAGTGTATTTTGAGAGCCTCTATCCATGGAGTGGGTCCTTTGACCTCCTAGAAGAGTGTATCATTTCTTGTACTTCAGATCTGCAATTATTTAGTTGTTTTCTATGTCAATTGAGCTATAGCGCTGCCCCACTAGGAAAACTGTGTTATTTATGTATGAGGGTTTGCAGGTTGATTTGCTCATAGTTTATATCAGAGATCTCTTGTGCTAGATTTGCCTCCCACTTGGTGATCCATGGATTGGCTTGCTGTCTATGTTCTATTCAGATCTGATCCATTGTAATGAAATTTTATATTCAGAAATTTACTGCAGCAGTTTCCATATCTGCAACTTGTTTCTCAGATCTACTCTTATTCATGCATGCTTTTGTCAAAATTCCAAGTGGATCTTGTAGAGAAAAATATAGAGTTTCCATATCTAATATAGATCTGATATTTTGTCCATATATCTGCTCTAGATCTAATTTTTAATTTCCAGCTGCTGAACCTCCTAAAAAATAACGTTGTTGAAGCATTTCTGCAAATGTAATTGTGTTCCTGCTCTCTTTTTGGAAGATTTGTTGTTGTATTGGCTCATGCATTCTAATCTATAATGAAAGAGATTTATCATAATCTTGATTTTCTACTGTAATACTAAAACATAAGTCTCCTTGCTAGTCTCCAATGAAAATCTACTAAAACTGCGCAATTCCTGAAGCAGTGCTTGCATTTTGCTGCAGCCTTCCTCTTTGGGTGCTTTTTAGCTAGTCAAGTTTTTGGGAGATCTGTTTAAATAGTCTAAACTGATTTGTTTCTGATGAAATTCCATATATAAGTCACATGCAGCATAAATGAGGGGAACCAAGCCCTGATATATGTTATTTTTGTACAGTTTAACTTATATATCATTTTCCTTGAGCACCTTGTTGAAATTCCTGAAAGGGGAATTATTCCAAGTTCTATAGACAGAGTCTACAGTGGGCCAGTAGCCTCTAGATCTCACCCTTTCTTTTAAATTTGACATATCCAGTAAATTCCCCTATATTCCATCTCTGTAATAGAATCTTGATATTCCTGAAAAAGGGATATTACATCATTACACCTCATACATCACCCAAAGGATCCATTAACCTTGCTAAATCGGCCCTGCAATACACTTTGCTTCATCATTTAGACACCCTCGAATTCATTTGACCCCATAGCCCTATTGATTTGACAGCCTCTCATTCCACCTATCCTACTTAGTGATCTTACCCCAACCCAAAACAAACAAACAAAACTGCACTTAACAACTAGTCTAAAATAAATCACCCAAAGCAAACAAGTTCACATCCTTTGCATAATAGAGAGAGCCCTCTCTGAGTCTATGAAGACTAGGTCCTATGCCTACAAATACTGGTCTGATATTACCCTGTCATTTGGTTTATCCAATCTGCCAAATCACGGGACGCTAACAAGCACAACGTAAGATTGCATACCACTTTTGGAGGCCTTCCCAAACTCCAAATTGAGCTCATGATAACTCATTGGAAAGATATCTCTGTATACTACACAATGGACCCCTGAGAAAAGTGCAACGTGAAGTTGTAGGTAACTTTTGGAGGCCTTCCCAAACTCCACATTGAGCTCATGATAGCTCATTGGAAATCACTTTCTGTTTAGTGATCATTTGACTCATCAATAATGTCATTTCGACATTCCATGACAGAGAAAAATGCATTTTCCCAAGATTACTCTAGAAGTACAACAACTCTCTTGTAACAACTATATTTTGGACATTTCTCCCAAATCATAACACCTATGTATAAAATGAAGGATTTTTTTTTCCTTGTTCTATTATTGAGAAAAATATATTTAATTTTTGTCAAATTCATCTCCATTTGGTCAAAAACACATTTTGAATCAAAATTGTTCATGTGTGCATTGTAAACCCTAGCCAGCCCATAACTTGGAAAGGTTGATTTCTTGGAATTTGACACTGCTTGGAAAGTGGATATGGCATCATATAATGTGTGTTGAGTAGTTAATCTCTATACATTTGGCCTCCCCTGTTGTAAGCCCTCTTATCTCCCTCCATATGTATTTTGCAAAGGGAAAACCCTAGTAGTGAAAAAATAGGGGAATGGATAAATAGAGTAGGATGAAGGGTATAGGAGAGGGAAATGGGGATGGGAAAATTTAGGGAAATAGGGAAGGGTGTTAGGAAGGTTTAAAAAGTGTAATGGAAGGGAATTAGGGTAGGAGTAGACCTAGGTAATTTTATTACAGGTCTAGGTTTAGGAGGCTATCGAAAATGCAGTATAGGGATAGTGGTGTGGTGTAGGGCCTAGGGTTTGGATGTATATGCTTAGGAAGTGAAAGTGAGGGGGTGTGAGGGCTTCAGGGGGTTTATGTGGATGTGGGGAAAGGGAAAATGACTATGCGAAGGGTTTATTTGACTTACAAATGCAAAGAGGTAGGGTGGCCCACCTCATGATTTTCACTTTGCTTTTGGAACCTTGTAGCTTTGGAACTCTCAATTGAAACTTTAGGAACATGATGAATTTATTACATATTAGAAACATAAAATTACATTTTCTCTGGAATCAAATTTACAAATCATACTTATTAATGAAATTTATTTATTGGCACTCCTTCATTTGCTAGACTTTTATGCATGAAATGGCAATTCGATGACCTTGGAAGCCATAAGACCTATTGGAGACTATGAATGAATGAAACCATAATGAAAATGACTGAAATGATGATGAAAACTCATGATTGATGGTACACTTAGCTGAGAGGTGAAATGAGACAACAAATTATAAAATTTATTAAGGAGTGAGTTAAAACCTAGATTTAGCTCCAGTGACCAAATGTTTGCATGATGACCTGATGGAATGAAAAAAATTTCAAAATGGGACCCTAACATGACATGAAAAGAGTTTGTTTGATCATTAGTGGAAGGATGCAAAAAAATACACTAACACCTTGTACATATGATATGTGGAAATTGTACTTTGATGGTTCCAAAACACAGGAGGGCTTTAGAGCTAGTTGTGTTTTAATAGATCCGTGACAGAGAAAACATTTGATTTCAAGCCACTTGGAATTCAAGTGTACGAACAATACTAATGAATAAAAGGCACTCATATTGGGTTTTCAAATAGCCATTTATGTCAACGTTGTGCTTCTCAAAGGAATAGGTGACTCAAAAAAATTTGTGCGATAGGTACGTTATACTATACATTGTGTGCCACCTCATCTTAAAAGTTACTAGCAAGAGGTATGGCGTTTGATTTTTCATTTCCAAGCTTTTAACATTATTTTTTTTTCCTAGAATGTGTAACACAACTATGGATGCATTGGAAAATTATGATACTAGGTTATCACCACTAAGTGACGGTTTTCTGTAGAAATGATATATAAGCCACATGTACCTGACAATATTACTAGTTTACGTGTTTTCAATGATGACCAGAAAATACCGCACTTTATGGCAAACATTGATGTATTCAAAGATGTAACTATCAACGAAGATGAGCACAAAAAGGCATTCAGGATGTAGCTAGCACAATTAAAGGAAACCTCATGCTGAAAGGCGCAGTATCATTAGAAATATTTTATGACTTTTGGAATTTCTTTCAACGGACAATCAATGCTAACACCTATAGTTGAACATTGTCACACGAGTAGATCAATTTGGGAATAGAAAAGATCTGAATTTTGTCAATATTGGTACTTGTTGCACACCACGGGAGTGGAATTCTTTTATCTTCTTATTCAAGCAGTATCAATATGTATTTTTGTGGTCGTATGATGAGCTCAAAATTTATGACATGAATTATTCAACACGTGATCTAAATCAAGGAAGAGCCATTCCGAAAAAATTTATGGAAGGTACATCTAACGTTTGAGCCCCTCATTCAAAAGTATTTAAGGAATTTTTTGGATACTTAAATCATATATAAACTGTGACATTCTACCTAGGTATCAAAGTTGGTCCCAGTAAGGAAGAAGTCTAGGGAAATCCGCTTATGTGTTGATTTGTGTAATCTAAATCGCACCTCGGACAAGGATAACTACCTTGTATCGTTTATGGAAAAATACTACAAACAATATCGGGGTCAGGATACAACTAGGTTCTGGTCTCAAAGCCTAACAGACTTAAAACAACATTTCACAAAAAGTGGGGCATGTTCGCATTCAAGAGAATTCCATTTGGGTTGATTAATGTCAGTGATAAATTTCAACATGCCATGGAAATTGCATTCCATAGACTGATTGGAGAAAGCATAATGACATACATCGATGATGTCATGATGTTTTCTGATAATAGATTTGATCACATACGCCATTTGAGGAAATTTTTCGAGCAATTTCGTAAGTACGTGATATCCCTTAATCCCAAGAAGATTATCTTCACAGTGTCCAAGGGTATTCTCTTTGGCCACATCATTGCTAAAATTTGGATTAAAGTAGAAAAAAATAGGGTCAACGCAATTACACAGATTCCCTTCCCAATGAACAAGAAAACTATGTAGTCCTTTCCAGGGAAAATCAACTTCCTCTGTAAGTTCATCTCTGACTACACTCAGATTTTCAAGCCAATAAAAGATATGGTAAAGAAGGATGAAATCTACATACGGGATAAAAGGGAAAGGACACATTTTCCTATATCAAGTAAGCTATCGCAGAAGCACCTTCTTTATACAGCCCAGATTTCTGGAAATATTTCTTTCTCTACACAGTTACTTCTAACGCTTCTCTCACCATTGTGTTCATGCAAAAGGACGATCATAAAAATTAGCGAGCCATATATTTCATGAGTGCTAGTATTCAAGGAACTAAACTTAATTATCGCACCATTGATAAACATACTTTTGTAGTATACAAGGCGATGAAGCAAGTTCAGTCCTATCTATTAAAAAATTCACGGTATTATGTGTGTTCCGCACCCAACAATCAAATCATTTTTTTTTCAACAAGATCTGGGTGAGAGAAGAGTGAAATGCATGACCGATTTTTAAGAATATGACTTAGAGTTCAAACCAGTTCACACAATAAAGGGTCATGGTCTATGTTGACTAGCAGCAGAAGTAGTGGATGCAAAGGAAGAAGATCCATCTAGATGTGAGAAGGAAATTAAAATGTATAATGTAGAGCGAACGCTTCCCACTATCATCGTGGACTCTTGGTACACAGATGTATGCCAATACCTCAACCATGACATCATGCCCTCCCATTTATCCAAATGGAAGAAGAGAGCACTTAGACTCAAAGCATTATCTTATCATTTGGTGCATTGGGTGCTTTTTAGAAAGAACCATAATGGTGTTGATCAGTAGTTGTCATTGATGTCAATCCAAGAATCACCAAGGGCTACCACGATATTGCATCGGAATTTTGACCTACCAAATTACTATATTCTGAGACAAGGATATTTTTTATGGTGTCTACTTTTTTTATATGTTTCTGTAGATATATGGCATGCCATGTATTTCTTCACGGTTTGAGAGATATTCATGTTCGAAGTTAGTAACCCCAGTTAGTGGGATAAAACCCCGCGGGGTTCTCGCATGACACAAATAATTGGTTGCGGGCATTGAAAAGTAAATAATTAATAATATTTAAGCTCCTAAAATCCCTCCCATGTTCACTTGTTGAAGACCCTCTCAACCTGAGCATTTACGTAAATTGTGATCCTCATATCCTCCTCATGTAGGGATTTCTCTACCTGAAACAGGTCATCGTAGAATTTTCACTATAGATTTTTTTCTATGAAGGTTCAGAAGCTGAAATTTGTATGAGGTGAAGCTAAAATCCTGAGAAATATTGTGTAAAAATTTCCAATCATGGTGCACAACATTTTCTGAGATATGATTTATGGAATTTAGGGTTTTTGCAGGCTCCTAAATTTCATCTCAAAGAGGTGACCTTGCGAAAATCGTCATAAATCACTCTCTGAGTATCGGATTGGAATTCTGTAAAAAGTGGAGGATAGTGAAAATACTGTAGAAATTTCAGAGTGGAATGAGGAAACAGTGACACGTGGCATAGCTCTACTGTACCAGTCCATAATTAGGTCATTGTGAGAGATTGGGCATAACTTTGACTTGAAGAATCCAATTTTTTTTAGACCCGTGGCATTGGAAAGAAGACTCAGAGGAATACTACAAGACCGAAAATCACATGTTGGGGATCTGAAATAACAAAGATACACCATATTCAATATTGAGCTCCTAGAAGGCAAGAAAAAACTAGATCATGCGTTGTCAAGCACTACAAAGAACCGGAATTTCTAGGGCAGCAAAGAAAAGAAAGGTGCAGCAGAGATAAGATCCAAGTAAATATATTATGTATATGCATGTTCATCTAGATATATGCTCTGTAGGATGAGGTAAGTTTTGTTATTATCATGTCATGGGTATTTCCTTGAAGACTTTTTGAAGGTATTATATATTCATCAAGATAAGACTCAATGCATGATCTAATTTTCTGAAGAGTGAGAAAGTTTATCATGACAAGAGCAGAAATCAAGGTGTAGAACAACAACAAGAAGTTCACCACATGAAGTCTTCACGTGGGCAGCACTGTATACAATTATTGTAAATGTATCATTATACTGAGTCATTGTAAAAGCATCATTGTAAAATTTGTACAAGTGTCTATCTGCCAAGAATTGAAGAGGCAGTGTCAGGATTTCTAGGATCATCATTAGGTATTTGTGTCATAGTTGGGGTTATGGTCTAGTGTGTCTTCTTCTTCTACATCATTTTATTTCATTGTAAAGTGAACCATTTTCCCTGGTACAGAAATCCAATCTTATTTTATTCTTCTATAGGGTGGTAGGGTGGTGCTAGGGTGAGTTGTAGCTCATTGGGTGCTGGGCCATCCGTTCAGTTGACTACTGAAGAATATCGGGTGTTGGAGCATCCATCCAGTGGGAGCTGGAGAAGAATTTTTTTCTAGATTCTAGGAAGTTGGAGCTTTATTTTCAATTGGAGTTAAATATTAAAGAATTATTAGAAAACCATTCGGGTGGTTTTTTTCCAGGAAGGGGTTTCCACCTTAAAAACTGTACGAATTTGTGTTCCTTTTTGTTTACTGCTATCATTATACAAACACTCATAATATTTGAATATTAATTAATGCTCTTAAATATTATTAATAATACTAATTGAAAGGAATACTGATTCAACCCCCCCCCCCCCCCCACGCTTAGTATTTCTAACAATTGGTATCAGAGCTTAGTTCCTTCAATAGCAGTTTAACATCTGGAAGGAGGTCATGGAGCATATTAAGAATGGTGTGCCTCTATTCAATGAAAGTAATTATGCACTCTGGAAAGGAAGAATGGAGGTCTATCTCTTGGTGGAAAGTTACGAAGTATGGGACATTGTTCAAAATGTCTTTACACCAACCACGAGTGAACAAGGTAAGAAGAATTTGGTAAATGATGCAAAAGCAAATAATATTATTTTTAGTGGACTTATTGAATCTACTTACCATAAGGTGTTGGGTTTTAAAATCGCCAAAAATATATGGGACAAGCTTGATAATATATATGCAGGTGACTCAAATGTCAAAGAAGAAAAGCTTCAAATATATAGAGAAAAATTTGAGCAACTCAGAATGAAAGAACATGGTAACATTGCTACATACTTCCAACACATTGATGAAATCACCAACACTCTGGAAGGATTGGGAGAGCCTGTTGAAGAGAAGACTATTATATGAAATATTCTTATAATGTTACCAAGGAGATTCAACCCAAAGGTATCGGTCTTAGAATACAGTGAAAATTTGGACAAACTCAGCAAAGAGGAATTACATGGAGTTCTCATATCATATGGAATGAGACTTGATGAAGAATAGGGTACTTCTCATCTAGAAACTGTGTTTGTTTCATCTAAGAAAACCATTAAGGACAAAAAACCTTCAAAGGAAAATACCTACACTTACAAGTGTGAAGAAAAGGAAGATGATGAAGAAGGTCTTTCAGATGGAGAATATGCTTACTTTATGAGAAAACTAAAAATTGGTAAGGGAAAATTCAAAGGTAAAATTCCATTGATATGTTTCAACTGTGGTAAGGTTGGGCATTTCGCACCAAAATGTCTGAACATAAGTGATCACAACTCAAAAGGAAAGAAAGGCTTTAAGAAATTCAACAAGCAAGGCAAGAAGAAAGGATTCAAAAGGAACTTTCTCTTTAAAGAAGATAGCTCATCATTCGATGAAAAGAGTGGTAGCGAAGAAGAAGCCAATGAGAGAGTATTTTTTATGGCCAAGCACAATAAACAGGAGGTATCAAACAACGAAGAAGAAGGGTTGACCATAGAATAATTTTCTAAGGAAATCGCGCTTATAAAAGATCTCAAGACTGAGAAGATCTGTTCCAATACTCTTGAAGAACAAGTTCAAGGTCTCAAAATTTAAGTTGAAGAACACAAATGTATTGAAGAGTCACTTCAAAAGAAGTTGGAAGAAAGCAACCAAGAAAGGGAAGCATTAGAAGTCGAAGTAGTCTCGCTGCGTAAAGAAGTGAAGAAGGGAAAAACTGTCCAAAATTATGCCAACAGCTCAAGGGCATTGGAAGAACTCATAAAACATCAATGATCTTACAATGATAGAACTGGCCTCGGTTACAAAGAAGAAGAAGTGGGACCTTATACAACAAAATACAATGAACCTATGAGATCTGACATGCATGTAGACTTCATTGGACAGGATTCACAAGAACAACCTTGGAAGACAATTCCTCGACGAATATTTCCATCTAGGTACCAACATACTTTTCATGGCTATTGTTATTCATGTGGAAACTTTGGCCATAAAGCTATAGAATGTCGTGTGTTCCCTAGGAACCAATACAATTCTAGGACATCTTTGAAATATGAACCTCCCAAGGCTCAATGAAACATCAATAGATTTGAACATATAAGAAATAATATGGAATGTTACAAATGTCGAAACTTTGGACACATAGCCAGAGACTACATACTTGAAAATCCTCTAGAAGAATCTTTGTATCCACAGAATGAATGAACATGGAAGAAGAAGAAGACTGATAATTGTGCTCTCGCTCTCAAGGCTTAAAACAAAAAAGATGTGTGGTATGTTGATAGAGGTTTCTCAATGCATATGACCGGAGATAGCAATAAATTTGTATCTCTAAAAGAGAAGAAGGATGGAACCGTATCCTTTGGAAATTATGGATCTTCAAATGTTATAGGATCAAGTATCGTCACTCTTAGAAGAAAATATGTTCTAGCCAAGAATGTTCTATTGGTTGAAAAGATGAATCACAATCTACTTAGTGTTGGACAAATGTGTGATCAAGGACACACAATGCTATTCAACTCCACAAAATGTGCAATCAGGAAAGGTAGGTATGGTAAAATTGTGGCTAGAGCAAGTCGAGCTCCAAACAACATATATGTTCTGGATGAAGTAGCTAAAGCATGTCTACTAGCTAAAGAAGATGAAATCTTGTTATGGCACAAATGAATGGGTCACATAAAATTTGACAATATTTTCAGGATAAGAAAAACGAAGAAGTACGATAAATGTCGAAAATATCAAAACCTTCCAACACACTATGTGAGGCCTATCGGCATGGCAAGAAGACAAAATTCAAATTTAAAACAAAAGAACACTTTGCATCACATCCATTTGAATTGATACATACTAATCTATGTGGTCCTATGAGAACAAAAGGCTTAGATGGAGGATTAGATGTCATGTTAATAATAGATGACTATACCAGGATGACAGCCGTTAGTTTCCTAGAGAAAAAATCTGAAGCATTTGAGTGCTTTAACATCTACAAGGAGTTGGTCGAAAATGAAACTGATTTGAAAATAAAGTTTCTAAGATCAGATAATGGCGGATAATTCACTTCCAAATTATTTCAGCAATATTGTGACGAAAATGGAATAAAAAGGCAATTTTCAACAACATGAACACCTCAGCAAAATGGAGTTGTTGAAAGAAAGAACAGAACCGTACAGGAAATGGGTAGAACAATGTTGAAGGACTCAAAATTGGATGAAACGTTATGGGTTCAAGAAATTGATACGGCAGTCTTCGTTATCAACCAAAGTCTTCTCAGAAATAATTGCAACAAGACCCATTATGAATTATGGAAAGGAAAATCGGATAATGTAAAATATTTCAGAATTTTCGAAAGAAAACGTTATATCAAAAGAGAAGATTAAAATTTGGGTAAGTTTGAATCACGTGTTGACGAAGGTATCTTTGTTGGTTACTCACGCAAAATAAAGGCCTATAAATGTTATAATATAAGACAAAAATAGATAGTGGAGAGCATAAATGTTACATTTGACAAAGACGGTTTTCTAACGAATAATGATGAGGATCTAGAATCTTTGAAACTTGAGACAAAGGTTGAAAAAGACACAAAGAGAATTCTAGAGCAAGAAGAAACTATCAATGAGGAAGAAGTAAATAATGATCATCAAGATATACCAGAAAAACAATAAGAAGCTCCTTCAAAGAGAACAAAAGAATGGATTCAAAAGAACCATCCATCAAATCAAATCATTGGTGACATAAATGAAGGTCGACAGCTTCGTTCATCACAACAAGCTCACATTGCTTCTATAGCAACCTTTGAGCCTAGTAGTTTTGAGGAAGCCAGCTAAAATAAAAATTGGGTAGCAGCTATGAATAAATAATTGGATCAAATCAAGAAGAATAACACCTAGGAATTAGTTACATGACCAAAAGATAAAAATGTCATTGGGACTAAATGGGTGTTTAGGAACAAATTGAATCAAGATGGACATGTTACCAGAAACAAAGCAATATTGGTTTGCAAAGGCTATGCACAAGTGGAAGGAATTGATTTCAACGAAACATTTGCACCAGTTGTCAGAATGGAAGCCATCTGAATGTTTCTCGCCTATGCATGTTCAAGAAAAATCAAAGTCTACTAAATGGATGTTAAGTCAAAATTTCTGAATGGTGAATTAGAAGAAGAATTTTACATCAAACAACCTGAAGGTTTTATACTTTCAGAAAAAGAATACTATGTTTGCAGGTTAAGGAAGGCTTTATATGGTCTCAAGTAGGCTCCCAAAGCATGGTATGCTGGTCTTGATGGATATATACGTCAACAAGGGTTCAATAAAGGTACTGCTGATAAATATATTTATGTAGAAATAGATAAATATAATTTAACAATTGTTGAGGTATATGTGGATGATATAATATTTGGTAGCAATGATGATCCACTAAGTAAGAAATTTGCTACAAATATGAAAATTGAGTACGAGATGTCTTTACTTGGTGGGTTGACATACTTCTTAGGGCTTCAAATATCTTAGCAAGAGAAAGGAATATCTATATGTCAAGCCAAGCACATCAAGGAAATTCTCAAGAAATTCAAAATGGAAGATTACAAACTCGTCCTTACTCCGATGGTAACAGGTTACAAATTGAGCATAGATGACTCATCTAAGGATGTGGATCAGAGGTTGTACATATCTATGATTGGTATTCTTATATATGTAATAGCCTCCCGACCAGATGTTATGCAAGCAATTGGACAAGTAGCAATATTCGAAGTAGCACCAAAAGAATCACATATTATTGTCGTCAAAATAATTCTTCGATATCTAAAGGGCACAATAGAATATGGCTTGTGGTGTCCCAAGGGTAACAACCTCATTATTCAATCCTTTACAGATGCAGATTGGGCATGAAGCATTGATGATCGTAAGAGTACTAGTGGAGCAGCATTCTATCTAGGTGGCTGACTTGTATCATGGTTGAGCAAAATGAAAACCTCAATATTTTTATCTACAGTGGAAGCAGAATACATTGTAGCGACGTCTTTTTGTACTCAAATCCTTTGGATGAAAAAAAAATTGAAATATCTTCAAGTAAAATTCAGTGATCCTATTCCCATCTTTTGTGATAACACCAGTGCCATCAGCATCTCCAAGAATCCTGTCATGCATTAAAAAACAAAACACATTTCGATCAAATATCATTTTATTAGAGAACAAGTCGCTAAAAAGAATATCAAATTTGAATATGTTGCTACCAAAGAACAAATCACCAATATATTCACTAAACCTTTACCTCGTGAAGCATTTAAATATATTCACCAGAAGTTTGGGATTCTCCCAATTTCTCATTAGATTTTCCTTATTCAGAAACTAAAGGGGGAGTGGAAGTGTGTACAGGTCTGTAGGATGGTTCTGTGTCAGGGGGAGTTACCCTTTTTCATTGATGTCAAAGGGGGAGATAATGTTGTAGTAATAGGTGTCATGGTTGCAGGGGGAGTACTTGTGTTGCCATCAATGGTAAAGGGGGAGTTTGTTGATCAATGGTTGTCATTGATGTCAACCCAAAAAACACCATGGGCTACCAGGATATTGCATGGGAATTTTGACCTACTAAATTACTATATTCTGAGTCAAGGATATTTTTTATGGTTTCTACTTTTCGATATGTTTCCGTTGATATATGGCACGCCACATAATTCTTCACGGTTTGAGAGATATTTAATGTTTGAAGTTAGTAACCCCGGTTAGTGGGTTAAAACCCCATGGGGTTGTGGCATGACACTAGTAATTGGTTGTGGTCATTGAAAAATCAATAATTAATATTTTTTAAGCTCCTGAAATCCCTCCCATATTCACTTGTTAAAGACCCTCTCAACGTAAGAATATATATAAACTGTGATCCTCATATCCTCCTCATGTAGGGATTTCTCTACCTGAAACAGGTCATTGTGGAATTTTCGTTATAACTTTGATTCTACGAAGGTTTACTAGCTGAAATTTTTATGAGGAAAATCTGAAATCCTGAGGAAGCTCATGTAAAAATTTCAGATCATGGTGCGCAATATTTGCTAAGATACTATCTGTGGAAGTTAGGGTTTTTGCAGGCTCCTGAATTTCATATCAAAGAGGTGACCTTGGGAAAATAGTCATAACTCTCTCTCTGAGTATTGGATTGGAATTCTATAAAATTTGGCTAATATTTCATAGACGTTAGTTTTCTTTGTAGCAATTTTAGAGCTGAATGAGGAAACAATGACATGTTGCATTCCGTACAAGTTCTCTCTACTGAACTAGTCCATAATTAGGTCATTGTGAGAGATTGGGCATAACTTTGCCTTGAAGAATCCAAATTGGGTTAAACCTATGGCATTGGAAAGAAGACTCAGAGGAATTCTACAATACTGAAAATCACATATTGGGAATCTGAAATAACATAGATACACCAGATTCAATATCGAGCTCCTAGAAGGCAAGAAAAAGCTAGATCATGTGATGTCAAGGCTGCAAAGGACCAGACTTTCTAGGGAAGCAAAGCAAAGACAAGTGAAGCAGAGGCAAGATCTAGGTAAGTATATTCTGTATATGCATGTTCATCTCTTAATTGAATTAGGTTATTTGTATTCTAATTTTATTTATTTTAGCACTGACATATGCTCGGTAGGATGAGGTAAGTTTTTCTATTATCATGTCATGGGTATTTCCTTAAAGACTTTTTGCAGGTATTCATCAAGATAAGACTCAATGCATGATCTAATTTTCTAAAGAGTGAGAAAGGGTAGCATGACAAGATCAGCAATCAAGGTGCAGAGCAACAACAAGAAGTTCACCACATGAAGTTTTCACATCGGCATCATTGCATACAATCATTGTAAAGGTATCATTGTACTGAGTCATTGTAAAATCATCATTGTAAAATTTGTACAAGTGTCTATCTGCCAAGAATTGAAGAGGTAGTGTCGTGAATTCTAGGATCATCATTAGGTATTTGTGTCATAGTTGGGGTTATGGTCTAGTGTCTCTTCTTATTCTACATCATTATATATCATTGTAAAGTGGACCATTTTCCCTGGTACAGGAGTCCATTCTTCTTTTATTCTTCTATAGGGTGGCAGGGTGGTGCTAGGCTGGTGCATTAAGTCACCAACAAGTTCAATCCTGTGAAAAATTCAGGGTGGTAGGGTGGTGCTAGGGTGAGTTATAGCTCATTGGGTATTGGGGCATCCGTTCAGTTGACTAATGAAGAATCTCGGGTGTTGGAGCATCCATCTAGTGGGAGCTAGAGAAGAATTATTTTCTAGATTCTAGTAAGTTGGAGCTTTATTTTCAATTGGAGTTGAATATTAAAGAATTATTAGAAAATCATTCAAGTGGTTTTTGTCTCAGAGAGGGTTTCCACCTTGAAAACTGTGTGCATTTGTGTTCCTTTTGTTTACTGCTATCATTGTACAAACACTAATAATAATTGAAGATTAACTAACACTCTGAAAGATTAATAATAGTACTAATTGAAAGGAATAATGATTCACCCACCCACCCCTCTCATTATTTATAACAAATGGAGTACTAATCAAGATTTTGGAAGCACACGATTCAAAGAAGGTATTATGTGATCTCCACGACAGACCAGTTAGGGCACATTTTTCGGGCAACAAAAATGCACATAAAATCATGTGAACTAGTTTCTATTGGCTCACAGTATTAAAAATGCTCGTGCTTACACCCGCAAGTTTCCGGTCTATCATAGATGCACTGACCAAAATAAGAATTCAACCGCCCCATTACAGCCTATTGCAGTGGAAGAACCTCTTCAATAGTGGAGTTTATGTTTTATTGGAGAAATATTTCTGCATTCATCACAACACCTATATATACTCACTGCCACAAACTACTTTACACGGTGGACATAATCAGTTCCACTCAAAAAGGTGAATGATCAGGAAATCATCAACTTCCTTCAACAGAATATCATTTTGAGGTTCGACATTCCTACTTGTTTTCAATAATGCAACATGCTTTTCATCAACAAAAAAATCTATGATTTTTCATTATAAAATGGAATTGTATTGAAGCATTCAATTAATTATTATCCGCATGGGAACAGTCTTGATGAGTCCATGAATAATAATCTCATTTACATTATAAAAAAATATCATATTCTTTGAATAGAGGAACTGACACTCCGCTTTAGTTAATGCTTTATTGGCTGACCAAGTCACTCTAAAGCCCTCTTTGAACACATCCCCTTATTTCCTTGTATATGGAAAAGAATCCATCCTCCCTCCCAACATCTACTTTCCTACTCTCCAACTTTCACAAGAATCCCAAGGAAATCCATCCTTATTAGTTCAGAGTAGGATGGACACTCTTCACAAGTTACAGGAATAGAGGTTGAAAGAAAAATAAAAAAATTCACTTCATCAGAGTCGTATCAAGAGGTGGTCCAACAAGAATTTTGCAGGGAAAAACAACTTCAGTGTGAGTTACTTCTTTTTGAAGTGGGATAAATCCCACGAGGACAAAGGAAAACACAGTAAGTTTCAATCCCTGTGGATTGGGCTATTCATAGTCCATGAAAAACTTGTCCAAAAAATTTATCATATTCAATCACTTGAAGAGAATATTGAATCTCTCTTTATCAATGGACAAGACTCAAAAAAATACTTTCACTGATGACCTGAAGTTATGCCATAAACTATGTACATAATATTTCTTATCATTTGCTTCTTGCTTTTTTTTCATTATGTGAATAAGTGTTGTCCATATACATTTTTTGGATTCTTAGTATGTGTGTGGCTAATGTTCAAAGTGTCTTGTGAGACTTCAAAATTTGGATAAACCTTGACAGAAAATACAATTTGTACCTAAAGATATTTTTGGTTAAACCATGAACTCGTGTATATTCAGGAAACCTTATGCCTACATTCGGTTCTTTATGTTTTCGTGTTTTGATGCTTATCGAATTAGTAGAAGAGGAGAAGGGGAAAACTTAAATGCAAAAACTTAAATCAAAGGTATATATATACTTCTCTTAAGGAAGAACCTCTCCTACTCTCAATTAGTCGGGATCCCTCTTCCGCTCATAAATGAATAAGTGCCAATGCACATTCATATAAAAATAAATAAATAAATAAAGGAAAAATAAGAGAAATTCTTCCTGCGCATAGAGGTGAAGCAAGGAACTTCGGCAAGGTACTGATGAGGGTCACTGGTAGAATAGAAATGTTTATGTTCCTTTAATGACTCATTAGGGGTAGTGTCTAGGCCTGCTGGCAGCGGAGCAACATCAGAGATGAAAAATTATACTCTATAAATCTTAAGCTCGAAAAGTTCACTAGCCTTCCCAACTCGAAACATTATGATATTGTTGAAATTTATTTTGTGTTCAACCAAAAGGATATGATGGTGACTGTTAGTGTCAGAATTTGCATTCTGCCATCAGTGATCAAAACTAATCTTTTCATATTCATATTAGGGTTTCATTCAGAATTTTTTTATCATTCCACTACGTATGCAAAAATTTGGTCACTGATTAGGATATTGAGATCATTACTACTCCTTTCAATTCCATGGTCAATTAATGTCATCATGGTCAAGTCATTCATTGTTAAAAGAGTCCCATAGTCATTATGGTCATCATTCAGCTCATTCTTCCATGTTGTGTCATCATTATTTCGTAGGGTCAAAATTATTAAAATTGGTCATTTCACCATCAAATTCATCTTTTAAAGGACTATTAATAGCCAAAGGTCTTAAGATATTTCAGGTTCCAAACTATCATTTCCAAATGGTTTTGTGTTTACCATATAGGTCTCTCAGTTGTGTTTGGAAAGCTCATTTCCCTCTCTTACGGTTTTGAGGGCATTTTTATTAGTTTAATGATTTCCATGATTAAATCATCAACAAGACTTATATAATGATGATATTACACCTTCCAATATCCTTAATATTCCTTCCTAAACACTTCCCATCACTCATATCCCTCAAAATTATCATTTTTCCAGAAGCCCTAGCCTATTGCTACAGGAGGTTTTCTGCACACTTGAAGTGACCTTGGGAAAATCCAATTTTCTCCTAGATGGAGTGTCCAAATGACCTAGTTGATGATTCAAATGCTAACTAGATAGAGAGATATTTCCAATGAACTACCTTGAGATCAATTCGGAGTTGAGGAAGCCCCCCAAAAGTTTCTTTCAACAAAACACTACATTTTTGCAACCTCATTCTACACTTTTTGACCAGTCTTGGGAGAATCAATTTTCGACAGATCAAATCAAGATTATTCTGAAAAATAAAGGCATATTTTGAAATTATAAAAAAATAATATTTCCAACGAGCTATCATGTGCCCAATTTGGACACCGAGAAGGCCTCGAAAAGTGGTCTTCAAAAAGGCACTGCGCAAATGCTTAAGAGAGGGCGCAAATACTCTGTTGGGGGTGCAAATTCTTGACAGAGGGTGAAAATGGCTAGGAAGCCCTAGAAACGTGTTTAAGTGTCAAAACAATTATCTCCAAATCTTCATCAAGCCACTCATAAACCTCCAGCAAATGAGTAAGAAGCCAATTCTCTTGAAACACCATCTTCATCAATTGCATAGGTTGAGTGTTCTGAAGTTAGGTTAAAATTTGGTGTTTGAATTTGTTTAAAACCCTAGTATTCCCATTGCGCTTTTGAATTCCCAAAATTTCACTCTGCTACACCTTTTCATCCTTCCTAAAATTACAAAAACCCATTCCCAAACCCTTTGCAAAATCCCCTTTCCCTAACCCTTTTTCGCAAAACCCTAAGCCCTAGGTGCTACATTTACTTAGGCTCCCAATTCCCAAATCCCCATCCTAAATCCCATAATACTACCATTCCTTATCCCCTCTCCCATTTCATACATCCCTAGCATCATCTCCTTCATTTTCCCTTTCCCTTTCCTCTTTCCTAAGAACATATTTTATACCATCCACTTCCCTAGGGTTTTGATAATAACACCATGGCAGAAGAGGAAAAAAATAGATTATATAGTGAGGGAGAGGAAATAGAGGTGAGGAGGCCACATAAATGGGGAAGAGCACTCAGAATTGAACCTACCAGCACTAGGTAACTCTTGGCTTCTCCAATGGCAATGACATGTTTCAAACGTGTGGGCTGCTTTGATTTCTGTGAATTGGTCCAGAACTACAAACCCTAATCAAGCAGAAAAATAAGGGTAAGTTGGATTTTCTCATTGATGCATCCATGATAGCATAGTATACCATATCTGGTCTCCATGAATTAATCCTAAAGAAATTTTGAGGAAATTTGAAGAAAAGCTGGGAAAATTTGAAAAACTCTTCGAAGACACATTTTCTAGAAATGTCATGTTTTGTCACCATTTTGCAGAACATATTGTGGCCAAAAAAAAAATTGAAACTGGAGGAAGTTTTTTTTCCTACGATATCAAAGTACAAAGACTTATCTCACTTTTTACACAGGTATTACAGAGTGAGAGATCCATTCACATCTTCACAACCTATTTTTCTGCCTGTGCAAAATCCTATTCGAGACACATTTTTACAGAGAATATTTTAAAGCTGGGAAAATTTGAAAAACTCTTCGAAGACACATTTTCTAGAAATGTCATGTTTTGTCACCATTTTGCAGAACATATTGTGGCCAAAAAAAAAATTGAAACTGGAGGAAGTTTTTTTTCCTACGATATCAAAGTACAAAGACTTATCTCACTTTTTACACAAGTATTACAGAGTGAGAGATCCATTCACATCTTCACAACCTATTTTTCTACCTGTGCAAAATCCTGTTCGAGACACATTTTTACAGAGAATATTTTGGCCAAAAAAAAATGAATTTGGAGAAATGGGAGCAGTTATTTATTCAAAACATATCAAATAACAAAAACCTCTCTCCTTTTTAAAAAAAACCTCATGGTTTTTGAGATACTGCTCCATCTTGGAGGCCAATGTTTCCAGAAAATTCATAATTTTTACACAGTTTGACTGTCATTTGCGCAGCACCCTAGGCGGTACGCAAATGTTTGGGGCACTTTTTGATGGAAATAATACCACCATTATATTCCTAAGGACAAATTGATTCCATAAAACCATGTTTCTAGCCTTGATTTGTAGATTTTACAGGTGAAAAGGTCAAAAAACCACCTAAAAATCACATTTCTGCCCCTGTTTTGACCTAGGCGCTGCACAAATGAGAAGTCTTGGGTGAATGAAATTTTGATGGCGCAAATGACCTTTATTTTGAAACTAAAGGAATATATGGAAAATATACTTGAAGGGATTTCCAACGATCTATCCTGGGCCCAATTTGGACACTGGGAAGGTGTTGGACATTGGGTTCAACGCTCCCCGTGTGTTTCGCGACATGGACTAACCGCCTCTCATGAATCCTAACTCTGGAAATTGTAGCAGAGACTAATGCCTACGAGTTTTGGTCTAACGAAAATCATGATTCCAAAAATTGGTATCAGAGCGATATTTCTCGAGTTCGAAACTCACCCAGCTCGCGTTGGGGGGGAGATTGTTGGACATTGGGTTCAACGCTCCCCGTGTGTTTCGCAACATGGACTAACCGCCTCTCGTGAATCCTAACTCTGGTGACTTTAGCAGAGACTAACGCCTATGGATTTTGGTCTAACGGAACTCATGATTCCAACATAAGGCACCCAAAATCAGGCTGCAACATGGAGGGCGCAAATGACACAGTGGGGGCGCTAATGGCCATCTGCTGATATTTTTTTGGGTTTTTAACTGAAATTTTGACTTTAATTCAGAAATTCATGTTTATACCTATGTAATTGATGATTTTAAATGTAATGATGCTATGGAGAAGTTACCTAGGGGTATATTCATTAGTTAAAATTTATCCTTAAGTAATATGAATCAGTTTGAATGTATTTAGGGAGGAGTCACTTAGAGCTCCCTACACTCTAGGTATCAGTTCAGATTATTGTGGATCAGCTCCTCCTCTCATGGATTCGACCACTGAGGTTGGGAGAGGTTTTTTGAGGCCTATATCATGTAATTTTTGACTCATTTTCAAAAGTTGAAATCAATTTGTATGTTTTCTTATTGATCAAGGAACTATTGTACTCAGTTTGGCTAGCCAATAAAGAGGAGTTGCAGCTATTTTTTGGGATACATGTGGTATGATGTTTATCATTGTTTTTACTTCAGTTTCATATGTTACAATTTTTTTTCTTCATGTTCACTACATCTCTATTGTATGATTTCTTTCAATTTGATAGGCCGAACACATGCTTGCTCATGCTCTGTTTAGGGAAAGATTTCATAATTTGTCCATTTTCCTCTGTTTAGGAAGAATGCATCTCCCATGCTCTTCTTAGCTTCTCATCAGTCTCAAAACCATCCCATCACAATCATATTTAAGTGGAAAATGACATGCCTACCTTGCCCCGTTTATCTTTTCAACCCTATCTCATTTTCCCTGACCTGGCTCCCTTGACCTAATATTTTGTTTTGGTGACACACAAATAAATCAAATAAAAAAAAAACCCTGCACTTATATCTAGCCTAAAAAACCTAATTCCTCCATCCCTCTTGGCCATGACCTTTTGGATAGAGCCCTCTCCGACTTGGTAGAGCTAGCTACCATTTCAAAAGCTTGGTCTGTGGTTACCTCTATTGGGATTTCTTCCTTGACCTTGGGAATTTGGTGGAGTGATAACATTCTGGCGCCATTGCCAGGGAATGAAAGATCAAATCTTCCCTGGGAAAGGACGACAAATATTAGATCTGATTATTGATGGTGAACAATGATTAGGCACAAGAAGGCCATGCATCCTTCACCTGGTGACTCCAATGTCGAAGAATCCCAAATTTCAGAATTTTCATGGTCACTCTACTTTTCAAGAACCAGTAGTTTGAAGATATTCTTGGTGAACTCACTGTTGTCAAAATGGATTCGATTTCTCAAAGGTATTCTCCTATGAATCGAGCTCATATTCCTGGTTTTACGAACTGTATTCCTGATATATATTGGCAATCAGGACTGTCAAAGTTTAAGGGTCAAGATAGAGAAGATGCTAGTTTGCATTTGGTAAAATTTCATTTGCATATTCATAGACTAAAGATTGAGTTTCCTGAAGATTATCTGATGAAGATTTTTATGGCTAACTTGGAGGAAAAAATAAATATCATGGTATGAGATTCTACAATATTCTAGTTTATATTCTCTAGAGGAATTTCATTCAGTTTCTTTCAACATTATCAAATCTCTAATTCTTCCTTGTCAATGATTGATAGTTGTTGTGATATCTCTGATAATTTCATTAAGTTTCTTGAAAAGTTGTATGGGGATGAAGAGTGTCTAGATGATGAGATTATAGAATTTCTTCATGAATTTTCCTCCCAACAAGAATCAGAAGTATCCTCCTTGGATGAAGAGATCCTTGAGCCTTTGCATGAGAACCCTTTTCATCACCAATAAGAATCAATAGCTCCCTCCTTAGATGAGACAGATTGGGACCAAGAAAGAGAAGTGCCAATTCCCGATCCTAAAATTGAAAATCACCAAATCAATGTAAATTTCTTTAAAAATCATTTTTCTCCTTTGTGTGAAGATGAAATAGATCATCTCCTAAAAAATCATGTTACAACCCAAGCGAATGTAGATTTGCAGCTCTTACAGTGTTCACATGGTCAAGAATGTGTGAGTGAAGCTTCTTCCATTATTGAAAATGAAACTCTGGGTTTGAATGATGATATTCATGATACTGATGAGGCCATACATGAATTTTTTATGAGTAAATGGCCAATTTGTGATGATGATGTCCTGCAAGGAGATCAACTAACAAATATTGTTTTCTTTCATGAAGATGATAGGGCTATCATGTTTGATAATATTGAAGAATTTTGTTTTTTTAATTATGACTTAGAATATGAATTCGAGGAGTATGAACCTAAGAGAGACAATATGCCAGAGATTGAGTCATAATTTCTCATGCTTGAGGAAATTACAGCCAACACTTACATAGCAGAAGGTTATACTTTCGTATGCCTTCCTATCGATCAACAACCAAGTATTCTTTCACATCAGAATGAAGGGAGTACTTGTATTTTTGTTGTTGGATCTCAAGACAAGGTAATTCTTTAGGATTTTCAAGATCCCTTCGGTAGTATTTTTGCAAGCATTGGAGAAAATGAATGTTGTCTTGTTTGTCAGAACAAGCCTTGGTTTCAATTTTTATTGTGAGTTGCCTACAAGTACATCATTCTGCCTGCTCGAGGAAAGTTAGAGAAGAACTTCAGTAAGTAGCCATATCCTAGATTGGTTGCACTATAAGGATCATTTCACCTAATCAACAATTGTACAACAGATTAGAGTAGGTTGGTATGATTTCAGTTTGATTTGATTTTGTTTTCAGTGTCAAGTTTCTTGCAATATTCAGTTTTTTGCAAGTGTGAAGTGGAAGAGAACTCAAGTTCGAAGCCCGAAGTGAATTCCATGGAGATTCATTGAGTTTATACCATTTCAAATTTTAGTTTTCAAAAAATTAAGCTAAGTTTTGAGTCATTTTTCAGTGAATTTCAGTCAGTTTCAAAGTCAGTTTGTGTCATTGAGTTGTCAGTATTTAGTCATGCATTTCAGTTGAGTTTTTTTACTATATTGGCCCAATGGTTAGGCACTTGTTCTAAGGTTTTCTTGATGCCTCTAAGGAGATGTTAGTCATATATAAATTTTTCATATACTATGATGGCTAAAACAGGTCTATTAGTCTTCAAGAGACAAATTTGGAGCAAATCTGTGAGTTCTCGAAGCCTTGTTGTATCTCTTATCCAAGAATCCATCTCACTGATATCTTCATCAAAAATCCTTCAAAAACCTTGTTGTTATCATGAAGAAAATTGTTTTTGGACCCCCACTTCCACCCTCTTTCATTCATAAATTATTCATTATACCCTTTATTTCCTCCAAAATTCCCTTTAAAACCATATAAGTCCCTTTATCTGGTTTTAAATCCTCTTTATCATCTATCAGAACCTCTGAAAATTAAAAAAAAAAAAAACCCATTTTGGCCTTATTTTCCCGAACATTTCATAAGACAGACTTAAGCCCCCATGGGCTTAAATCCTCAGCCTTTACCTCCATATAACCGAGACCCACTACCATCAGCTTAAGTCTTTAGCCCCTTTCGTGCTATCGCACTTTGCTATGCCACTTTTCCTTCCACCTTCTTTATATTTCCCCGCCGATGGTTTCCCCCTGCTGACGAGATCCGAGCCGTTGATCTCCTTGATCTAACGGTTCTCGCTCCATCGCACCACCAATTTTCCTCCCGATCGTCACTTACCAAAGCCTTCCCACTAATGTACTTTGGACTGTTGATCTGGCTACCCGAGATCCAACGGTCGGCGCAGTTTCATTGTTTTGTTGTCCCTTTGCCCCATTCATTCATTTCTGCGACGCTCTAATTTTATCTGGACCATTGATCCTCCTGATCGGATGGTCATCGCACCATCACGTTATCACTTTCCTCCCATCCAAGCCCCTTCTTCCTGACATTCTCCAAAATCATCCAATCTGTCGATCCTCCTGATCCAACGGTAGTTGCTTCATCGTTGTTTTCTCCTCCCCTCGCATCATCTGTTATCTGTGCGACCTGGAAAAGAGATCTGCACCATTGATATTTTAAATCTAATGATCAGCGCTTCATCGCATAACCATCCATCTCCCTATCCATATGTTTTATATTTTGTTTCCCCGCTATCAATCTCGACCGTTGATCCTCCTGATCCAACGGTTGGTGCTCAATCCCATCCTTTGTTCACATGAAATAACAATATGATCTCGACCATTGATATCCTTGATCCAATGGTCATAGATGTTTTGCCATTTCCATTGGATCTCTCGACCATCCGTGATCTACACGTAATCATGTGAGATCCTGACTGTTTATTTCTCAGATATGATGGTCCTCATTAAGTCTCACGCCCAATCTCCCATGTCATCCCACCGGTCCCACTCGACCACGCTGGGCTTTTCATCGTGTTTTCTTTCAATCTCCATGATTGATTTCCCCAGATCCAACGGCCCGCATTCATTCTTGCGCCCATTTCACCCAACCCCTCTATCATGTTTTTTCAACGCGAAATGGGCAGTTTTAAAGGGACATGTGTCAACCACCAGCATGTATCGCGTCCACCTAGCATAAAACCATTTACCACTTATTCCCAACACGAAAACCACTTGTGGTTTTCTACAAAACCGCTTATCATCATTTTCACGCCAATATTCAAACTTGCCCAGGTTTTTTCCTGGTTTCTATGACAGAACCTTCCTCTAAGAATTTTCCCTCCTCCGCATCACTCCATAACCCCTCGCTGAGCCATTTGAAGTATTCAAACCATAAACGCAGGATTTCATAACAATTTTATCGTTGTATGCAGGTTTAAAATGGTGGCTTAATGTTGCAGGTCCTCCCACAGCCAAACACCAGTGGAAAAAGTTGAGGATGACGATCTTGAGGCTGAATCAATGCAAAAGGGATTCACGGGTTGATTATTAATGTTTTATCAGTGTCTCATGAACACTGGTGAAGAAAAAAACCCCCAGCACGGAAGCCCAGCCACCTGTACACAAAAGAGATAAAGTGAAGATCAATGAAGATTAAAGAAAGATCAATAAAAGAATAAAGGTTAAGGGTCCAACTCATAAGATTAAAATCTTAACCTGCAGATTGAAGACGAAGACCCAGTTTTAAAGAAAAGGATGATTAAATAAGGCCTTAAAGAAATATCAAAGGGCCCAATCAGAGTTTAAAGGCCTAAACACACAGTTCAACAGAAGAAGAGTCTCGAATGACACATCAGTGAAGCTACTTACTCCTCCCAGGACTAAAAGATACCTTGACAATTATTATGCTGACAGAACCTTTTTAAACTGTCAAGGCAGTTATTGTAAATGTATGGGTGGTCTCAAAACCCATACTGTCTACTTTAATTGTACTAGAAGAAAAGACAGAACCGTAGCAGCCAGAAGACTTCTCCACAAAGACACTCTTTGGAGTTATTACCAGCCTGACAATCAGGCCTCAAAGTCTACAATAACTACCATAGTGGACAAGGAATTAATGTAATATTTATGACACAGAATGGGCATTCTAATGCTTTTCTCCTCTATTTTAATTAATCATTAAAACCATCTATATCACCTCTCCTATCCATTCACCTATAAATACTTTATGAGGAGCTCCTTGTAAAGGGTTGGTTGCTGGCATTCGAACTCTTTGAAGTTGTACATAGTCTGGTTGAATATTAAGAAGAATTTGAAGTATTGGAAGATTGATGATGTTTTGACATGATTTGTTAATGAGAAGGCTATATCATTGGATCCCTGAGCATGGCTATTGGTGATGTATTATAATATGTTAATTTTTTTTCCTGTTTTCCATTCTGTTTCATCATTTTTTACTACAGCAGAGTAAAAATTTTAGGCTAATAAATGTCTCCTATAAGCACCTTAGACCTGTTTACTCTCCAATGTTTTATGTTTTCCTCTGCTGAGGCATTCTAGAGAATTCTTAATTTGTCTCTTGAACCCTTATGCTTGTTTATTTCAGAAATAGTTCAAATAGTTGGTCTCAAGAATGATTTATGGTTTTCCCTGCTTACTTATTTCCACTTGAATTTTTTTTCTGAAGTCTCCCTTTAATGTACCATTGTTTACAGTCTACCAAAGAGGTCTGTTTTGATCATACCCTTTGTTATTGCTAAGATAATTGTTTTGAAGGTCTTTATAATTGTAATTAGAGATTTTTAGACGTTCCCTCTTCAATGATACAGTTATTTGTGAATCTTTTATGTTTTCTAAATTCCTTGAAGGTGAAATCTTTGGATGAAATAGAGCGTTCCTCAACTCCTAGATTTAATTTGAAAAGTTTGTCTTGGAATTATTATTTGCTAAAGTGTGGTTTTTAGAATTTATGGTTGGCCCTGTCTGTGGAATGCCTCTTTATGTTTAAATGATGTTTTAAGTCCCTTTGTTCAGAATTACATATAATTAAGGATACTTAATTGCCCTTAGTTCTACTTCTCCTTCTAAATCCTTAATGTCCATTTCATTTCATCCACCAAACCTAAGATCCAATGGCCAAGTTAGATTTTCCCTTTGATATCCCATATCCATTGATTGAGCTTGTTATAACTTCTTCTTGACTCCTTTTCCCAATGGCTTAGATATTTCCCCTTTCTATCTATGCTTCCTAGATCATTCATGTCCAACCAACCAAACCCAAACAAAAAAACTTGCACTTAATAACTAGCCTAAAATCAACCTCTTCAAAACATCGAGCTATATCCTTACAAACATATTGAGAGATCCCTCTCTGAGACTAGGAGGGCTAGATCCTAGAGCTCTAAAGCTTGGTTTGAATGTTGCCTTTGTCATTTGGCTTTCTAATCGGCCAAATCACAGGACCCCAACATTTTGGCGATCAAGGTGGGACTTCTGAGTATATAATCACATAAATGCCTCTTAAAAACTCATTAGACCCTCAGTAAATCAAAGAATATCTAGTGAATCTGCCACCTCATCGCCACTCCAACATTTTGGTGATCACGGTGGGACTTCTGAGTACATAATAGCCTAGCAAACTCTTGTAGACTCACTAAGTCCTTTCAGATTGGTTTTTATAATAAACTGGTGGTGGACCATAAAACATTTTACCTTCAAAAAATATTAAAAAAAAAATCCACCTGGCGACTCCATTGGCCTCCAGTAGGCCTTTACTTTACTAGTCCTTATAAACTCCCATGGGAATGCATTAAGCAATCCCAATCATGCTGACGGCAGATAGAAAAGTTCAAAATCTTTTACCTGGCGACTCCACAATCCCAAAAGACCTAATGATTCCACTAGAAGAAGACTCTGAACTAGTTGAAAAGATGCAGTGACCTCTTTATAATTAAAAAACATGGAATTGGGTATAGACAGAGAAGCTAAACTAAACACACTATTGGACCTAATTGGAAAAATAGTGTACATACTTGATAAGAAACTGGAAAGGCATGAGGCTGATATAGATGTTGATTATCCAGAGCAATCCATGCTTTCTCTTGATCAAAAACAAACTCAACCACTACAAGACATAAACAACAAACAAAATATGTATGATGAGCAAGATTACAGAGAAAAAAATGAAGAAGGTTGTCAAGAAAGTCCTGACAGCCTACCTTTATCCTGTATCGCGCTGTTAAGAGAACTTTACAACCAAAATGCAAATGCAAAAAGTGAGCAGTGCGTTGAGGAAACAATTAGCCATCCTAATATCACAAGACCTGAAATAGGAGAAGAGGTAACACATATAGGGAATCTCCCTCTATGTTATAACTCATTTCATATTTTAAAAGGAGAATGGCATCCTGAAAATGTAACAGAAACAATCCATGAACCTCAAGCTGACCATCACAAAGATCAAGAAGAGTTGTTTGAGAGTGGAAAAGATCAGGAAAAAGAAGAAAGTCCTCAAGGTCTTCCTGCAAACACAAGTAAAGATTCACTAGGAGAGGCTCAAGAAGATATGCAACCTCAAAATCAGTCAACACAAGAGAAAGAGGACTGTTGTACTTCTGTCCAAAGCAAAATAAAAATTCCTCCTATTTTGACAGAAGAAGAAATTGATCAAATATTAAATAAACAGCCAGCCCTCAAAAATTCATTTGAACAAAACACTTCTGCTCATCTACCTACTAAACCTTGTTGTCTTGTACCATAAAATACACTTGTAGAAGAGCTTAAAGAAAAACAAACTAATAGCCCAATATGTTTGATTGGTGAGATTGTTTATACTAATGATTTTCCAATTTTTGATCAGTCTGATGATGATGATGAGCTTCAAGCAGAAACTAATCATGCAGGGAAGCCAGCAGTTGATTGGTATCATGAACTTCACTATAATCAGCTTGAAAGTAGCAATCAACCAATCCAATCCATCAAAAATAGCTTTCACATAATTGGGAGTCAGCAATCTATCAGTTGTGACGATGAGGTTGAGAAGAAAGAGGAGTTTCTTGAGCATGATGAATATAAGGAACCTTCTCCTGAGAGGGTTGAGGTAATAAAAGATACCCCTGCTCAAGAATATGATGATCTCTTCACAGAGTACAGTCCACTAAATCAGAGCATACTAGGACTACAAGAGGACAGCACTGCAATATATGATGAGTCCTCCAGTTCAGATGATAATGAAGATGAGGAAGAAGTTCTTTCTCAAAATAATCTTAAGCTTCATCCAGTGGAGAAAAAAGTAAGCCTGCTCGAAACCTATCTTCCAAATATTCATAACCAGGCATTATTTCAAGATCCCTATGCTCATTTCTTGAAGATATTTGAAGAAGGGATAAAGGTTGTTAGAAGCAGTGTATTACCAAAAGAAAGAAGATTTTTTAGCACTGTTGCTAAAGAACAAGGGAAATTGTAGTGGCCCTGCTTGTCCAGCATGCTCAAGGAGATGAGAAAAGACAAATCATGGAACCATTTACTTGATTGGCTATATTGGAAAAGGGATTTCATCAGCTAAATATGTAAATTTTCCAGGTTAAATAAGGTTAGATAGGAAATCAAATAAGCTCAGCCTGTGGGCATTTAGTTAGTTTTTTTTTTTCTTTGAAAAAGAATGAAAAATAGAAAAAGAAAAAGAGGGCAGATTAAAAGAAGAAAGGTACAGCCCCATACTAAAAAGAAAAGAATAATATGAAACTTTGCAAGCTTAAATTCCACTACCAAAAGAGAGCACTGCTATTTAGTCATACAACCTAATCATGACTAGACAGATTTCAATTTACTGTTGATAGGTTAGTAAATCAGATTTTCCAAACTATTTAATCTTGGCTTATTAATAGATTTGATTAGTATAGAATAAAATGGGTTCAAACCATCTCAAAATCTGAACCAAGAAGCACAAGAAAAGTATGGCTCTAATCAGATCAAAACTTGAGCCAAAGATACAAAGAAGACTGGTTCTAACATGCTGAGAACTTGAACCAGGTAAAGAAAAAGAAGACAGCTCTAAAAAGATCAAAACCAGAGCTAAAAGAAAGAAAGAAGGATTTCTTTTATTTTCAAATCTTAAGCCTTCACAGTTTTGTTTTAATTTTCTGCAAATAAAATTCTATGTGCAGCTGGTTTCTTATGCCATAGACACTACAGCAAATCAGACTGTTTAATCTTGGTTTGTCTATGTTTAAATTTCTGTTTTAGAATGTAGAGAATGCAGATCTGCCAAACAGCTTAATATTGACAGATAGTAGATTAAGTAGAGAATTAAGAGTCCAACTTTTTAATCTGGACTCTTGGAAGAAATAAGGGTAGCATTAGATAGTTTTATCTTTCTATTTTTAAAAATAATATGTAAAAGAGATGCTAGTCCAAGTGCACTCAAGAGAAGAAAAAATGCTAGGACAAGTAGGATTGGGTAGGTAGTGATGCTGCTTTGAAGAATGTCATATGCTGCAGATTGTTGAAATGTTCTCAAATCCAAAGATATCCAACAAAAGAAAGAAAATAATACTGCCCAATGGATTAAGACACTGGTCTGTTGAAAGCCAGAGATTGATAAACTGAGGTTCTGGACACCTGAAGAGCAAGATGTCCTCCCCAAGTGGAGCCACTATTAGTCATCTCTAAATTTTTCATATACTATGATGGCTAAAATAGGTCTATTAGTCTTCAAGAAACAAATTTGGAGCAAATCTATGAGTTCTTAAAGCCTTTTTGTGTCTCTTGTCCAAGAATCCATCTCACTGATATCTTCATCAAAAATCCTTCAAAAACCCTGTTATTATCATGAAGAAAATTGTTTTTGGACCCCCTCTTCCACCCTATTTCATTCATAAATTCTTTATTATACCATTTATTTCCTCCAAAATTCCCTTTAAAACCATATAAGTCCCTTTTATCTGGTTTTAAATCCTCTTTATCATCTATCATAACCTCTGAAAATCCCAAAAAATACCCATTTCGGCCTTATTTTCCCAAACATTTCATAAGACAGACTTAAGCCCCCACGGGCTTAAATCCTCAGCCTTTTTCTCCATATAACTGGGACCCACGACCGTCGGCTTAAGTCTTTAGCCCCTTTCGCACTATCGCACTTCACTATGCCCCTTTTCCTTCCTCCTTCTTTATATTTCCCCGCCGATGGTTTCCCCCCGCCGACGAGATCCGAGCTATTGATCTCCCTGATTTAACAGTTCTCACTCCATCGCACGACCAGTTTTCCTCTCGATCATCACTTACCAAAGCCTCCCCGCTGATGTATTTTGGACCGTTGATCTAGCTCCCCCAGATCCAACAATCGGCGCAGTTTCATTGTTTCGTTGTCCCCTTGCCCCATTCATTCATTTCTGTGACACTCCGATTTCATTTGGACTATCAATCCTCCTGATCGGACGGTCATCATGCCATCGCATTATCACTTTCCTCCTGTCCAACCCCCTTCTGCCTTCCATTCTCCGAAATCATCCAATCCGTCAATCCTCCTGATCCGATGGTAGTTGCTTCATCGCTATTTTCTCCTCCCCTCGCACCATTTGTTATCTATGCGACTTGGCAAAGAGATCTGGGCCATTGATATTTTAAATCTAACGATCAACACTCCAGCGCTTCATCACATAACCATCCATCTCCCTGTCCATATGTTTATTATTGCATTTCCCCACTATCAATCTCGACCGTTGATCCTCCTAATCGAACGGTTGGCGCTCAATCGCATTATTAATCACCCTCTCGCCCATATTTTGTTCATGCGAAATAACGACATGATCTTGACCATTGATATCCTTGATCCAACGGTCATCAATGTTTCGCCATTTCCATTGGATCTCTCGACCATCCGTGATCTACGCGCAATCATGTTAGATCCTGACCATTGATTGCTCAGATCTAACGGTCCTCATTAAGTCTCACGCCCAATCTCCCATGTCATCCCTCCAGTCCCACTCGACCGCGCTGGGCTTTTCATCATGTTTTCTTTCAATCTCCACGATTGATTTCCCCATATCCAATGGCCCGTATTCATTCTCGCGCCCATTTCACCCAACCCCTCTGTCATGCTTTTTCAATGCGAAATGGGCAGTTTTAAAGGGACACATGTCAACCATCGGCATGTATCGCATCCATCTAGCATAAAACCATTTACCACTTATTCCCAGCATGAAAACCACTCACGGTTTTCTGCAAAATTGCTTATCATCATTTTTGCACCAATATTCAAACTTGCCCAGGTTTTTTCCCGGTTTCTATGACAGAACCTTCCTCTGAGCATTTTCCCTCCTCTGCATCGCTCCATAACCCCTCACTGAGCCATCTAAAGCAATCAAACCATAAAATCAGGATTTCATAACAATTTTATCATTGTATGCAGGTTTAAAATGGTGGCTTAATGTTGCAGGCCCTCCCACAGCCAAACACCAGTGGAAAAAGCCGAGGATGACAATCCTGAGGCTGAATCAATGCAGAAAGGGATTCACGGGTTGATTATTAATGTTTTATCAGTGTCTCATGAACACTGGTGAAGAATAAAACCCCCAGCGTGGAAGCCCAACCACCTGTACACAAAAGAGATAAAGTGAAGATCAATGAAGATTAAAGAAAGATAAGCAAAAGAATAAAGGTTAAGGGTCCAACTTAGAAGATTAAAAGCTTAACCTGCAAATTGAAGACAAAGACCCAGTTTTAAAGAAAAGGATGATTAAAGAAGGCCTTAAAGCAATATCAAAGGGCCCAATCAGAGTTTAAAGGCCTAAACACACAGATTAGTAGAAGAAGAGTCTTGAATGACACATCAGTGAAGCTACTTACTCCTCCCAAGACTAAAACACAACTTAACAATTATTATGCTGACATAACCTTTTTAAACTGTCAAGGTAGTTATTGTAAAGGTATGGGTGGTCTCAAAACCCTTGCTGTCCACTTTAATTGTACTAGAATAAAAGACATAACCGCAGCAGCCAAATACTTCTCCACAAAGACACTCCTTGGAGTTATTACTAGCCTGACAATCAGGCCTCAAAGTCTACAAGAACTACTAGAATGGACAAGAAATTAATGTAATATTTATGACACAGAATGGGCATTCAAATGATTTTCTCCTCTGTTTTAATTAACCATTAAAACCATCTCTGTCACCTCTCCTCCCCATTCACCTATAAATACTTTATGAGGAGCTCTTTGTAAAGGGTTGGTTGCTGGCATTCGAACTCTTTGAAGTTGTACATACTCTGGCTGAAGATTAAGAAGAAATTGAAGTATTGGAAGATTGATGATGTTTTGACATGTTTTGTTAATGAGAAGGCTCTATCATTGGATCCCTGAGCATGGCTATTGGTGATGTATTCTAATCTATTAATGTTTTTTCCTGTTTTCCATTATGTTTCATCATTTCTTACTACAGTAGAGTAAAAATTTTAGGCTAGGAAATGTCTCCTAGAAGCACCTTAGACCTATTTACTCTCCACTATTTTATGTTTTCCTCTACTGAGGCATTCTAGAGAATTCTTAATTTCTCTCTTGAACCCTTATGCTTGTTTATTTCAGAAATAGTTCAAACAGTTGGTCTCAAGAATGATTTATGGTTTTCCCTTCTTACTTGCTACCACTTGAAAACTATTTCTGAAGTCTCCCTTTAAAGTACCATTGTTTATAGTCTGCCAAAGAGGTTTGTTTTGATCATACCCTTTGTTCTTGCTGAGATAATTATTTTGAAGGTATTTATAATTGTAATTAGAGATGTTTAGGCATTCCCTCTTCAATGATACAGTTATTTGTGAATCTTTTATGTTTTCTAAGTTCCTTGAAGGTGAATTCTTTGGATGAAATAGATCATTCCTCGATTCCTATATTTCATTTGAAAAGTTTTCCTTGGAATTATTATTTGCTGAAGTGTGGTTTCTAGAATTTATGGCTATCCCTATCTATGGAATGCCTCTTCATGTCCAAATGATGTTTTAAGTCCCTTTGTTGAGAAGTACATATAATTAAGGATTCTTAATTGCCCTTAGTTCTACTTCTCCTTCTAAATCCTTAATGTCCATTTCATTTCATTGACCAAACCTAAGATCCAATGGCCAAGTTATATTTTCCCTTTGATATCCCATATCCATTGATTGAACTTGTTATAACTTCTTTTTAACTCCTTTGCCCAATGGCTCTGATATTTCCCCTTTCTATCTATGCTTCCTAGATAATTCATGTCCAACCAACCAAACCCAAACAAAGAAATTTGCACTTAATAACTAGCCTACAATCAACCTCTTAAAAGAATCAAGCTATATCCTTATAAACATATTGAGAGATCCCTCTCTGAGACCAGGAGGGCTAGATCCTAGAGCTCTAAAGCTTGGTTTGAATGTTGCCTTTGTCATTTGGTTTGCCAATCAGCCAAATCACAGGACCCCAACAGGAGATACCATCCCCAATAAGGCTGATGTTAGTTTCATAATTTTCATTCTTCCATCAGTGATCAAAATTATTCTTTTCATATTCATATTAGGGTTTGATTCATAATTTTTTTATCATTCCACTAGGTCATGCAAAAATTTGGTCACTGATTAGGATATTGAGATCATTACTACTCCTTTAGCTTCCATGGTCAATGACCATCATCATGGTCAGTTCATTCATTGTTAAAATAGTCCCACAATTATTATGGTCATCATTCAGCTCATTATTCCATGTTGTGTCATCATTAGATCATAAGGTCAGAATTATGAAAATTGGTCATTTCACCATAAAATTCATCTTTTAAAGGAGTATTAATAGTCAAAGGTCTTCAAAAATTTCAGGTTCCAAACTATCATTTCCAGGTAAGTGTTTTTTTTTTACCATATTGGTCTCTCAGTTGTGCTTGGAAAGCTCATTTCCCTCTCCTAGGGTTTTGAGGGCATTTTTCTTGGTTTCATCACTTCCATGATCAAATGATCAAAACTACTTGTATCCTGATGCTCTTACACCTTCCCCTATCCTTAATATACCTTCTTAAATAGTTCCCATCACTCCTATCCCTCAAAAGAATCATTTTCCACAAGCCCTAGCCTATTGCTACAAGAGGTTTTATGCACGTCTAGAGTGACCTTGGGAAAATCATTTTTATCCTAGATGGAGTGTCCAAATGACTTTCTTCATGAGTCAAATGATAACTAGACAAATATATATTTCCAATTATCTATCTTGAGCTCAATTTGGAGTTCAGGAAGGCCCCCAAAAGTTGCCTACAACAGCACACTGCATTTTTGCAACCTCATTCTGCACGTTTTTACCAGTCTTGGGAGAATCAATTTTTGACAGGTCAAATCAAGTCCATTCTTTAAAATAAAGGAATATTAGGAAATTAGACAGGATACAATTTCCAACGAGCTATCCTAGGCTTGATTTTTTCACTGAGAAGGCCTCCAAAAGTGGTCTGTAAAAAGGCATTTGGCAAATGCTTAAGAGAGGGCGCAAATGCTTCTATGAGGGCGAAAATGCATAGTTGAGGGCGCAAATACTCTATTTAGGGTGAAAATGGATAGGAAGACCTAGAAACACATTTAAGTTTCAAAAATATAATCTCCAAAGCTTAATCAAGCCACTCATCAACCTCCAACAAATGAGTAAGAAGCCAATGCTCTTGAAACGGCATCTTCATCAATTGCATAGGTTGAGTGTTGTGAAGTTAGGTTAAAATTTGGTGTTTGAATTTGTTTAAAACCCTAGTATTCCCATTACAATTTTTAATTCCCAAAATTTCACTCTCCTACACCCTTTAATCCTTCCTACAATTACGAAAACCCATTCCCAAACCCATTTTTTGCAAAATCCCCTTTCCTTAACCCTTTTCCCCAAAATGCTAAGCCCTCGGTGCTACATTTACGTAGGCTCCCAATTCGAAAATCCCCATCCTAAATCCCATCATAATACCACTCCTTATTCCCTCCCCCATTTCATACATCCCTAGCATCATCTCCTTTATTTTCCCTTTCCCATTACGCATTCCTAACAACATATTTCACACCATCCACTTCCCTAGGGTTTTGATAAAAACAACATGGGAGAAGAGGAAGAAAACATATCATATAGTGAGGGAGAGTAAAAATAGGTGAGGATGCCACATAAAGGGGGAGTATCACTCATATTTTAACCTACCATCAATAGGGAACTCTTGGCTTCTCCAATGGCAGTGACATGTTTCAAACATGTGGGCTGCCTTGATTTCTGTGAATTGGTCCAAAACTACAAACCCTAATCAAGCAGAAAAAGAAGGGTAAGTTGGATTTGCTCATTTATGAATCCATGGTAGAATAGAATACCATATCAAGTCTCCTTGAAGTAATTCTGAAGCAATTTTGAGGAAATTTGAAGAAAATTTGGGAAAATTTGAAAAACTATTCGAAGGCACATTTTGCATAAATGTTCGGTTGTGTCACCATTTTGCAGAACATATTGTGGCAAAAAAAATTTAATTTTTTGAAAATGGATGAGGTTTTAATTCCTAATATATCAAAGTACAAAAACCTATCTCACTATTTACACGGGTATTACAGAATTAGATATACATTCACATCTTCACAGCCTATGTTTCTGCCTGTGCAAAATCTTGTTTGAGAAACCTTTTTGCAGAGAAGATTGTGGCCAAAAAAAATGATTTTGGAGAAACTGGAGGAGTTTTTTGTTAAAAAAATTCCAAGTAACAAAAACCTCTCTCATTTTGGAAAAAAACATCATGGTTAGTGATATATTTCTCCATCTTGGAGGCCAATGTTTCCAGAAAATTCATAATTTTTACACAGCTTGACTGTCATTTGCACAACGCCTTAGGTGCTATGCAAATTTTTGGGGCACTTTTTGAGGGAAATAATACCACCATTTGATTCCTAAGGAAAAAATGATTCCAAAATACCATGTTTACATCCTTTATTTGCAGATTTGACAGGTGAAAAGGTCAGAAAATAACCGAAAAATCACATTTATGCCCCTGTTTTGACCTAGGCGTTGCACAAATGAGAAGTATTGGAAGAATGAAATTTTTAGGGGGGAAATTGGAAACTATACTTTAATTTGTTTCCAACGATATATCCTGGGCCCAATTTGGACATTGGGAAGGCACCCATAATCAGGCTGCAACATGGAGGGCAAAAATGACACCGTGAGGGTGCAAATGACCATTTGCTGATATTTTTTTGGTTTTTCACTGAAATTTTGACTTTAATTCAGAAATTCATGTTTCTACCTATGTAGTTGATGATGGTAAATGTAATTATTTTATGGATAATTTACCTAGGGGTAGATTCATTAGGTAAAAGTTATCCTTAAGTCAAATGAATCAGTTTGAATGTATTTAGGTAGCAGTCACTTAGAGCTCTCTACACTATAGGTATCAGTTCAGATTATTGTGCATCAACTCCTCTTCTCATGGATTCGACCCCTAAGGTTGGGAGAGGTTGTTTGAGGCCTACATCATGTAATTTTTTACTCATTTTCAAAAGTTGGAATCAGTTTGTGTGTTTTCTTATTGATCAAGGAACTATTGTACTTAGTTTGGCCAGCTAATAAAGAGGAGTTGCCGCTATTTTTTTGGATACATGTCGTATGATGTTTATCATTTTTTTCCCTTCAGTTTCATATGCTATAATTCCATGTATTCATTTTCATTACATCTCTATTGTATGATTTCTTTCAAGTTGATAGGTAGGACACATGCTTGTTCATGCTCTGTTTAGGGAAAGATTTCATAATTTGTCCACTTTCCTCTGTTTAGGAAGAATAAATCTCCCATACTCTTCTTAGCTTCTCACCAGTCTCAAAACCATCCCATCACAATCATCTTTAAGTGGTAAACCTTATGCCTACCTCGCCCCATTGATCTCTGCAACCCCATCTCCTTTTCCCTGATCTAGCTCCCTTGACCTAATATTTTCATCCAGTGAAACCCAACCAAATCAAATAAAAAAAAAACCCTGCACTTATATCTAGCCTAAAAACCCAAATTTCTCCACCCCTCTTGGCTTTGACCTTTTGGAGAGATCCCTCTCTAACTTGGTAGGGTTGGCTACCAAGTCAAAAGCTTGGTATATGGCTACCTCTGTTGGGATTCCTTCTTCAGCCTTGGGAATACAGCAGAGTGATAGTAGGTAGCATGTCTATTCATGGGGAAAATGGGGATACCAAATTAATCCACACGACGAATCAATCCTCCCTGAAGAACCAAGGCCTTGCATGAAATAAATTAACCAAAGAAGAGAAGCTAGAATTCTACCAATGTTTCTCCAAGTGTTTTCACTACTATAAAACCCTTCGAAATTTTTGCCTATGCCCAATTTCAGAGCCTTCCTTATTCTTGTCCATTTTCTTCGCAAACTTTAAAACTCATTCCATGTGTTTTCCTAAACTATTCTGCTCCCTTTTGTAAGGTAGGGAAAATGTCGTATTTTCGTATGTTCGTTATCACATCATGTACATAAGCATGTTCTAGTGTTTTCAAGAGGTCATATTAGTGTAAATGAGTTTTTCTCACCATGTAAACACTCATTTCACTCATTTCCAAAGTTTTAAGCACTGTCGCATAATTGTAGTCACGCTCGTTGCAAAGTGTATCTTTAGTGTTGCACTTGTTGTAACTTGTCGTAAAGGTGTCACATGGAGGGAAATGAATTTTTCATGTGTAATGGATGATATATGTTATTCAGTCATCAAATTATTCTAAGTGTGTGATCACATCCAAAGTCTTATTAATGTTCACACTGGTCTCACCGATCCCACGCTTAGCCATTTTCGGAAAAATTTCCTGACCAAGTAACCTAGCTTCACCCAGCCTCCATGAACTGCTCATTGCATAGTTTCAATCCTCTAGCTGTGAAATTTCCTCTTTGCACTTTCCAATGCAAAATTCCTTCATCCCAGGACTGCTGCACTATGTAGTTTCTGTGCTCAAGCTCCGACCTTGACCTCCATAATTGCACAATTCCTCCTCCTAGCTTGGCCCTAACTACACATTGCACAATACCTAGCCTTAACATCACTCCCTAAGCCTTTGAACTGCAAAATTCCATAATGGAAATACCTCCCTTGTCTCTTAGAACTACGCAATATGTTCATCCAGTGCTCATCCCCTCAGCCTATCTCACTGGCTCCTGAAACTGTGCAGTTTTCTCCCTCATCCCAGCCCGAACTACGCATTGCAAAGTCTCAAGGCTCAAGCCTCCCCATTTCCTACTTGAACTGTGGAACTATGTAATCACTAAGCCCCTTTCCCAACTCTTCATCCGGTTCTAGCTCATTTAAAGGATCAATATGCACAATATTAGACTAGGGGGGTTTTTAAATTCATGTCGTCTCATCATGAGTGAATTGTAGAAACATGTACCCTATCATGCCATGGAAAGATGATGAAGGAGGTGATGAAGGAGGGAATCATGTTGGAAGACACTCTTGTAGCTGAGTACACAAGATGATCAATTAAGAGAAAGAAAAGAGACACTAGTTTGCGACCACTATTCAATAATTGAGATCATTATAGATTTCTTATCACCAAGCCATGTTGAGGTGAAAAGAAAAGCATCCTCAAGAAGACACTCAAAACTCAAGAAAAATAGTGGCTTGGCATTTCGATATCATCAAACAGTCCATTTCAACCATGTCATGTCATGTAATTTCATGAGTGGTCACATACCACACCATTGTGGCTAATGATGTAAAATATGTTTCAATTGTAAAGTGAAAATGTTATGAACGCAACTAAAAAAAGGAATAAAAGGTAGATAAACCACTTATAAATAATCCCCTTTGAGGGGGAAACCTCCTTTACATTACATAAATGAACAATTCTTGGGTGGATACAAATGAGAAAACCTCCTTTCTATATATAGGAGTCCATGGGGTCACAATATAATCCTAGCCGACCTAACAATAATAATGTAAGGGCACAACAATAACAATAGTGGGCTTTTATGGGGCACAATAATTACAATATGGGGACTATAGAGGTACAAAAATAAAAATAATGGGGCTACACTAACAACAATAAGGGACTAAACTAGTAATATAAGGACCTAAAATGCCCCTCAAATTCAAAAAAGTGTTGTCCTGAACGCTTGAGTAGCTGGGACCTAACAAAAATTCCAAAGGAAATGTGTGGAACATGAAGAGTCATGCAAAGTTGAAAATTCATAGGAAGTCAAATAGTCATGAGGGTAGATGAAGAGTCACAAGGAAGTTGAAGTGTCACCTCCTCATCGTTATATATACCACCTCATTGTAAGAGCAAAGGAATTTTTCACCTTGGATCCTCCCACAAAGCATTAGAGAAATAAGCTATTTATTTTGGGGAGCAAGGAGTGGCTCCAACACTCCTTTATTCGAGCTAGTGATGTTCATTGTAAACATGTGTCTTGGAACTTTTACTTAATAACAAAAGCCTTCAATTACAACATGTTCTTCATGCATGGATTATGAATTTTTGTAAGACTATTCTACGGATGTTTGTATTTCATGTTTGCTTCCACATGTTCTAAGGTAGTTGAACTATTTTGGTTATTTTAGTAATTATCTTATTGAGAATGTGTTGTAATGGTTTTTATTGTTGTCCCATCCTTGTGAAATATTCCATGGGATATTATGCAAACATTTCTCATTCATTGGTTTTAATAACCATCACATCCTTTGTGGACAATTCCATTGGATGTTAGACAGTCCTTTTGGTTCATGTGTGTCTCTTCTTGGGTGGTACTATTTCCTCTATCTTAGAGTCTCATGTTTCTCCATCTCTCCATAGTAGAAGAACTTTGACACATTTACAACTTAACACTCACCAGACACACCTTCTTTCTTTTAGAAGGAACCATTACATCCCTCTCTCTTGCTGACATTTATAGCTAAGGAAAATATTTAAGATTTCGACAACCTGGCCATATACTGGATGGGAATCCTACACCAAATGATATGAGGTGTAATTGGAACTTCATATCAAGGAGATCCCTTGAATTTTTGCGGGTCCAACACCGTCAACAAAACCCTTTCGTCCCAGTCATATGTATTTGCAAATAAAACCTTAGTAATTTCTTCTCCAAAATCATGTTAAATGCTTCAATAGTTCCATTTTCTTGTGGATGGTAGGGGCTTCTTTTGTGATGTTGGATCATAAATTCCCATAGTATTGTAGAAATAATTTCATTAATGAAATGTGATCCTTGATCACTTGTGAGGTTTCATGGACATCCAAATATAGTGATGATATTCTCAAATATAAAATTGGCAATAGTCTCAACAGTAAAATATTTTATAGGAGTTGCTTCAACCCAACACTTTAAATAATAAGTTGTGGTGATTATATAGTAGGAATGAGAATGTCTCTAGGGATAATACTCCCTACGAAATCTATAGCCCACTTATCAAAGGCCTTAAGAGCTCTCACTGGGTGCAATGGAAGTTCATCACGATGGGAGGGTTGCCTAAATCACTGAAAATCATCAAATTTCCTTACATATTCCTTCACATATTTAAAAGGGATTGGCCATCAAATTCTAGCTTGTAACACCTTCCTTGTGGTTTCTTTTCCCCTAACATGGCCTCTCACAACAACAGAATGACAATCCCATAAGATAGCATATCTCTCATGATCAAAATAACATCAATGATATTGGGATAGGGTCCCCTAGGGTCAAGTTTTTGGGTACAATTTTGGGGTAAAATTGTTCAATACGTGCTGTGTGAGGAAGTCAAGGGGCTTTATGGAGGGTCAAAGCTCCTTAATGATTGTAATTGGTGAAAAGGGAAACCATGAGTCTCAAACCATGGTTTGATAACATGGTATGTGTGCGTCTGACTCATATAAATATGTAAGAGTTGAGTCGAGTAAGGACAGTCAAAAAATGATATGTTTCTTATGATTAATGTATTGATCTAAGTTTTGGGTAAGTCTAGGTAGAAAGGCTCCTGCTAGCTGTGTGCGCAGAGACCTAGTTCTGAGTTATGTGCAAGGACCCTGCTATTGTTTGCGTAGGAAGAAAGGATTGTATTGAATTGAAGATCTATTAATAAAGAAGAAAATTTGGTGAACTCTCTTCCATTGTGATTTATGTGATTATGCATGAATATGTTGGGTTAATTATATGTTGATTACTACAAGTTATAGAACTATTTTTGTTCTTGGTTGAATGTGCATTTATCTAAGTTAAGTATATGTTAAATATCTTTGCATTTGTGCAAGGGTTCCATATATGTGAAATATTTTACATAATAAATATCTATGTGATTACAAAAGTGTTATTTCCGCTCCGATATGTTAGATCTGACTGAAGTATACTAATCTATTTTACGTATATCTATTAAGGGTTTTATCTGCAATTAGATCTGGGTTTTTGTGAAGTCCCATGCAGGATGATAAGCATTAGATCAGATAAGTAAGGTTAAGGTCCACATCATACGCTCCCTTAGGGTGTGAAAACCTGGTTCCAACACCCCCCCATAGTGCTTTGGGTGAGACTTTGGTCTGTGCAAGAAGATCACTGCCGAATGAGCCAGTAGTTGGAGGGTTTTGTTGGTTGTGCAGAACACTTTGAACCTGGGTCAGGACCCCTCAAGCCAAAAAATTGTTTCGTTGTTAGGACTGAGATTAGTTTGAGGGAAGTTTGATGTGGCATCCGACAAAGAACAAACTGCAAGATTGGCTTGATAAGAAGGTGTGCAAATTTTCAATCCAAGAAAATCAAAACCCGAAGTTGTCTGCTGAAGATTGGGAACAAAGGTATATCTATACAGAGATCCACGAAATTTTCTTTGCTTCCTTTGCAACATAATTAAAAGAGTGGTTATCTTGGCTTGTTGAGTTTCAAACCTGTGCAAAGGACGACACAATCACCAGGTGGACTCCTGAGTTGCTTCAACAGTTGGGATAAATTTAGAAATAAAATTACCCACACAATAGATTATTGGATTAATAGCATTCTGAGTGGGTTTGTGGCTGAATTTTCTATTGATAATTTTGTGTCATATTATGAGGTTGAAAGGATATTTTTCAAATTCCCTAGAGGTAATTTTATGCACTCATTTAAACTGTGGATTAAAATTCTCTTATGTGAAAAGTGTAATTTCTGCAACCACATTGAGTGAATTGTAGAAATTTAATAAAAAATATGTATTTCATGGATTCTCTTGATCTAAAAATAATATATTATTATTAAATACAAAATTGCTTCTACAAAATCTTTGCGGAATTTGAAACACAATCTCCAATCACAATACCATGAAGAAATATCAATCACACATAACGCAGATAATTTACCTGGGGAAAGCATATAGCTAAAAACCCCACTATCTTCTATTATTTATTATATCATGGATCATGAAACAATTACTTACAAATCTCCAATCCTAGAGTTCTCAGTACATGAGCTAACTGTCACACACTATCATACAAAAATCGGCAAGTTCCTTAGCCAATTTACTGCCTCCAGGCAGCCTGCCTCCACTACGCAATCCCTGATGGTAAAGAACCTCTGAATGATTGATTATTACCTTCCTTGAATGCATAAATAACATAGGCACATCCAATGTGTGTATTTTTGCATGTGTGCAATCGAATTATGTCATAACTAATAGTTTACTTCCCTTTCACCTAGAACTCAAATGGGTCTCCACTGGATATGAATTGCATGCAGCTAATAATAGTAAAAACATCAGTTACATGTGAGATCACTACATGTGAATTAATTAATATTTAATTCACTTTATCTCTCACTAGTGTGTATCTTCAGTTACAACTAGCACAACTGACTTTAACTCACTTAATTGAGTTAAACTGATTTACAACTTGCATTAACTAATGCACCACTACACTTCCAACTTTGTTACAACTAGAATCACTCTGTTACAACTCAAGTCAACCTACATGTCCCACCAACCAACATATTAACTCGAAATTCCTTTAGCTAATTGATTTTCCACTTCAGTTAACTATTTCCAAGTGTTCATTGAGAATAGATTATTATTTATTGTCCAACTAATATTAAGGGATAATAATAGTCGACATGCATCTATAAATAGACATGAAATCTATAAATAGAACTTTCACATACATATATAAATAGGCCTCATCTATAAATAGAATTTTCCCATGCATCTATAAATAGAAATCCACCTAAAAATAGCCTGTGTGTGCCCTACCTAGTGTAGGTGCTTAATTTTCACTAGGATAAAGGATGTTGTTTCCGGATGCTAATTTCAATGTTTCTTGTTGCAAACTTCAACACTCCCTCTCATCAAGAAAGGAATGTCCTTGCATGCGACATGCAACTCCATGCATTCGCCATGCAACTCCATGCATTCACCATGCAACTCCATGCAACCTTTACATGAAACACTTTTCTAGTGTTTCTCGCACATGCAACACTTCGCTAGTGTTTATTGCACATGCAACCTTTGCATGAAACACTTCCGAAACTGAATAGCCTCCAAACAACTGAATCAATATAATGCATATGTCATCAAAGTCTTCTAAATTTTTCTAGCTATTGCACTTCTCTTCAGGATCCACTACGTTGTTGACACCTGCATCCATGCACTCTGCACTTGCTGCCAACTCTAATATGTGCTCCAGTATCCAACACTGTCACTTTGATTTCATGTCCTCACGATATCTGACTGCATCAATCCAACTGATCCTAGTATTGCTACTCTGTGGGCTCCTAGTAGCCAGGTTCGATTCATGATATCCACACCATCTCAATGAATCTTGTCCAACATTTCTTCTTGGGATTATTCATGCATGTCGTCCCACCTCTCACCTGGTGGTATCGCTGCATGCACTCCCTCTACCCATCTGGCTCGAAATTTCTTTGCATGAGTGGTTTCTTCCATTCCATGATCCTCCACATGTGGTTTCTCCACATCTTGAGGTTCATTCTTATGTGCATGCAAATCCAACTCCCTCTCAAGGGTCAATTGCATGGCTTTCTCACACTTCCCAATGGTAGGAAGCTCTGTAGAAATCGCATCTACATCAAATCTATAGAGATTCTTCATACGAATCCAAATCTTATTGAATTTCTTTGTGGCTTTATGTTGAAGGAAGGCCTTACCTTCACTAAAGACCACATCATAGCCTTTATCATCCAACAATGCAACTGAAACTAAATTTTTTGTTAGGCCTAGAACATGCAATAGTATCAATCTCGGTAGTGTTATACCTTTTGTCATCACCCATTTCGAAATGCATATGGAGGTCCTTCTCCTCTAAGCTACTAAAAATTTCTCTGTCTCTCATCATGTGGAAAGATGCACTACTATCCAAGTACCACATCAAACTCATTACACTTGACACCATGCATGCAATAAGTGGCAAGTCAAGCTCAAATTGCGAGGCAAGGGCCTCACCAGCTGCAGCTCAAGCAACCTTCTTGTTCTTCTTCTTTTGTGGACAATTTGTGACAATATGTCCATGCTCGTAACAGTGAAAACACTTCTCTTTGGACATATTGTGCTACTTTCCATCTTCACTGACCTCATATTTAGAATGGAATTTATTCCCCTTCCCCTTCTTCACCTTGGCAGCCAAAGAAAAATCCTCTTCATCATCATGCTTTGATAAAGAGCCATCTCTGGTGTTCCACCTGAACTCCTCCTGCACCAAATCCAACCACAATAATTCTGAATCCGACAATTTTTCCCATCCGTTGATAGATTCTTTATAACTGTGCCAACTCTTAGGAAGTCCCAAGAGAGCCAAGCTCACCAAATAATCATCAGAAAAAATTATTCCTACACTCCCAAGCTCATCCTGACATTGGAAAACTTTGTTAAGTATATCAGAATAGTGTCTTTCTTTTCCATCTTGATCTTCCTGAGTTTATCTTTGAGTGACAATTTCCTATGGTCATTGTTGCTTTGGAATAGATCTATCAAAGCCTTCCAAATAGAATATGGTGTGTCTTTCCCATGGAAGCTTGAGACAATGTGGTCTCGTACTCCCTCCAACAGGATCCTCCTTGCCCTTGCCACTTTCTTTTGCCATGCATCAAGATTTGCAGCATCTGTAGCAACTGGCTTAGGAACATCTTTGTTAATGAATTCCTTCAATCCATCGTCTTCGAGTACTGCCTCCATCTTGTCCCTCCAAGAAATGTAGTTCAATTTTCCCTCTAGTGTATACTCTAACCTCAAGCCATTGAAAGCCATTTCAATCTTGAATCAGCTATAGCGCCAAGAAATCCTTTCTGCAAATTCGAATTATTTCCACCAAAAAACTCAGCTCCTACTTCACTTCTGTAATTTCCTGTGCTCTGATACCATGTAAAAATCTAATACGAAATTTGTATTGTCTGGATTCTCCTGCTCTAACAATAATATGCTACTGTTAAATACATAATCGCTTCTACAAAATCTTTGTGTAATTTTAAACACAATCGCCAATCACAATACCATGAAGAAAGATCAATCACACATAACACAGATAATTTACCTGGGGAAATCATATAGCTAAAACCCCCACTATCTTCTATTATGTATTATATCATGGATCATGAAAAAATTACATACAAATCTCCAATCCTAGAGCTCTCAGTACATGAGATAACTGTCTCACACTGTCATACAAAAATTGGCAAGTTCCTTAGCCAATTTACTATCTCCAGACAGCCTGCCTCCACTATGTAATCTGTGATGGTAAATAACCTTTTAATGATTGATTCTTGCCTTCCTTGACTTCGTAAATATCATAGGGACATCCAATGTGTGTTTTTTTGCATGTGTGCAACTGAATAATGTCACAACTGATAGTTTACTTCCCTTTCACGTAGAGCTCAAATGGATCTCCACTGGATCTAACTTGCATGCAATTAATAATAGTAAAAAAATCAGTTGCATGTGAGATCACTACGTGTGAATTAATTAATATTTAATTCACTTTATCTCTCACTAGTTTATCTTCAGTTACAACTAGCACAACTGACTTTAACTCACTTAACTGAGTTAAACTGATTTACAACTTGCATTAACTAATGCACCACTACACTTCCAACTCTGTTATAGCTAGAATCACTCTGTTACAACTCAAGTCAACCTGCATGTCCCACCAACCAACCTATTAACTCGAAATTCCTTTAGCTAACTGATTTTCCACTTGAGTTAACTATTTCCAAGTGATCATTGTAAATATATTATTATTTATTGTCCAACTAATATTAAGGGATAATAATAGTCAACATGCATCTATAAATAGACATGAAATCTATAAATAGAACTTGCACATACATCTATAAATAGACCTCATCTATAAAATGAATTTTCTCATGCGTTTATAGATAGAAATCCACCTAAAAATAGCCTGTGTGGGCCCTACCTAGTGTAGGTGCTTAATTTTCACTAGGATGAAGGATGTTGTTTCTAGATGCCAATCTCACTATTTCTTGTTGCAAAATTCAACATGAATGTCCCGAAGAGGCCCGTATAGCTCCACGCGCAGAGGTTCTGGTAGGTCTACGCACAGTAGAAAAACTTATAGAGTAGACCTAGTAGACGATTTTGTCTACAACCCCGTAAAAGGTAAATCTGACAGTGATGAGGAGTCTCAAACAAGTAGCTCTGGTGAATCTGCACACTCAGAAGAAGAGAACTTGATCATAGTTTAGATCCCATCCACTCCACTTCCAAATTCATCTCACACTAACAAGTCATCCACTCCCCCACCTCCTCCACCACCAGGAGTCGATATGGCTACTTCCATAAAGATGCAGGATTTCGGGGGTGTTGGAAATGAAGATGTTGACCAATTCTGGTTTGTCACAGATGTTGTATGGACAATGCAGTAGATTAATAACAATAATGTTAAGAAAGCACAACTTTCTACTACATTTAAAGAACGCACATTGGATTGGTACATGAGGTATATGGAAACAAAACCTAATGCAACAATTAATGAGCTTAAATTTGCATTAAAGGAGCAGTTCGAAAAACCAAAATCATATCCTCAATGTGTGACTAAATTAAAAGAGATCTGCCAAAATTGAATGAATCTATATGGGAGTCAAATCAACAGTTGAAGCGCACCATCAGGGATGGAGGATTTACTATTGATGACATGCATCACAAATAATGGTTCATTGTCATGTTGTTGTCGCATCTATGCCAGTCATTAAACCAACAGAATATTGTGACACAGGTTGAAGTTGTGGAGATCGCCATGAAGTTAGTATCCTCACATGTACCAACTACACAGGCTGGGGCTCAACAAATCCAAATTGAGTTAGCTGCATTACCCTTATAGATACAAATTTTGCGAAAAGAGAAAGGAAAGGATGTGTGCGCAGGACTATGGTGCACATGATGTAAAGTTGAAGGGCATCACAAGGATCAGTGTCACGTATCTAATAACTATCTAGCAGCTGAAGGGCCAAGTCTGATTAAGAGTGTGATAGGAACTAGTGAAATTCCCACACTATGGTGCATGATTTTTCAAGCAAATGGGATGCACACGATAAACTTCTTCCCTCGGATTGGTAAATAAATTCCAGATCTCAAGCAACCTTACTGCACATTTTGTCGATCTGTGGGACATGAAGAGAAGAACTGTCATAGCTTTGATCTAATGATTGAGCAAGATGCTTCCTATAGGATGAAGGCTAAGGGTTGAGGGTCGGATTCACCTGCTTCTCCATCTAGATGCGGTGTATTTCAAGTCAAAGTACAAGGAAGAGGAGGAGGGGCTGGTCGGTGAAGAGGCTAACTCATTTGCTATAATTGTGGGGATATTGGCCATTATGCATGTGACTACCTGAACCCAACAAATCAATATTGTAGGTATTGTATACAATTTGATCATGTTATTGAAGATTTTCTTGTGTTGTTTAAAAAAATGCAAGAAAATAAAATGAATACATCTATGCAGAATGTTCAAGTGATAAGAGTAGAACCGTGCGTAGAAGAACTTAGCGTGAATATCGTGACTAGAAGCGGTGTAGCAGTTAGTGAAGATAAAGAAGAAGGTATGAGACCTACCATCGATGTTTGGGCCAGCAAAGCTCCTGGGAAAAAGGAGGGGTTTAACTTACAAAGGGAGATGGAAACCTTTGTCGAAGCAAAGAAGGACTTCGCGGATCCTGGCCCATCAACCTCTAAAATACCAAGCAAGCCTGCCATGGATATTGTCGAAGGGCTCGATCCTGCCGAGTTGAAACTGTTTTTGCAGGTTTGTATAGATTCTCTGCAATAAGAAAACAGCTGAGAATCTTCAAGCTATGATTAATAGTTGCATTGAGAAAGAAAAACCTTATATGGAGCAAAGGGTTGTCAATAAAATTGACAGGAACAAGTGAAGAACTGGTCGGGAATTGTGCTTTACTACTTAGACAGGCGAGTTTGAAATAGATCAGGTTATTTTGGATTAGGGCATTGATGCAAATGTACTACCAAAGAAGACTTGGTAGAGAATGGGATAACCTAAGCTAGAGTGGTCCACAATTCAACTACGCATGGAAAATCAACATAATATTATCCAATGGGTAGACTCTCAAGAGTGGTAGTTAACATTGACGGAGTTAAGGCACTGTCTGACTTTGAAGTTATTCAAATTGTTGATAATACAAATCCGTACCATGCATCGTTGGGTCTATATTGGGCTATTGACATGGATGTTATCATCAACCTGAAGCAGAAAATTAGGGTGTTTGAAAAAAATGGAACCAGGGTCATGGTCCCTCTGGACCATGCAGAGGGAGAAAGATACAAAGAACTGGTGTGCGCAGAAGAGGAAGTTGATCATATGTACAAGATAACTGCGAGGGATGAGGATTGGATTAATCCTACATCAGATGGTAGTCTTATCTAGGAGAGGGACAGTTCATGCCAATCAGAACCAGATGAGTTGTTGGAGAATTTGTAGAACCATTTGCATGAAGTCTCTATACTATGCTGAAACTTAGTAACCAGATCTCTATGATGTATATCCTCTGATGTTTTTGAATTAACCTACTATAATTTTTTAGGTAGTGTCAATTTATTTTTAGAGTAACTTGAAAATTTTGTTCCAGAGTCACAACGGTTCCATGTGCTTGATCTAGTTCTGCGCTCAACCCCTGCGCGCTGGTGGGAGATGCACTAGGAGATTTTTTTTTTATTGGGAAGAATGTACCCACATGATGAAACTACGATTTGAACAACCCAATACCCAGTTGGAAGGAACCTATACAAGTGAAGAGGATCCACACATTCATTTATACAAGTGGACTGTAGCTTGGGGAGAAGATCCGAGGCCAAATGGTTACATAATTCATTCATACTTTAATTAGGATACCCATGAAATGGTATATGGAGATTGAGTTGTGACGTGGCACAATAGAATGGACTACGCTGATGGAAGTGTTTGTTTTAACTTTCAGTTTTGATATTAGATTCCAATGCATCAATACGACATTGCACGTGATTCAAGATGTGGTCTTTGACATTCCAGAGAAATCAGAGGAACGAGCCTTACCAGTATGGGATGCGAAGATGAAGGATATAGTTGAATTTCAGAATATGACAATTGAGGATAATGAGGAGGACCCAAGAAACATCAATATATTTTAGTCTAAATGTCAGCGTGGGGTCGCTAGGCCTGTGGTTGAATTTCCAGATGTGACTAGACCTATGAAGATTAGGCAAGTCAATATTGGAACAGAAGAACAACCTAATATTACCAAAATAGGGGATTATTGGAATGAAGATACGGTGGCTAAGGTTGTGGAGCTTCTTGCTGAATATCAGAACTTGTTTCCCACAAATTTTCCAGAGTTAAAATGGATTGTCGAGGACCTTGGTGTAATGAATATCACTCTGAAACTAGATGCTATACCTGTCAAGCAATGCCCGTACAGGTTGAATCCAAAGTATAAGAAGAATTTCAAGGAGGAGCTTGATAAAATGGTTGTTGTAGGGATCATTAAACTAGTAGAAGAATCAAATTGGGTAAGCCCCATGGTGGTCCAAGAAAGAAGACCAAAGAAGAAATTAGGATCTTTGTGGATATGTGCAAGTTGAAGGATGCCTATGTGCATGACCCTTTTCCAAATCCATTTTCTGATGAAGTATTGGACAATGTGGGTGGGAAGTAGGCCTATTCATTCACTGATGGGTTTTCTATATACCACCAAATAAGAATCACACCTAAAGATAGAAGTAAGATGACCTTTGTGATGAAATGGGGATCATTCCAATACATAGTAATTCCATTTGGTCTGAAGAATGCGCCATCCATATTCTCGCATGTGGTGGTAGTTGCTTTTAAGGAGTACATACATAATTTCTTATAAGTATATTTTGATGACTGGATTATGTTTGGCTTATTGAAGAAGCATGTTTCAAGCCTACACTTGATGTTGGAAATTTGTCGGAAGTATCATATCTCGCTGAATATGAAGAAGTGTATATTATGTGTCCCTTTCAGGATTTTTCTTGGTCATAATAAATTTCAACAAGGATTGATGGTCAATTCAGCTAATATTATTGTTATTGTTAACCTAGAGGCTCCAACGAATGTGAAGCAATTGCGCTCAATTCTGGGGCATACTGGCTATTACAGGAAATTTATTCAAGGCTACGCATTGATTACTACACGGATGGAGAAGTTGTTGAAGAAGGATGTCTCTTTTTGCTGGGACAAGGACTTCTAGAAGAGTTTATAAATACTTAAGGAGAAAATGGTGACTATGCCTATATTGGTATTCATGGACTAGACAAAAGAATTCCATGTGCACGTTGAATCTTTGTGTATCATGTTAGGAGTTGTATTAGCGTAACTAGAAGCTATAGATATTGATCACCCAAATTTATTTTCAAGTATAAAATTTTCAACTGCTGAGCATAATTACTTGAAAACTGAGAGAGAAGGGTTAACTATGGTCTATGCATTGAAGAAGTTTCGTCACTATTTGCTACGATATCATTTTAAGATGTTCACTGATCACTCTGCTTTGAAGTACCCGGTCAACAAGCCTGTTTTGGGGGGGAATATCTGTAGATGGCTCTAATTTTTTCAAGAGTATGATTTGAGGTGATTGTAAATCGAGGAAGACTAAAACCAGGTCTAGACCATTTTTCGCGCATTGAAAGTGGAGTGAGTCAACTAGTTCGGAGGAAGGATTACCATATGCACAGTTATTTTCCATTAAAGTAGTTGATGACCACTTCACATATATCATCCACTTCCTGACCACTCAAAGTATGCCTACGGAGTATACATTTAAGCAGAAGAAACAGTTGGTCTTGTGTGTAACAAACTTTACTTTGATTGCTGGCTGGTTATATAAGATGGGAGTTGAGGAGGTATTAAGGTGATATGTGCCGGAGTTTGAAAGGCAGAGTATATTAGCAGAAGCACATGCAGGGGTTGCATGAGGTCACAATGTGGGTAAACCAACTACGTAGAATATTTTAAGGGTTGTTTTGTGGTGGCCTACGGTGCACAGTGATGCAAAATAATATTGTCGCGCTTGCGATGTGTGTCATAAAACACGAAGACCCTCGCACATAGATGAAATACTACTACAAACACAAGTGAATTTGCAGGATTTTGGTAAATGGGCCATTGATTTTGTAGGACCCATCAACCCTCTAGGGAAGAATAATGGTGCGTGCTATATCACCAATGTGCCTGACTATTTAACCAGATGAATAGAGGCTAAGCCTATGAAGGATTGCAGTGCAAAAATGGATGCACACTTCATTTTTTAGAATATCTTGACTAGGTTTGGGTGTCCTAAGATTTTTATGAGTGACCAGGGTACACATTTTGTGAATGATACTATTCAAGCCTTGACAATGGAGTTCAAGATACACCATCAGAAGAGTACACCATATCATCCATAGGAAAATGGTATGGTAGAAGCCTTTAATAATATTTTGGAGAATGCGCTCACAAATGTCTTCAATGCTAATCGTAATGATTGGAATGTGCGCGTACCTCTGATTCTATGGGAATACAAGACTACATGCAAGAAATTTGTAGGACAAACTCCTTTCTGGTTGGTGTATAGAGAGGAATTTGTTATGTCGATGGAGTATATTGTCCCCAGTCTGCACATCGTAGCAATAACTAACATGGCTGATCAAGATATTATGGATGAGTGACTGTCAAAAATATTTTTGCTGGAGGAGGATAGATTCATTGCTTGTTTCCATCACTAGGTGAAAAATGTGTGCGAAAAGGCTTGGCATGATAGGAACATCATTAGTCACGAAGAATATTTTTAAGGAGGATGATTTGGTTTTTTATATGAAAACAAGTTTGCGCACCACCCAGGAAAGTTCAAAATGCATTGGCTTGGACCTTATATTGTTAAGGAGATCACAGAAGGAGGTGTGGTACGTCTGGATACCTTAAGTGGTAAAGTCCTTCTTGGGTATGTGAATGGAAATCAGTTGAAACCATACAGGGATGATCACATCTTTGTGGGTGCCAAATGACTATATGGATAGAGAAGTGTCTTAGTGCCCAGAAAGTTGTGAGAGGACGAGGGACCATAAATAAATCTGTCAAGCATTGGAGAAGTGTGACTATGCGACGAAGATTGAGGAAGCGTAGAGGCTATGCCAAGAGGCTGAAACATTAGTAGATGCCCCAAAATCTAGTCGTTGGAATGATTAATCGAGATAAAACAACTTTATTACCATTTGGAGGAGCGGGTAACCTACATTTATGGAGGATGTTATGCTAGATTTGGAACCGTTTTAGCATTTATGAGGCTACATCAATGGACATCAAGTCGTTTAGGCCGCACCATCACTATAAATATGGCAGGAAGGGTCACATTAGTTCCCTTTAATTTCCAATAGATATATGCCCATTTTTGTCACCATCTATATTTCAGTTTATGTCTGAGCACTCAGAAACCTTCTTCGAGATGTTGCGCCAAAGAGGGTTAGGTCATTTAATCCCTGAGAGTATGACTGCTACAAATCCTACCTCCTCTACAATGCACGTTGTTGAAACACCTGTGCCAGAACCTCAACCTCATAAGGAAACGAAAGGATAGCCATCAGGGACCTGAAATTCACCGCACAAGAAAACCCCGAAGCTTAAGTCGACCCAAGAAGAACGACAGAAGAGACCAATGGCCAAAGAACCAGAAGTGATAATAGAGGAAGACATTGTCGAGGAAGTAGACCTAATTTCACGAATACCCAAGTACATGGCCCCGTGTAAGCCTTCTGTTGAAGTAACGAAGGACCTGGATAAGGTCAAGTTGCATATCAACACACTGCTACTCCTATAGATTGTGCCTTTTGAAGGGGACATGTTTGTAAAAGTGCCTTTGTTGAAACTGGAAGATTGGGACCTGGTTGACTACGCAAAGTTCCCCGAGCTTGCACCATTAGAATACTTGGAACATGTGCCCTATGACACAGGAGTCATCAAGGTTGAACCAAATACACGGGCCTTGTGATTATAGAAGTCTGGGTTGTTGAACCTTCTGAACGTTCCATATTTTGGGTGCAACACCATAAATGATATTTGTCTGTGCCAACTACTCAGCCTGGTGCATGATAATTTCTTGTGGCTAGGAGAGCCCATCCTCATTGATGACATGTTGATTCATCGTATTACCAAGTTTCCTTACCAGGGATATGATCCAAGGGTGGCCTTCAGAGGGAAGGGACAGGAGAAAAATACCGTAAAAGGTGTTAAGAAGCAATATGGGGTGAACATGAATACTAGAAGATTTGTAGTCCAAGATATTAATTCTCCGGTGGTTAAATTTTCTAAGAAAGGGGTGCAGTACAATTAGGCGAAATACCTCTATAATGGGTTTTTGGAGAATATTCGTGAAGTGCAAGAGGATGGTAATAATTTTTATTATGGTTGGTTGATGTTGTTGGTCACCCTGAATTGTTGGAGACCATTGACACAGTCCCAGTTTCCAGATATTGAGCCATATCTCTGTGAAGCCACCAAAATATGCATCATTGTGGAACTCAAAGCTTCCTTCTAGGATAACAAAAAATAAGATATTTTGGGTTCTATTTAATATAGAGATATTTCAAGCGGTGCAGTCCAAGCTATTATAAAATTATACATTACAGAGCAATGCAACACATAAAATATGCAGAAAACACAAACACACAAAACACATAAAACCAAAGAGACACAGATATACGTGGTTGACCCAGTTTGGGCTACATCCACCCCAAACAACCAATCCTTCCTTTCTATTATCTAGCAAAATGAAGAGACACAACCTACAACAGATCCACTGCAATATCCTCTATTCTTTCTCACAGTCTCTCTAGCAGTTTCTCGTTCTGAGAATACACATACAATACGTAGCCGCAATACAATACCCTCATATAAAAAGAGGGGTTGTCTTCTAGGGGAAAAAACCCTAAATTAAACATAACTTCTACCGTTAGATCATCTGCCTAATGAACGGCCCATATTGACTAGAAATTACAATACTTTTACAAGGAAATTTTACATCTGTTTTTAACTTTGGGGGCAATGCCCCCGAAACCCCCTGCTAGGGGGGGCTCCATAAAGTCACAACCACTCTGACCCTAGGAAGCGCTCATTACTAAGGTTGTCGCCCCTTTTCTAGAACTGTGGGTCCAACGCTAGATAAAAATAGAAGAAGATATTTAGGTCATTAATCAGCGCATTGTAAAGACTGTCAATTACATTGTGCAGGGTCAATTACATTGTATGAGAAGTATAAACACATTGCAGACTTCAAGGCCACCTTTCACAATGTGCATGTTCGCACAAAGAGGGACATGGCAGGTGTTTGGTACGAGTTTCCATATATGGTTACAGAGGATGACCTTGCGTGCACTATGACAAAGTGGCCCCCATTATGGTTAGAAGCAAGCACAGCTAGCGGTGCGTCATCATCAACACCACCTAAGACTCCTACGCAGCCATGCATGCCGATAGACCAACCAAATGATGCATAGAAGGACTAGGAGCCAACCACTATGGTAGAGACAATTGACCTGCGCAGCGATAATGGCATGGAAGATAAGGAAGGAGACAATGTCAATGTGCCTTTGACGTAGCCAGACACGCGACGAGGGACCAAGAGAGGGCCTCAGACCCCACTGGGTCTACGCACAAAAAGGAAAGCATCTAAGAAGACCGGGACTGACCCATTGACTCTGAAAAAGGAATATTTTGACAAGATTGGTGACACATTCTAAGTAGTGACTGAAAATGTAAGGAAAAAATTAGAGTCACAATATAAATCAGTCCTTGATGATGTGCAACAAAGACTCCGTCAACTCAGATTGCATGCGAGCACAATACAAGCGAGCATGCAGCAACCGAGCTTGGGACAAGTGAGTGCACTACCACTCAAAAATGTCTAGGCATCTCCCACAAACAACAAAATGTTCCAAATTCCAAGACCTGCACTTCATATTGAAGATCTAACCCTGTCTGCATCTGTCTAGGCTCAGCAGGAGGTGGGAGTTGACTTGGTCATCTTTCCCCATGGCAAGTTACTTGTCATGCATACGATGATCATAGATGATCTGCAGTACATGGAGTATAAGGAGTTGCAGGCCACCACGGAGGCTCAAATGCAAGCTGCAAAAATGAATGAGGGACAACGGATAATAGAGGATCTGCGCCACGCCGCTGAAAGCCAGCACACCAATTTGGAAACCATGATCGATCAGCTGTGCTCTAGCCACCCTGAAATCATCGTGCCAGCTACTACAACGCCCACCGTCAAGTTTGAAATTTTGGTAGCCACAATGAAAGCATCGCGGTCAAAAGTAGAAATAGTATGTGCAGAGATCGAGTAGAAGAAACAAGATTTATAGACAAAGTTGCAGCCTGAGATGCCCCTGAAAGTTTGCGTGCAGCACGCTGCAGTATTTGAGGAATCAACTTCTACCATCACTGTTGTTGTGGTTGCTTGCAGAAAATTGTTGGAGGAGGCCATGAGAATTTGGACCTCCATCTAGGATGACCCCTTCATATAGCAGCTGAAGACATATCTACAAGCCAAGGTGCAGTAGTTCAATGAGATTCGAGCCGTTTCACTGACCTTGGTTCCAACCCAAAGTTTATCTCGACTACAGGAAATTCGAACCATTTAGGAAGAAATCGATACTTTGTTCCAATGGGAGAATTTACTCGAAAATAGAATGCAGCCTTTTGCAGAGGAGGCATTGCAGCTTTCCCAAAGCATCAATGGTTCCCTCAAAGGCCTACAACAGACCCAGAGAAGCATCATCCTGTCAGCCGAGGGGCTAACTACAATGAAATTGGTTGAATAAGCATAGAGTTCCACAACATAGAGTACAAACATCATTCAACCGCTCAAACTTTCATTTAGGAGTTGAAGGAAAATATGCAGGAACCGGGACCAAAGTGACTCGGGACGAGTCACTATATTGTGTTAGGGGCCTGTTGGGATAGGGTCCGCTAGGGTAAATTTTTTGGGTAAAATTTTGGGGTAAATTTTGTCAATACGCGCTGCACGCAGAAGTCAAGGGGCTTTTGGATGGGTCAAAGCTCCTTAATGATTGTAATGGGTAAAAAGGGAAACCATGAGTCTCAAACCATGACCATGGTATGTGTGCGTCCGAGTCATATAAAAATGTAAGAGTTGAGTCCAGTAAGGATAGTTAAAAATTGATATGTTTCTTATGATTAATGTTTTGATCTAAGTTTTGGGTAAGTCTAGGTAGAAAGGCTCATGCTACCTGTCTTCTCAGAGACCTAGTCCTGAGTTGTGTGCAAGGACCCTGTTGTTGTGTGTGCAAGCGGAAAGGATTGTACTAAATTGAATATCTATTAATAAAGAAGAATATTTGGAGAACTTTGTTCCATTTTTATTTCTGTGTTTATGCATGAATATGTTGGGTTAACTATATGTTGTTTCTGCAAGTTATAGATCTATTTATATTCCTCATTGAATGTGCATTTATATGAGTAAAGTACATGTTAAAGATCTATGTATTTTCACAAGGGTTTCATATGTGTGAAAGCTTTTATAGAAGAACTATATATGTGATTGTGCAAGTGTTATTTCTGCTCTGGTTAGTTACATATGACTGAAGTATAATATTTTTTTTTACGCATATCTATTAAGGGTTTTATCTGCAATTAGATATGGGTTTCTGTGAATTCTCACGCAAGAAAATAAGCATTAGATCAAATAAGTAGGGTTAAGTTCCACATCATACGCTCCCTCAAGGTGCAGAAACCTAGTTCCATCACCCCCCCCCCCCATACTGCTTAGGGTGATACTTTGATCTGTGCAAGAAAATCACTGTCGAAAGGGCTAGTAGTTGGAGGGTTTTGTTGGTTTCGCAGAACACTTTGAACCTGGGTCAAGATCCCTCAAGCCAACAGGCATGAAATTTGATGCATACCGATCTTATATATTTGAACCGCAATTACTTGATAGTCTATATCACAAACTACTAGATGCTTCTTTTGTAACATCTGCCCAACAAGTAATGTTGAAATTTTTGAAGAGAGTACACCATAGCTAGATCTTCTCGTTCAGTTGTTTTATAATTCTTCTTAGCAGTAGAGATATTTTTGCTAGAAAAATATATAGGAGGATCTATATTTTCCTCACCTGGTTGCACCAAAATAACACCTAAGGAATTACCAGATGCATCTATATGCACATGAAATTCATTTTTCCAGTCTTAATAAATCACGATCGGTGCACTTGCATGGTTTTATTTGAGAAAATCAAAAGTGGCATCACACTCTTCAGTCCATGTGAAGTTCTTGGATTTTTTTAAAAATTTCTCTAAAGGTGTAGTAATAAAATCATAGCTATGAATAAACCTCCTATAATACCTTGCATATCTCAATGTTGATCACAATTGTTTAACAGATGTTGGCGGTAGCATATTCTAAATCACCGCAACTTTGGAAGGATCCACACATACACCATCCTTGCAAACGACATGACCCAATAAAGTACCAAAAGGAACAAAAAATATACACTTCTTCAGGTTCAAGTAATTTTGTAACTATCTAAAACGATCAAACATAACCCATGATAAGCTAGAGTGCTTCTTCATAACGTTGTACATTGTCCAAGCATCCATGTAAACTTCAAGGAATTTATGAATATAATCTCTGAAAGAGGCAATAATGATTCTAGAAAAAAAATATGGAGTCTTCTTAAGATCGAATGGCATGACATGGTAAGCATAGTAACCCCTTCAGTTGTGATTTTAGTATTCTTATTATCCTCTTCTTCAATACGAACTTGATGATATCCAAAAATTCCATCCGTAAATGAATAAACTTCAATTCTGACAACATTATCTAGGAATTCATTGCTAAATGAAGTATGGAATGGATCATTGACAAAAGCATTATTAAGGCTCCAATAATCTACATAGACTCTAATGTCATATGAATCCTTTTTTTCTTGAATAACAATAAGACTAATCCACTCGACTTCATCAACTGAAAATATGAGACATACAACTAACCTTTTATCTATCTCCCTCTTGACCTTTTATTTAACTCGTGGATTAAATCAATAGGGTCAATGATTGATAGGCTTCACATCAGGTTTCAAGAAAATTTTACTTTCTCTTAAATCTCCTTTCATATCTTTGATCTCTGAAACTGATGCCAGAAAAATATCGTCATACTCCTTCAATATTTCAAATATTTCCTTTGTAGTTTTCTCATCCTAGCAATCACTAATGGAGGATAATTTAGGCTTTTCTTCATATCTAATGTTATGTTTCCATAACTTTAAACAATTTAGGTATGGAGCTATAATAACCCCATGTCAAAATTTCATGTAATAAAGTTAATAAATTCAAAATAAGACCAAGGTCATGGGACACGTATTCCAAGCTAACTGTTGGGAAAAACAACCTAGTGGGCATCACTTTTTGTTTATTATGGGTAAAGGAAATTAGCAAAGGCATTGGAAAAGGATTTGGAAAGGAAATGAGGAATTCATTGGCATTTATTTTGAAGATAAAGGAAAATAGGATAAAATGGAGATGAAAGGTCACAAGTTTTCATGAGACGAAAATTGAAGGAAAATGAAGAAAGTAGAAGCCTTAATGATAAAACGGATTATGAGGATGAGTTCACAACTTTTTGTTAGTTTGGCTTTGGAATTAGGTTACAGAGAGAGAAGAGAACTAAGAGGATAAAGTAACCAGAAAGGGAAAGTAAAGGAAGGAGAAAGGAAACCAAAAGAAGGAAAATGAAGCAAAGGAAAACAAAGGACAAGCAAGGAAGGTTGGATCAAGTAGCTTCAATAGGATGATTGTAGGAAATAGGTTGCATGTGTGATTCCTAGCTAGTTTTTTAATGCATCATACATGACTTTGTGTATTTGGCTATTTTTCTATCATTGGCATAGATTTTTCTAGGTGTGACATTGGTTTCAGCATTGCCTTTCCATTTATGAATAGCCATGGTGTGCTAGGATTTTCTTCTCAAGTGATCTTTGGATTGCTGGAATTTTTTGGAACTAGGCGAGGTGGTATTAGGAAAATTCTAAAGGGTTGGGGGTGGAGGTGGTTTAATATTTGAGAAGCCCTCAACAGGTCGGTGGAGATAGGAAAATTCCTCAAGGTATTGGTGAAGAAACTTTGAGGCATCCAATATTGTTTTGGGCTTAGTGATCTCTTGGCCGGTTTTTGAAATATAGCGGTAGCCTAAGGGTGGAGGTGGTTTAATATAAAGGAAGCCCTGGTTTTTTATGTTTTGGTTTTCTTATGTGATCCCTTCACTATTTTTGGAGATATTGCGATGAAATTGGGGTAGAGGTGGTTTAATATTAGGGAAGAGCTATTTGTTTATGTCTTAACATCCCACATTCATGCTTGGAATATGTCACATGGGTGATTGGCTGAAAGAAATATTTGGTTCAACACAATCTATGGTCGGGTGGTACGTGGAAGTCCTTCACTTGGTTGGATTTTGCATAAGTTAATAAGAGATATTTTCCTATTGTAATATATGAGAACTTGTACTTGTTATTATGTTGATTTGATTGTTTTCTATCGTGGTTAAAATTCTGGTTAATTGTTGGTTATAAGCATGGGTCTGTGATGTGATGTAGCTTTAGCTTTTTCATGATTGATAAGTATTTGAATTTTTTATGAATGCATGAGATAAAAAGTGTTATTCTAATTATTATGCGAGGGAATTAGACCTTCTTGACTATTCTCTCATAATTTTCAATCTCCTTTAATCAGATATGCATTCATAGCCTATAGATTACATGTTTACCGTGTGTTTGACGAAATGGATGTCATGGTTAGGCCTGGTTAGGTCAATTTTTTGTTCAATTTATGTATGAATGGATTTTTCTTTATGTTATATATCATTTTGTAAATTCTCACTGATGGTTTTGGGCAGTGGTTTGGAGGCCAACTTGAAATGGTGGCTCAAAATTTGGGACCACACCCTCTGAACTCCAAGTTCTGGGCTATAATTTCACCCTTGTAGGCCTGTGCATGTAGTTGTAGGGTCATAACCATGCCCTTGAAGGTGTATTCACACAATTTTTGGATCAGGTCACTAAAAAAGTAGTCTATCTCATGGTTTGGGTACCTGGAGTGGTTGTTTAGCTCCTAGCTATCTTGTAGCTCCCGAGGAAGGTCAATAAAGTTTCAGTTTTTCGACTCCACTTTCTTAACCAAAATTATGAGGTCAGTTCATGTCATAGTATCCCTCATCTCATATTTACCCTAGTAAGTTGGTTAAAGTGGGTAAATGTGGTAGGAGGAATTTCCAAGAGCATCATTGATATCTCTTTTTCCCTTAGACTTCTTAAAAGTTAGGTGTCTTAATTACTCCAAGTCATTGTCTTCTCACTCTTTATTGATTTTACTACAGGAAAAAACTTTATGAAATCCATATTCATAAATATGTCCACAATATTCATAGATAATAAAATCAACAATAGGTTTTCTAGTGGGGAACAATACTCTTTTTTCTACCTTCATAGTTTATGTTATCTTTTCATCTTCATATGAGAAGGAGAAATTAATGCAAAGCTAAGCTACCAGTGCTTCCTAATTATTTTTCTACATTTTCATCTCTTCATTTACATATCACACTTTTATAAATGTGCCCGAAGTGTGAATTAATTGATGCATCTACATTGCAATAGGAAGCCCATTTTTTTCCAAAAAACAGTGCAAGTATGAAAACAATTTTATGGAATGGTATAGACTTCATATGAAAGAATTTTATATGAATGCTTCTCTATTACAATGAACCAACATAACATAGTGAACTTGAATGATTCCCAATTTTTAAGTTGGTTGCAGTGATTTCCAAACCATCTCATAGAGGTTGCTTGTAGAGCAACATCTATTTGAGGAATTCTTTGGGTCTCTTCAATATTTGAGTCAATTTCTTTAATAATTTCATAAAAAAATCCAATACAATTGAAAGGTAGGATAACCTTACCTCGTTTCCCATCCAGTGTGCACAACAAATAGTTGCACAACGTCTAGAGTGAACCCAATGGTCTACTTGTTTCCAATCATCCAGCGCAACGTTCGAACTCGCTTTTGTGTTTTGAGCACTCCTCCAGTTGATAGAACCATCCATTTTAGGGTTTATATATTGTTCTATTTTTCCAGTAGTGAGTTGATATAACTAATAAAATATATTAGGATCCTCAACATCATATATAGGCTCTATAAATCTCAAATATCGATAAGGATATAATGGTTGTATAACTTCGACTCCGTCTACTGCAAAGGTCATAGTCTCTCATTTGAGATCAATGACAACATAATTCTAAAGTACCCATTATATCCCCAACGAGGCTGGATAATAATATTTATCACCCAAATTATCTATAATTTTGAAGTTTGAATATGTATTAACTCCATTGACAGTTTATTACAAGAAGGTTTCTCGTCAGGGGGGAGCATAGGCAGATAACAAGTCCACATGAAGCAAGCAAATTCTCAGGGGGAGTAACCCTTTTCCATTGATGTCAAAGGGGAAGAGAAAACCTGAGACAGAGATTGAAATCTCAAGAAGGAGGTAAAGCATGAAGTCAAGGAGAGTTGTACTCACAGGAGGAGTACGTGTGTTGCCATAAATGATAAAATGGGAGATTGTTGAATGGTGTTGTCAATGATTTCAACTGATGGAGTTAACTAGGTTTGAATTTGACCAAAGACACCAGGCATTGATGTCAAATGGATAATGAACGCTTCTCAGTATTTGTCAGATTACATCTAGATAAAAGCTACATTGTTGGATGGTTCAAAACCCAAGTCCCAGGGTTTGGGTTATGTGGACTGAGGATGTACCCTAAATTTTTCAAGGGTTTTTGAAGGCTTAAATTATTTAGTTTGGATTCGATATCCATGTCATTAGATTCTCCTCAAATATATATTTCTAGTGGTATGTGGTATGCCACATGTTTCCTCCTAGTTAGAGAGATAAGTGAGTTCGAATGTAAAAACCCTAGTTGGTGGGCTAAAACCCCAAAAGAAGGTGACTTGGTACATTTCCATTAGTTTTAGACACCTAAAATTAATATTAAGGGTTTATTTCCATGCTTTGTGGAGATACTATCCCAATGAAGGGCTTCAAGCCACTATGCACCCATCTAACTCCTACATCTCGTTAAAAAACCTAATATATTTAGGTAGTGCATCTTCCTTAGAAATAAGAAAAGAAAATACACAATATTTATCAATTAGAATTAACAATTAATAATGTGTTAAAATAATAAATGTCTCCTTCAACGTTCACTATAGAATCCCCTCTCAACTCTATAAAACAGAAGCTCATATATCCTCCAAACAATCCATTGTGGTAGTTTCGCTATAAATTTGTTTCTATGAAGCTTTAGAAGCTGAAAGAAAAGCCCATTTGAGCCAAAATCTTGACAAAACTCATGATTGAATTTTAGATCTTGGTTTGCTTTATTGTTCGAGATATGATCTGAGGAAGTTAGGGTTTTTGCAGGCTTCATAATTCCATTTCAAACAGGTGACCTTGGGAAAATCATCATAACTTTCTCTATGAGAATTAGATTCAAATTTCGTATAAAGTGACAGAAAGAGAATAAAATGTAGTTTTTTGGGTATCTTTTTCAGGGCCAAAGGTTGATACAGTGACATGTGGAACTTCTTACAAGTTATCTATACTGAACGAGTCTATAATCAGGCCATCGTGGGAGATTGGGCATAACTATTTCTTAAAGAAATTAATATTAATCTGAACTATGGGGTTGGAAATAGGATTCAAAAGAATACCATAGAACGAAATTTTAGAACTTGGAGATCTGAAATTACATATATACAACAGATTCAATATCGAGCTCCTAGAAGGCCACAAAAAGGTATGATATTTCTCGATTCTTGCTAGGTGTTGAGTCTAGTTCATTTCAAGGGGATGTTACAACAAAATTGGTGTGTTAACCAGTCACCTATATGTCAGTAGTGAAGCTATGTATGATTTAGTGCTATGATGATTGAAGTATAGAAAATAATGAGTGTGATCTAAAGATTTTTGGACCTATGTATCCTTGTGACAGTGAGGTAGTGACATTAATCTTGATTGTTTATTACAGTAATATAAATACTAGAGCGCTTGGACTATGACAGTGTGTTGACATGATAACCTATGACTCAATATCATGTGCAGTGATGTCACTTAGCATAACAGTGACAATTTGATCTTAACTTGACACTCAGACCTAGACATAACAAGTATGTTCACACCTTGATTTTTAATTTCATAATGAAATTGACAATGGTGATTTGGATTATGACATTAAATGACAGTGGCATATAATTATATTGAATCTGTATTGGTGGGCTATATGACATATGTTATATAGAACTATTTCTTTTATAAGGAAATACCCTTGGTGACTGCAATTCTTGACTTGACAATGATATAAAATATCATAGTATGGATTGAAATTGATATGATGTATTTACTTTGAACTTAACATATGGTTGACCTTGACATACTTGAAAATAATTGACACTTGCGACTTTATGTTAACTTAAATTGATGGATGAAGACAATACTCACCTTGACTTTGACATCCTAAGAATGAATTTGACACACTAAGTCATTACATGTATAATGACATTTTCCCCTAAGTTAGACTTAGTATGAGAAGATCAAATAGTCATACCACGTAAGTTGGCCTTTTGACTTTGACTAGACTTGACATTGATATATTGACTTTGAATAGTAGAAACTTGAGTTGACAATGTCTATGATAACCTAGGATAACTTGACTGTGACCTTGCAGGGTAGGAATTAGTGAAGGTAACATCCTCCAATTATACAACCTATTGGAGAAGGATGGATTTCAGGGTTTGACTAGTCAAACAATGTGCTTACATATATGTTGGTAGCTATCTGGGGATAAATTTTGAGAGCATTGATTACAGGGAATCAAGATAACCCGAGACACCTTGGGTTATGCCATCATTTGATAGTAGTGCCAGATAGTTGTTGCATTGTGTGGAGCCTGATACAATGATGACATTGATACATCATTGATGACTATTCATTCATGAGCAATGTGATGACAGTGTTTTGATAACTATTCATTTGTGAAGTGAAATTTTGTGGTAGCCGACAATTATATAGTGATTTGCAGTGACAATGATATACGGTGTGAAATGACAGTGATACAATGATAGATTAATGTGCAAATTTGTGCAGTGATTAGGTTGTGGCCTGATCTACAGGGTGTTGTGGTATCCTTCTGGTTGCAACAGGATATTAGGGTTTAGTAGCATCCTACAGGTTGTGGCCTCTGAATTAGGGGGTTGATGCATCTCTAATTTGTATCTTACATTTTGATGTAACTAATATTTCTTTTAAAGAGAGAAGAATACAATTACTAGAGAAGTGTTCGATGGTTTTGACCCGGAGGGGGTTTTCCACCTAAAAATCTATGTGTCTATTGTTTTATCTTCTGCATTATTGTATGGTGTTTTTTACTGGATATTTTTATTGAAGAAGAAAATTGATAATAACTGAAGAATAACTAATGCTCTGAAAAATATTAAAAAGTGATAATTACTAAGAAATATTGCTTCACCCCCCCTCTTAGTTTTTCCAACACACACAAGTACCAACGTTGTTCTACATCCTCATTCTGTTGGCCTAAAAATTCAAGATACCAAGTGAATGGTCCTGCTATATTCTTTGCCATCATAGGCTAAACAAGAAGAACCAATACAACCCTTATGGACCATGTTGCTAAGAAAATGATAAACTAATATAAAAATAACCATTGGAACTACTAGGAGTACCATTTATGTATGCACTATGAACTTTATGAAAATTTAAATTTTTAACTAGATTTGAAATAAAACAATCAATGTTATGATAGAGTATTATGGGGAGGTCAAGGAAAGAACTACTTGTGTTTTTAGATGGTGGGTTGTTAGACTATGGAATATTACTTGAGGGGAATGAATCATATTTAGAAAATAATATTTGCATTACAAAATTCATTTCATCGTCTCGAGGAGTACTCTGATCTATCAATGTGATTGATTTTCTAAGATCTTCCAGTGGTATAACCCCTTCTGAGTCTTGGTGGTCTCCATTGCTTCCATTCATATTTTCTTCTACATTTCTTCCAGCTCCTCCTATTTGTCTAGAAGTGATTCTGCTACCTATCTCCATACCTCGCAACTTCAGGTTACTTGTCCCTTATTTTCACAACCTTGGACTACTCAACACCTCTCATTTTTTGTGTAATTCCCTTTTTCATCTCTTAATTTCCCACAACTTATTCTCCCACCACTCGTTAGTTATTTTTTCTCTTCTGTCTTCCCTACAATATATAACTATCTCCAACTCTTCTGCAGTCATCACAACTCGCCCTCATGTTTTATAATTGAACAACATATCTCCCTTCAACTTTACCCCCATAACCTAAGGTTTTAGGCTGCCATATTTATCTGTTGAAGTAGAACTAAGTTTTATTCTACCATCAATGTCTTAATCCACAAAGATATTTATTTCAAAATCTTCATTGCAACCCATATTTGAATACTGATTTAGCTTTAAATAAGGATTGGTGATCTTCGGCAATAAATTTGATGATATAACCCTCTAAAGTCACTTGAACCTAGAAATCTACAAATTTAGTCAATTTAATATCAAGTTGGTGCAAATAATCTAAATCTAAAGTAATCTGAGTTCTATGAACTTGGAGGAGATTTCAAGTTCCTACCTTAATCTGCAATATTCTCAACCATTTATGTAGTTCCTCAGGAAACTTGAACCAAAAAATTTCTTGGTGGTCGAATGCAGGTTTTGAATATAAGACTTCCTCCTTAACGCACTCCAAGTTTTTATTTCTTAGTTAAGCTTGATGTAAGATAAATGAATCATTATTATAATACCACCACTCTTGGATATCACCTTTGAGAATCCTCAACACCGCGATCTAGATCCCCTCAAAGTACATAGGTCTCAGGAATGGAACTAGTTGTTGGTGTTAAATTTCAATTAGAAGACTAAGGGTTCAACTGTTGGTTTCCAACAAAAGACTCTTTTATAGTATAGGGAAATTTCGACCCTGTCATTCTTTCGCAAGGGAGAAACGCCTCACACGAGGTGTATTGATACATTCAAGGATAAAGGGGGATTAACATGTGGTGTCGAGGATGGAATAATAGATGGCTGGTTCATTATTAAATCAATGAGACAAAATTCACTCAAGTATTTAGGAATCTTCATGTATCTAAGACTAAAGCATTCACAAAAGAAAATGTGAGATGATGTGTTAAAACAAAATAACAAAATTTTAAAGGGGTCAGTTGAAATTTAAATGGGTCAGTGGATCATAATTATTCCATACATATAAACTTAGAATTGATGCCTGCAACACCTTCTTTATTAATAAGAGCATATATTTAGATTACAAATATGTGAGAGTGTGCAAGATATTTTAGGAATATACCAAATCATATTACAGTAGAATTCAATTACAATAAAAATATAAACAAGAAGATTTAGAATTCATTCCAACAACATCTTGGCATAGGTCCCTATCTCTTCTCTGTTCAACTCATTTCCCACTCACCTGATTTGGTCCACTTTGATCACTTTGATCCCACTCACTTGATTTGGTCCACTTTGACAAAATCAAAGTGCTTTGGTCCATATCATCTCGATATTTTCAAAGCTAGGACTTCAGTTCTTCTTCCATGGCTTTATCAAGTCCCAACATAACCACTTCCTTATTCTAATCGCCATTTTCTTCTTTTATAATCTCACTTTCTGGCTTGTTTGATCATCTTTATTTTCCACTCCTATTGATCATTTCCAAAACCTTTTCTTGATCAAAGCTTAATCAAAATTTACCAAAAAATTACGACCCAACACTCATCAAAAGCGAAATTAATATGATTCCAACCATAAAAAAACCACCCTCAGGGAACCGGATTGGATATTTCCCCGCCAAAAACTAGAAGATTAAATATACAACACCTTGTGTAATGTTCCTTTTTCAGGAACATTGTCAAACTGCTCAATGGAAACACTGTATAAGGAGAAATGGGAAAATAAATGTAGAACAAAGCTTGGTTCCCTTTGAATATGCTGTGTGGGACTTAAATATGGATTTTTATCAGAAACAAATCAACTTAGATCTACTAAACATATCTCCCAAAAACTGGTATCAGTGAGATATTTTCTCATAAGACATTAACAATCAACAATCTGATCTAAACTAGAGATTGACTAAAGGGGCATTTACTGGATATTTCACCTTTACAAGAAAGGATGAGATCCAAAGGCTAGCTAGCCCTTTTTGTTGGGTGTGGAGCCTGATTATCTTGTTTACTTTGTATCACAGCATTGGACCCCTGTACCTTAAATGGGGCGGCAACGCTGCCCGTAAATTAATCGTCACAGGGGGTCCACGGGGCTTGGCTGGCCGACTTTATGGAGCCCCCCCCCCGTGGCTCGCGCTACCTAAGCTAAAAACATATGTAAAATTTCGTAAAAGTATAGTACTTCTAGTCAATCAGTCATCTATTAAAGTAAAAATGATCCGACGATATAGTTATGTTACGAGGGTTTTTTCCTAGGCGAAACCCTTATGAGGGTATTATAATAGGCCTGTATTGTATGTGTATTCTCGGAGCGAGAAACAGAGAGAGAGATTGTGAGAGAGAACAGAGGATATTACAGCGGATCTACTGTAGGTTGTGTCTCTTCATTTTGCTGGATAATAGAAAGGAAGGACTGGCTGTTCGGGGTGGATGTAGCCCAAAATAGGTGAACCACATATATTTGTGTCTCTCTAGTTTTATGTGTTTTGTGTGCTTGTGTTTTCCGCATATTTTATGTGTTTCATTGCTCTGTAATATTTACTTTTCTAACAACTGGTATCAGAGCTATGGTCCCAGATTTGGGCTTTAGAGGGACGCCTTTGTGGCCGAGAAAAAGCCTTGTGCGATGGAGTAGACGACTTGCTGGAGAGAAAGGACTAGGCGTGAAGAGGAGCAACTTAGGTGATCCAATTATCGGTGGTGATGACTACAGGTACGATGTATGGACGGTCACTGTGGACAGGGAAAATAATTTATCCATTAATCGAGATTCTTTTGAGGGTTCATCGAGATCCATGTGAGTGGATCAGGCAACTAGAACAGGAATATTTAATGTCTTCAATAGCAGGAGCATTCAAATATGGAAAGACAAGAAAATTTTGCATATCGTGGTGAAAACAGTTCAGTGAGGAAATATACGCACAATTTGAAGGTGATGGTGAGGGAAGCCAGGTGGGTGGTGGAATTTGTACCACTCTATCTAGAAGATCTGGGGGATTCGTTGATTGTCATGTACGAGGCCAAAGAACATGGAAAGGCAGGCAATGTATCCAAGGGTTATGCCATAGGAGTGCGTTCCAGTTGTGAGCACACGTTATAATTCAAGGAGCAGTCTGGGAAGCGACTTGCTGGGGTGACGGTGGAAAGCGTGGTGATGTCTCAGGTGGCATTGAATAGGATGGATTTGTGTGAGATTTGAGCAAAGGAGTTAGGAAAATCATGAACGTTGTACGCAATGGTTCAACTTCTTGTCTGTGATGATTACAAATCGCAGGGCCTCGATTGAACACCATTGACATCGGTGATGAAATCTGATTGGGCAATGTTGAAAAATACTAGTGGTCTGGATATTGGCCATTGGGAACGTAGAGCCCATACAATGATGGTGGCATTGTGGCAGAGCGTGGAGCGTCACAACGTTGCACGGATCCTCAGAGGAATGAATCGATGGTGCTTACCGATTGTGTGAAGTGACTAAAAATTAAATGAGTGGCTCAATTAAATGGTCTTGAAGCATGGAGAGACACAATGATGTGAGGGGATGAGTGTCAAATACGCTCACAAGTGTTTGACAGAATTCTTCTAAGAGATGTTCGATCGACATCAACGTGAGTATGGTGTTGTAGGAATAACAAGGCAGTTCAAATTTTTTCGTGGCTTGCATAAGACGAATGCGAGAATTTTAGATGGAAATCGATTTTTAGTTCAATAGCTGAAGATGACAATGAGAACTAAAGGATAGCTCCAATGGCATGATCTGCAGCATATGGGTAGCTCGTAGACTACCTGTTTGACTCGACGGCGATTGTTGGCTGTGTGATAAAATGGATTGTGAAATAATGAGAGGATTTGTTATATACGCTCTCATTCAATAAAAAGGGTCGTTAAAGAAAAAGGAACGTGTTGGTCAAGTCATCCAATAATACAGATTCATATGGAATAGCATCAAAGCAGTTTGTAATCAAGGGTTTTTCAAAGACAGCTTGTTAAACTGAGAGAGGATATGTGCAGGTGGATTAATTAAAAAATGATGAACCATGTATCTGAAGAGAATTCCTAGAGGACTGGTGGTTACAGAGGCTGGTGACCCATGTAATCCGATAGATGGGTTCTTTTTATAAGGACATTGATGTCATATGTACAACTATGTACAACTATGATGTCCTCTTTGGAGAGGACATCATGAATGAATGTAGAGAATGGTCATACAAAGAATAGCAACAATGAAACAATATATATATATATATATATATATAATGGAGTTAATTTTACATGTAAATGGGCATACTGCTGTAAGACCTGGTATGGCATGCGTACCCCTGGATAATCACTGGTAAAGTCTGGGTTAGACCTAGGTGATAGGGGGGATGTCAAGTTAACAACTACCCTGGGTAAAAAATTTGAGGGGGGAAGAGCTAGAGTGAGCGGGGTTGTCTCATTTAGCAGGTTTGGCTGGATTTAGTCAATAATCCCCAAGTCAAGTTGTTAGGTAAACTTGACTCTGGATAGAGTCAATGTTGACTAGGGTAAATAGTAGTGGTTTTTGGGGCACATGGTATTGTGCACCCATGGTTTTTTGGCCCATGGTTTTGCATGTAATGGAGCCTATAAAAGGCTGGGAAGACTTCATTGTGATGTAGGCCTGGAGGTGAGCAGTGAAGGCTCACTTGGCCAGATTGGCCAGGGTTTTGGCCAATGTTTAATGGAATTTCATTGGTTGGGTTTTTCCCCAGAGTTTGGGGTTTTCCCGGATAAACATTTGTGTTTATGTTAATGTTTTGTTTCTGGTTCCTTTTATGTTTATTTCTCTCAATAAATTCTTTATTTTTTCTGTTGTGCCGTAATTTCTAACACTTTTCAAACTCTTTCTATAGACTCTTGCCGAGAGGTAATATCCCAAAAGGGTTTACTCAGCAAGTCATGCTTGAAAAATGCATTCTTTAGGTATGATGGCTTCAGATACCATGGAATATGTCTAATAATTCTCATAAACCAATAGAAATAACAACAGCACTCTTTACTCGGCTTTTATCATCAGAAAGATGGGGAAAAGCAACATTTTATGCACTAAAATAGGTGTATGAGAAAATATGAGAAAATGAAGGGTCAAGGTTCTATAATATGTTATACTAGGTTAAGAGAGACTCACATGTCGAATTTCAGCAAAAACAAATAATTTTTTCTATGTTAAACAGTTCCTCCTTCCCGACTAGTCAATAAAAACCCTGATTTCCCATGATCTAAACTATGCAGAAAAGTGTTAAAGCTTGGGTAGCATAATTTCTGAAGGGCTTGGCTAAGTTTATGTAGAAATTTCAATGTGCAGGTCTAGAATAATATTCATATAAATTATATAGAGAAAAACAGACATTTCTATGAAGGAAAACCCCCAAAATGAGTTGCTGCCACAAATAGAAAGAGAATGCATACTATATCAGCGTTATTTTTCAGGAGATTCAGCTGTTGTAAGTGAAAATTTAGATATATGACAGATCTATGGCTGAAACATCAGATCCATACTAGATCTGGAAACTAATCCACCTCCTCTACAAGATCCCCTTGGGATTTCATCAACATAATGCATGAAGAAGTGTAGATCTGACTTATAAGCTACAAAACTGCAGAATACACAGAATTTCTGAAGATGACTTTATTATAACAGATATCAGATGTGAAATAGCTTAGAATATTGGCTACTTTAAATATTTACAAAGTGAGAGGCAAGCCTCAATCACTGGAGATCTTCTATTGCACAGAAATCAAATATACATTAAACCCCAATGCAGAAAATGCAGTTCTTGAGAGGGACTGCGCAGTAGCTCAATAGAAATGAAGCATATGCTATAGAATATAGATTTGAATACAAAAATGGAGAGAGAACCTCTTTTGGGTGGTCACAAGACACCCTCCTTGAGAGAGAACTCCTCCAAAACACTAGATCTCTGCAGATCTAGGATACCACTTGCTGCAACTCAAGCAGTTGCAAAACCCTCAACAGGATCAGTGTTGCTACTGGAGATGGAGCTTGGTCTTCAACTTGATAGTGGCTCATTTCAGTACATTCTCCTCCAAGATCTACTCAAGGAAGGAGGGAGGATTCCTAAACAGGAAATCCTCTTCCCTTAGGCTAAACAGCCTAGAGAGCTAGAGTTGCTCAAGCAACCTTTATTTCGAAAATCCTTCAACAACCATTTCTTGAGCCCTCTCCTCCTTTTTATAACTTGAAGGGGTGCACAAACCCTAAACCACTTCAATGGACTTAACCCCTTTCACATTGGATCCCTCTTCTAAAACTGCGCTAGTTCTCCAAGGTGGTCCAATTTCTGATCACACACAAGTGGATTTTGTTACAAAAGGCCCATATTTATCCCTTTTCACATTGGGCATGTATTTATTCTTTGATTTAAGGAGTTTTTCATGTCCTCCTTTACATTTTATTCCTCAATCATGAAATGCAAAAATAAACAAGGAAAAATTAATGTTCCAATTAGCTGAAGCTAATTTAGGAGCATTACAGTCTCCCCCTCCCAAATGTTGCTTGTCTTCAAGCAACTGCAAGGGTGCTGAAAAATCTCCCCCCCCCTTCTTCTTGTGGCCTCCTCCTTCAACAGTCTCCACCATGGCTGAAAATGATAAGCAATGAATCTGTCCTCCAATGATTTCCTCCAAGTGTAAGATAGAAACTGTACATCATGAGAAAATGGAAGGTGCAAGTGGTGATCTTCTTGTTGCTCAAGGGCCTCATTAAGGTAGGAGTGATGAAGAGCATGGGGAAAATTTCTCCCAATGAGTATCTCCCACACCCATGCTATCATCCAAATGAAATAAACTACCTCCGAGCTTGGTAGTCCATAGAAAAGCTCCTCCCCAACATCAGTGAGAGGCATACCCCAACTCATATGGCTCATCTCATGAAGAAGCAACTGTTTTAGTATGGCAGCCATATCATATCTCATGCTCCCTTTAGAGCATGCACTACAAAAAGTATGGGGATTCTTGCCCCCACAAGACACACTCATACAATGTGCCTCTCTCCCACATATGCTCCTCATAAAAATGGAAATATCAACAACATAAGGATCAAGAATAAAAATCATGTTGGCTGCCATATGTAGCAAATGTGAGGGGCAGTGATCCCTCATATGCAACCAACACAGTTTGGACCTCAATTGCAAAAGAGACTGCTGAAAAATGTGGTCTTCCAACCACTTGCATGCTGACCCAATCTCTTCATAGTCTTGGAGGAAATAAATGATGCATGAGGCAATGTGAGCATTTCCTCCAAAGAAAAATTCCTCCCCAAGTCCTCCTAGGGAGTGGATATCAACATTGCTCATGGCCTCAAGTAAACCATGTAGCCTCAAAGTAAGAATTCTCCTCCTTGGAGCAACATCCTGCACATATGTGGTTAAGGGATGCATGTATACATGAGATAATTCAAAATAATCAACACCCTTACCACAAGTTTTGCTCATGCAATGGGAGCAGCTCATAGATAAGCCTCCTTCCATTCTCAAAGAGAAGAGAGAAGACTATAATAACTCTTCCCAAGAGTCATGTGCATGCATAGCTCCCATGCCAAATGTAGATGTGGGAAGGATGTTATCCTTCCCCTGCTTTTCCTGCCATAGTGCAAAAACTGAAATGAGAATGGGTGTGGATGATGTTGAGAGACTGCTTCTCTCCTCCTTGAGCCTACGCAAGACCCTCAACGCTGCATCAAGAGCTCCCAAGGTCTCCACTTCTCTGAAATCAATAAGCAATGCCTCACCATGTGAAGCATTCACCTCTTCTTGCTGATCAAGTGGCCTTCTTGGTGCAATGTCTCCAGGAAATGAGACATCATCTAGTGGTGACTGAATACATGAATGGAGAAAACCCTCCATGCTTCCACTGCGCAATCCAATCACCTCTTTAGGTGCATCAACCTTTTGCAATAGATAGGAATGATATTGGCCCTCTTCCCTATCTCTTCCTTGTGTCTCCAAAGTTTCACACCTCCTCAACAATGGCACAGATGAATCATGTGTTGTGCCTTGATCTCCACATTTGAGATCCTAGGGATTTTCTTGCCATGCCACAAGAAACCCTCTAGTTGGATCAATAGCTCCCTTTTCCTCTGCTTGAGGTGCTAGATCAGATCTAGATCTAACAGCGTTGTTGCCCTTTAGCTCTACAACAAAATTGAGCAAACTTCCAATAGAATGACCCACCTTTGAAGAAGAGAGATTTTTGTTCTCTTGTGCAAAGGTGTGGAAGGGTAATCTTGTCTCCAACAAGGCATGATGTAGAAATTCAGCCTCTCCCATGGGCCTTGAAATGGATCTACGTTTTTATGCAGTGCCTTATAATGCTCTGAAAAATAGAACTAGTTTCTGAGTTTTAGGGCTTGAGACTCATCTTATTTCAAGAAATCATTAAGAGTTTCCCTCTTAGTCACTCCTCATTTTGGTTCTATCTGTCTCATGGCAGATCTGAGTTCATGACTGCGCTGTGTATCATAATGTGTGGCTGCATGCTCACACACACTATGTGAAGATCTAGAGTTTGATTAAAACTCAAACCCCTTTGGATATTTTTCAAACATCTCCCTTCTTGCTTGCTTAGGATCTTCATGAATGCTCTGCATAGATTTAGGAAGAAGCTTTGTGAGCCTATCTTCCTTCCTCCTCCTGCTTCTTCTTTTGTCTTCTTGATTAGAATAGAAAGTGAAGGGTAATTCCTCTTCTATTTTCTCATACACATCATAAGAAGTATTGGGTACTCCTTCATCTTCCTAAAATTCTCTAGGAATTTCACTGTAGCTTCCTCTGCTTTGAAACCCTCTTGGAGTTTCACTGCACCCTTCTTCTTCCATTGGTTGAACCTCCTTGGAGAGGCCCTTTTCTGATCTGAAAATGGATGAAAGTAGTTTCATCCTCTCCATCATTGTTCTCTTTCTTTCTTGGGATTTGACAGCCACAGGCTGAGCCAATAAAGGAGCTCTGATACCACTGTAATGTTCCTTTTTCAGGAATATTGTCAAACTGCTTAATGGGAACACTGTATAAGGAGAACTGGGAAAACAAAATGTAGAAAAAAGCTTGGTTACCTTTTAATATTCTGTTTGGGACTTAAATATGGATTTTCATCAAAAACAAATCAACCTATATCTGCTAAACAGATCTCCCACAAACTGGTATCAGTGAGATATTTCCTCTTAAGACATTAACAATCAACAATCCGATCTAAACCAGAGATTGAATGAAGGGGAATTTATTGGATATGTCAATTTTATAAGAAAGAATGAGATCTAGAGGCTAGCTGGCCCTTTTCAGACTCTGTCCATAGACTCTTGTTGAGAGGTAATATCCCAAAAGGGTTTACTCAGCAAGTCATGCCTGAAAAATGCATTCTTCAGGTATGATGGATTCATCTACCATGTAATATGTCTGATAACACTCAGAAACCAATAGAAATAACACCATAACTCTTTACTCAGCTTTTATCATTAGAAAGATGGGGAAAAGCAACATTTTATGCACTAAAATAGGTGTATAAGAAAATTTGCGTAAAATTAAGGGTCACGGTTATGTAATATGTTATATTAGGTTAATAGGGACTCACATGTCGAATTTCAGCAAAAAAAAAAAAATTTTAATATGTTAAACAGTTCCTCCTTCCCGACTAGTCAAGAAAAAACCTGATTTCCCATGACCTAAATTATGCAGAAAAGTGTTGAAGCTTGGGTAGCATAATTTCTGAAGGACTTGGCTGATTTTATGCAGAAATTTCAGTATGCAGGTCTAGAATAAGATTCATATAAATTATACAGAGAAAAACAGACATTTCTATGAAGGAAAACCCCCAAAATGAGTTGCTGCCACACATAGAAAGAGACTGCATACTATATCAGCGTTATTTTTCAGGAGATTCAGCTGCTGTAAGTGAAAACTCAGATCTATGAAATATCTATGGCTGAAACATCGGATCCATACCAGATCTGGAAACTACTCAGCCTCCTCTACAAGATCTCCTTGGGATTTCATCAAAATAATGCATGAATAAGTGTAGATCTGACTTATAAGCTACAAAACTACAGAATACATAGAATTTATGAAGATGAATTTATTATAACAGAGATTAGATCTGAAATAGCTTAAAATAGTAGCTACTTTAAAGATTTACAAAGTGACAGGCAAGCCTCAATCACTAGAGATCTTCTATTGCACAGAAATCAAATATACATTAAACCCCAGTGCAGAAAACACAGTTATTGAGAGGGACTGCATAGTATCTCAATAGAAATGAAGCATATGCTATAGAATACATATCCGAATACAAAAAGGGAGAGAGATCCTCTTTCGGGTGGTCACAAGACACCCTCCTTGAGAGAGAACTCATCCAAAACACTAGATCTTTGCAGATCTAGGATACCACTTGCTGCAACTCAAGCAGCTGCAAAACCCTCAAGAGGATCAGTGCTGCTACTGGAGATGGAGCTTGGTCTTCAACCTTATAGTGGCTCATTTCAATACATTCTCCTCCAAGAGCTACTCAAGGAAGGAGGGAGGATTCCTAAATAGGAAATCCTCTTCCCTTAGGCTAAACAACCTAGAGAGCTAGAGTTGCTCAAGCAACCTCTATTTTGAAAATCCTTCAACAACCATTTCTTGAGCCCTCTCCTCCTTTTTATAACTTGAAGGGGTGCACAAACCCTAAACCACTTCAATGGACTTAACCCCTTTCACATTGGATCCCTCTTCTAAAACTGCGCTGGTTCTCCAAGGTGGTCCAATTTCTATTCACACACAAGTGGATTTTGTTACAAAAGGCCCAAATTTATCCCTTTTCACATTGGGCATGTATTTATTCTTTGATTTAAGGAGTTTTTCTTGTCCTCCTTTACATTTTATTCCTCAACCATGAAATGCAAAAATAAGCAAGGAAAAATTAATGTTCCAATTAGCTGAAGCTAATTTAGGAACATTACACCTTGCGAGCAGCTTCCACACTCCAAATAAATCCTCAGTTACTAACCACGGGGCCAAAGACAAAAGAGCATGTATGAAGGCTTTGCCATGCAATGGAATTTGTCTCACCAATGTGGAAACAACAAAAAATTCCATGTACAAGGTATTATGAAGAAATGTGTCCCCCCAACCAAATAACCATGATGAGAGAAAATGAAAATTCCAAAAAATCTACTCGAGATCCCCATACGATATGAAAATCATAGCATCATTAATATGGAAATTAATGAGGGAAATAAAACATGGCCACACAGATCAAATTTAAGGAAATTAAATTCTTACCCAACCAACTCATCAAACACATTAAATATCTCATTCAAAAATCCATGGATGAAATCGCGAGAACTCAAGTCATCAATGGAAACATCACTAGCATATGACGAATGAAAAAAAAGATATATGATCCCCATAGAATTTTAAATTCTGCCAAACCTTGACAACTCAACCTGCAACAAATTCAATACCCATGACTTGATAATCCCATATACAAGAGCCAACCCCCACCCCCCCCCCCCAAGTGGCTATTCACCACCATATATATCCATAAACCACACTTCAAACCATGACACATGAATATCACCCCTTTAAAATGATATGGATCTCAATACTGCAACTAAACCACCATACCAATCAACAAACCAAGTATTCAGTAGAACCTAATCCCTCATAGAAGAGATCAAATCTTCTGGAAAGGGCCCCATAGCATAAATAACATAGAAATTGAGAACAAGATACACCTTTCGAGTCTTATACCAATCAATATACATCAACCTAATAAACATATTAGAGGAATAGAAAATTGAAGAAGGTAGAAATGTACACTATCAAATAATTTAACCATATAACCCTTGTTTAGTTCCTTATAATAATTCTTGATGCCTAGCACTAAGCGAAACATGGTAAGACTCTCAACTAAACCTCCATGATTCACAAAAACATCATTCAATCTAAGCATGAATGACATGTCTCTTCCATATTGAAATCTTCTCACTCTAGAATAAATAAGCTATGGAATTAAGTAGACATTGCTTGTATGAAAGTGTGGAAGAGGAAGTTATGTTATCGTTAGCTACTCATTGATGTGGCTATGAGGACATGAAGGAATATAAACATGGGAGCTTTTAGAAGAAGAACTTGCAAGATTGTTAACTAGAATGACAAAGAGGAATTAGCCTCTGCTATGCAAGTATAGTAACCCATAATGGCATTTAGGTAAGTTATTTAAGATACATGGGCATATTTTTTAAGAAGATGGATATTCTTTTGCCTGAGGTTGTATCACATTTTCAAGGCTTTGAGTATTGTAAAATAATTTATAAAAGAAGTGGAGAACTACAATAGATATTTTAAGTGAATAGAACATTATATTTTTGATACTGTTCATTTCATTCATGATGCATTCTCAAGTGGGAAGAGGATTTTGGTTAAAGGAGGCTAGAAAAATATGTTAAATGTCAATTTTAGAACATATGCATCAATTATTGAATTTGAAGTCATTTCTTTGGGATGAGTTTGCAACTATTTGTGTGATTGACATGTCTTCATAATATTTAATTGAAAATTATGCATAAGTAGCAAAAAAAAATCATTCCTTATTGTGGAAAGAACACCTCAAGGATTACTCGTATGGCTAGGAGTTTCTACCTTAGCTTGTTGAGAAGTTTAGAAATATGCATGGGTTCGATGTTGCTACGAAGTGTTAAAAAAAACTCCACTATCATGAAAAATATGAAACCCTCATTGAAGGAACCAACATTCATTAAATATATTTTAATTTCTATTATTAATTCCAATTTCCATATTTGAGAAGACAATTTTCTTACAAAACTATCTCATTAATATTTGTGAGACTAAAAATAAAAATAAAAATTATGAAATGAGTCCAAAGTGTAGAGAATGGAATTGGAATCCATGTGGGACATTGAGAGTTTGAAATTAGTATGCCTTTTGTAAACCAATTTAGTAATGATAAAATCAAGGTAGAGATAAAGCCTAAGTTAAATTTTGAAAGTCACTAAGGATTCATTTAAATATTGGGCACATGATCAGCGTTGCTCGACACCCAAAGTTTTTAGATGATGGTCAAGCCATTGCATAAGGGTTATTTTTTGTCATGAAATCTTATAACTCAAGTGAGGTAAATATTGTTAAAGGTGTCAATGTCATGTCAAGCCAAAGTAAAATATTTCAATGAAAATTTTAGTTAAAAGAATATGATAGTGACATTTAGTTTCGCAACTATTGTCACAAGTTTAAATTAATGTCGGAACTAGCCATTTTGACATTAGAAAATGTTTGCAAGTGCCAAAAATAATATGGTGAGAATAACTTGACATAGATAATGCAACAAAAGCATATCATAGTTGAATTATGACCAATGAAAAAAGGAAAAGGTGTAGATTACTTGTAGAAAAGAAAATTTGTGTTAGAAACCCTTAAAACAAGAAATTTCTAACAAAGGTTGGGTAGAAGTTATTGAGGCAGCTCCATAGTCACGATGTTGGTAGAGTTTTTTAGAAGAAAAGAGAAGGTGAAACTCTTGATATAAAGTGAGAAAGAGAAAAAGCCTATAGTTATAACAAATAAAGAGAAGAGGAAGCTTAGAAGGTTCTAGTAGAAGGAACTAGGAATGTTGATGGCCAATTTCAAGAGAGGATCTAAGTCAGGTGTTGTGTATCAAGGTGAAATAGACTTCCTAATTTATAATATTTGTAGCTAACAATGAACATGGCGATGTTCACCAAGGGGGAGAGAGAGAGAGATGACTAGGAATATTAATGTAAAGGGTTTAAAAGGAAAAGAAAACCAAGTGAAGGAAGACATCAACTCTATGATAGAATAAGATGTAGAGATAGTTGAATCAAATGCAAGAAAGAGTAAGGAAAGTTGAAAAGTATGTGGAAAAGTAAAAGGATGAAGCGAGAGGAGATGGACACGACAAAGAAGCAAAAGTGAAGCACTAGAAACATAATTAACAAATAAGAAACAAAGGAAGTAAGGCATAAATAAAAGTATTTTGTGTGGATTGAGAGGTGGATATAATAAATCCATGAAGCATAACATACCTTAGAAATGTTCCTTGGATAATGTCATTTAATCATTGATCATGGGTATATATTCAAGAAATTTGAAATTGTATGTACCTAAGTCAATACTGATGAGGTAAAGTGTAATCCATAGAAATCGTGTTAAAAAACATTGATGTAAGAGGTTTGTCATCATGTACTGTTGTGGTAATCATAAAGCACTAGAGGATATAAAATCATTCTCAATGTGGGTAGAACCACTAGTTTGAGGTAGTCCACACCTAGCAGAATCATTGATGTTAATGAGGATGTAGTCAAGAAATTTTCAAGTCATGATTATGCAGGATCAGAATGATTGTATATGGAGCAGAGAAAACAATGGGGAAAAAGTTTACAAGAGATAGAGGACCCATGGATAGGAGTCCATGAAGAGTTTTTTTCCTCAATAGTCTAATACAAGAGCATCGAATATAGGGTCATAGGTGAGACAAAATATGAGGATCATGACAGTAATGAGAGTGATGCAAAGTCAGTAATAGGTATAGGTATGTAGAATTGCAATATAAGAATGTTTGGTGAACCATGTATGAGAAGGACTTCCAGATTTGTGAACCATATATGAGAAAGAGTTCCCTAGAAAATCGGTGGATACAATGACTGTCAAGCCACATATTCCAATGCATGGTGATTCTTTTATAAGGATTTCAACTTATATTTATGTTTGTATGTACAAAATGAATAAGAGAGGATCGAGAAGGAAGAGGGCCAAAGGTTGGGGGAAAAATTAAGAAGAAAGGACAATAAGGGAAAATATGAAGAAATGCCTGCTTTAGAGAATATTACTAATAAAAGGGAAATAATTACTTCTTGTAATGTTTAATGAATAATATGATGAAAAATGGGATAATGTAGACCAAATCTAGAATTCTATGTAAGAATGAGATATGGAGAAATATGATTGAAGGTAGGGATGCATATTTGTTGAGAGAATCATGGAGATACCATGGACAACTCATAGGAGGTATCTATAGAGATATTGCTGTAGATAAGAAAATAGTTATAACTAATTGGCTCATTATGATTTTGTTGTAGCGGCTACAAACACCCTCCAAAATTTTTCCTATGCTTCAATTTTGGAGCCTTCCTTCCTATCCACAAGAGCTTACCTTTTGATATTATCAAGTATTCATGCTTTGATTGAGACTTATCTTTTTCATATATGCTTGTGCTTGCTTTTTTTCACACTTAATTGATCTTTATGAGTCATAAGCTAATCTCCCAACTTGGTCTTACAACAATTCTGGGCTTGACTCCAAAAACTATGTATTTCAGACTGTCAGTCAGCCTTGAGCCTAGAAAATGTGCAATCCCTCACTGAGCTCAGAAACTGCGCAGTGCACTAAGCTTGAAATTTTTCTCAGTTCCCCATAATTGTGCAACATTTCCTAGTGGTGTGCATGGAAATTTTTCTTAGAAAATCTAGAAAGAAAAAAAGAATCCCTAAAAAATAGGGATCCATTATTAGTATCTCAAAGGAGGCACTGCTATTTTCAGAAGCTTCCTCCAAGTGTAGCTTTTTCCTTGATTTTAGGAATGTGTGTTATAAACCATAATTTGATCAAATCTATTTAATTGATGCCCCTAGAGCTCATTTGTACATTTGATATTCAAGATATAGCATTCTTGAAGAGATCAAGGAACCTTTGGTGCGGTCGTCGTCACTTTTCCAGTTGAGTTTCACTTTCCTCATACTTTTCCTCTTTTTCTGCCACTTTTTTTCCTTTTTTTGTGAGTGTTTTTTTTCTTATATATCTTCATGGTTGTTGGTTTTTTAACCTATTTTAGCTTGCAAAAGTGTTGTTTCAAGTTATCATTTTCCTTTAGGTGTCACATCGATTTTCTTGTTTTTGCATTGACGGTCACCGTTGCGACGACCCTCCTAAAATACTTAATTTTCCTTTTTTTTATTGAGTTTTTTCACTGGGCTCACATTGATTCATTCACACTTAGTCATATCTACACTCAAGCTCACATCATCACTAAGTTATGCTCGTTTTCAACACTTCCACTAGGCAGATCTTCATTTTCCTTGGCCATATTTTTCCTTGCCCAGTTGGACACTATGAAATCCTAAGGCTCAAGATGAGAGCTTAGCCTTTGGAACTATGAAATCCATAGTACTTCCAAAGGCTGGCCCAAATACGCATTGTGAAATTCCAGGGCTCAGCCTATGACCTTGTCCATTAAGACTGCACAATACGCAATCTCACCTAGTCACTGCCTATGCTGAAATGCAAATTTTGTAGTCTCAAGCCTCGAGCTACACCCTTGGATACTGGGATTGAATAATGTGTATTTCCCACCATCAATATCCCTTTCCTATTGATGAAAATTGCGCAATCCCTCTCATCAGTTTCCCATTTTTTTGCTTAATCATGTTGTGAAGTTAGATTTGCAAAAGGCTAATGTTTGCTTGCCACGAGTGTCTTTTTTATCCCATGGGTACCACAGTTGTTAAGCGTTTCTCTCCAGCAATCATTGTTACCCTAGCACAAAAGAGTGTTGCTTCAAAAGAGACCACCAAAAGAAGTACTGAGGAAGTAGTTGAGCAAACACCAGTAGAATTGCTAGTATATGCAGATGATCAACTATTTATAGAAACAGAGTCAACACTAACATGGAAACAAGTTAATGAAGCTCTTTCATAAAATATCCTTGAGGTAAATCTAGAGGACATACAAGTTTATCTCAGTATCTGGCAGTCAGGACTACACATGATTGCATGCAGATATCCAAACTTCCCATGTGCAAATGTCATAAGCTGGATTATTTCACACATTGATGAGAAGACCATGACATTAAGCGATTCTAGCAGACAAAAGCTCGCTACCTTTTTGGCAAAAGATTATCAATGCATCTATAATTTCATCAAGCTAATGAAGCTCATGGATTCATATTTCTATGCCACGAACAAATATGTTAACACAAGAGATATTGTTAAAGGATAGGTGAAAAATCCATCGAAGTTTCGACAAACACCCACCCATTTATAAATGTCTCTCAGGAAGGCCTACCAACTCTTAGTTGTATTAGCTTGTAGGATCCATGGTCAGCAGAGCATGGAAACCTTTCCTAAAGGGTGGGAAGTCCTATTGAACTAGGTTGTGAGTGAGGGGAAGCCATTCAACTGGTCAGATCTATTGGCTCGATAGTTGAGAGCCAATGTTGCACAAGTCCATAATCCTCCCAAGGTTCAGTAAGCAAGGTTTTATATGTCTTCATATTTAATGGATGCAATCTCTGCACAAATTCAGTTTCCTGGCATGAATTAGACATAGACACCACAAGAAACTGTCGTGCACATGTATATTATAAAACACTTTCAGAGTGTATTCGTCAAGGAGTAATGGACAACTAAATGACCACTCCATCATCCTTCTTTGCAAGTTCATATTTGTACAAGAACCGTCGTGAATGTCACATGGAGAAATGGAGGCAATAGCATATATCGTTGATTGGTTTACCTCACTAGGTGTTATCTTCCTTGGAGTGTTCAACGGAGAGAAGTTGCCGCATGTTTCACTAAGGTATGCCACTGACAAGCTTGTCATGCAAGAAGTGTCATATCATCTCGCCACAGGGTTGTCAGTAGCTATGCATGGGAAGAAGAAAGCACCATGACCAAATTTTCCTTTGCAAATTGGATTATATGAGATAAAGAACTTGAAAGTCACGAATACCAAGGGAAAGGAGATACTGAAGTTTGCATTCTGTACTCAAGACTTAATTCGTATGATCCCTGCAAAATTTGCAAAGGCCACTATGTGAGAATTTACTTTCATTGGCTCAACATGACATTTCATTGGTTGGAGGAGGATCTTCGTAGTGTAGAGGGAGTATACTTCTTTGGAGGAGCATGTGTTGCTAACTTTAACGTTCCACTATTAGGGCTAGTGGTTCTTCAATGGTGTATGTATAATTGGAACTTTCAATTTTAATAAAACTTAGAGTTGACACACTTTCATGCATATGTTGTGAATATAATAAGACTATTCTTGTTTTATTTGTAACGTATGTTATTTAACTTATGTTATGCTTATGAACTATTTCGTTTGCATTTGTGTGAATCCTGTTGAATGTGTGTTATTGTATTAATTCATCAACTTAACTTGTGGACTATTCTGAATGTTAGCTCGTGATGTCACTGTCCTCATGTGTTCCTTTCAAGTTGTGTACCATTACAGGCTTCTAAGGGGTTCAATTCCTTTTCCCTTCATGTGTTGGAACCTTCATGCATCACACTTGACTATTTGCAGGGTCACACGTTTATTCTCACCAAAGACACCATGCAACAATCTATGTATATTTTCAACCAAGGCATATCATTATCACCGCACTATTGGGACTCCTACTTCAAACGGTGTTAGGTATAGTTCGCACTTCATATCGGGGAGATCCCCTCAATGTTGGTGGGTCCAACACCATCAACAAATTCATTTGTTATGGTCACATATAGTTATAAAAGGAACCATTTGTACAATAAATGTAACATAAGCAAGAATGATTTAATTAGTATAATTTCCCCAAAGGGGGGAGTTGGAGTATGCTCCCGGTGCCCTTGTTTTGTATTATGTGGGCTTGTGTTTCTACATGAATGATTGCATGATTTCATAATTATTTGATTATCATTTTTATTTTATTTTTAATATTTAATATCTTTATTGTTTCAATATTTTAGTATGAAATATAAATATTTTTATTTTAGTATGAAATATAACTATTTTTATTTTGTATTCTTACTATTATATATGTTTTTCTTTTCTTTTTTAAAATCTCATTATAAATTTTTTTGGCTATAATGTGATTTTTCCTTGTTTAAAATGCACAAATGATTCATTATTTTGAAAATTACCTAAAACACTAACATTGTGAAAACTACACAACTCAAACATATAATTTCAAGAAATATATGTCAAAAAATCAACTATAAAATATACTTAGGAAATTTTGGAATTATCTCATAATTACACTATGTTAATAGATTGTATTAATCTATTATTAAATTAAATTTATATGGACATTTCTTGATAACCTAATTTCATAATCATAATGATGGAATAAATTGCATTAAAAACAAAATTCTCAAGATTAATATCATGGAAATAAAAATAGACTTTTGTGGTGGTTATGAAAATGTCTGTAAGATAGATAAATTATTATTACAACACATAGATATTATAGCACATGATAATTATGAGAACTTAAAAATAGCTAAGAAATACATAATTGCTATCTATTTATTTATTTATTTATTTTTTTCCTGAATTGGACTAATTCTATTAAGCAAAAATATGGTACATAAGAAAGTAAATTCAAGAGAAACAAAAACACGGCCAACCGGAAATGATAAAATATCAACTTCGGTCCCCGGAGAGAGAAAATAGAGAAGCAAGGAGCAACAACAAGCGACTGGAAAGCAGGAAGGAACCGACTCCTACCCAGAATTAGTAGAGTTTACCACTCAAAGTTTCTTCCCTTTCTTTTTGTTGACTTTAACCCAACCATCCTGGTGAGTATGTGAAGGGACAATTTGAAGACTGGAGTTCTCCAAAAGAGGGGCCTCCTTATCTGAATCAGAGGAGGCGGACTCATGACTACGCTTCTGAGTGACGGTAGTATCAGGGGGATGCTCGGGAGCATCAGTGGACAAGATCTTAGTCTGAGGATCAAGATCTGATTCTGCATCACTCCCATCATCATCAGAGCTCGAGGAAGTAGAATCTGTAGTAGGCGGCGGGGTACAGGGAGTCCATTTTTTGGATTTGGACTTTGTATGGATTCCTTTAGTCTTTTTTCCTGCTGGAGTGGGGCAGGAGTTCTGCAGATGCCCTGTTTGGTGACAGTGGCGGCAACGGAATGCAGTGTTCTCGTAGTCTAAGATCTGAGTCCGGACAAAATCGCCGATCTTGAGGATGATTTGATCAGCCAGACCTTTGTTGATGTCAACCTCCACACATATTCGGGCATATGTGTAGAGGCCCTGGAGTGCCCTTTCATAATCTATAGTGAGAAAGCGTCCCAAGGAATCGCCCATGCGTCTGAACACTTCCAGACACCATAGATGGACAGGGAAGTTGGGAAGCCTGACCCAAACAGGAGTTCTAGTGATGGTAGTTGTAGCAGGGTCGAAATCTGGGAACCACGGGGTTAAGAAGAGCCCAACATTTCCAAAAAACCAGGGACCTTCCTGTAAGGCTTGTTCATAATGCTTAGAGTGATCGAACAATACTATGAAGAATCCTCGTGAGCAGTAGCTAACCTGGCATTTGCTAGTCCAGTTATCGTGGATCCAATCGAAGAGATCCTTTGTTCGCGGCCAAAGTCCATTAAATCTGCAAATGATGGCTCTATCTGCAAATTTTTGAAGATCTTCTGCAATAGCTGGAAGAGAGATTTCAACAAAAGGTACTTCATCCAACTTGTCAACCAGAAAAGGCTGGGGTTTGGGGGCTGCAGGGGGTTTGGGGTTCTGAGAATATACAGCCTCTTTATAAGAGAAGGTAGGGGCTGAAGAAGACTGTCCAGCAACACCACCTCTCAAACGAAGGGTAAACACAATAGAATCATTTCTGTTAATGTTGTAAGCAGAAAGGGGGAGAGGATCCTCAAGATGTTTACCTTGGAAAAGAAGTCTTTGGTGTAACGAGGGAATCCCAGTCCGTCGTTCCAAAATAAGCTTAAGATTCTGTATCAGATCTGAAGAAGAAACCCAAAGCAAAATAGTTTTTCCAGAGAGCAGCCGGAGTTGGATCTGAAATGTGCCCGAACAGGGATTTGATCCGAAGTCTCTGTGTCGCCTACCGATGGTGATTACTCCTGGGCGCAGTCACCAGCAGAGAGGGACATTGGAGGGGTCGAGAGTCCCTGCAGCAAGATCTGCGTAGCTCCAAATGGGATTAAACCCTCGTTCTGCGACCTGGACAAGATTTTTTGCTGGAGCGAAGATCCAATGCTGCATTCTGTGTTTTGTCGGATAAGGGAGGCCTCGGAGGCCTACGGCGCTGAACCCCTCAGTGTATGCGCTCCCTGCTATGGTGACGGCGTCGGCAAAGCCCAACAGGGCCAAGGGAGTAGAGTCATTGGCAGAAGCCAATAGGTTTTTTGCAGAGCTCTTCCGTGCCTGTTCTTTGGTATCCATGATCCATTCCGATTTCCTGGCGATGAGGCGCCAGTCTTCTTTCTGAAGATTCGGAGGGCCAGAGGTTTTCTTTTCTTCGATTTCATAGCAGTCGGGGTACTGCTGGAGTGAAGGGGCATCACCTAGATCGCATTCGGCACTCTCGCCTTTCGCTGAGATAACAAATCCGGCGTGAGATCCTGGATCCTGCGAATCGCAGCCTGTATTATTCTTTGCTGCGGCTTTCTGTAGCAGGGGCGCAGCTTCAAGCCACCGATCGCCCAGATCTGCGAGGCCTGGCGGCGGCCTGACGGCCGTGACAGCAAGGGCAGCAACGAATGCGTAGCTAGGGTTCATCTTCGTCGACCGACTCTTCCCTCTTTCCTTCGATTCTCTTGCTGTCTATTATCCATAATTGCTATCTATTACAACAATAAAAAAATCAGAATTTTTAATAATATATTTTTTATTTGTTAATCTTTTAGTTTTTCTAATATAGTTTTTCTAATACCATGTAATTAGAAAGTGGCTACATTGAAATTCATCTACTCTCAAATGTCAATTTTTTTCTCAATATGAGTTAACTTATTCTAAATTAAACTTTATATGAGTTAACTTATTCTAAATTAAACTTTATAGAAACTAAAAAGTCTCAAGGCTTTAAAAGAAATATTAATAAATATTTTTATTAATAATAACAATTTATTTTAGAGTGGGTTTTAAGCATGGTAGATATTTTATTATTAAGGTGTATAATTTTCATAGTTATAATTATTTAAAGAGTAGTTTAGAGAAGCCACAATTTTTTTTGAAAAATAGTGGAAATCTAGGCATAATTTTTGCCAAAATCTAGCATACATTTTGGGAAATTTAGGTTACCACTGTTAAACTTGGATAAATCTATTTCCATGATCTACAAACTATTCAAAGACTCCTATGATGGGATTTTTTGAAAACAAAAATTGCCCAATTATAACAAAAAAAAAAAAAAAAAAATGAACTAATTTGTAACCAGGATAGACAATGCCTAATATTTAATATAAATTTTACTGAGAAATTTCTTTTTTAAATTTTTTTACTTTTTATTATTACTTTATGTTCTCTACATTATTATGCAATAATAATTTTAGATTTATTTAAATAAATATAAAAATTAAAATAATTAATAATTAAATTAAAAAATAAATAGTTTAATTTTATTTTTTTATTGAAGTTTAGAATAAATAGTGATACTCACTAGTTTGAAATTTTATAGTAAAAAATCCAGTTATATTAAATTTTATAGTAAAAAATCCAGTTATGATTGGTGTGGTGTGCGCAACTTCGATCCGTACTTGATTTTAAAGACTTAATAGCCCTAGATGTTGGTTCATCAAACTAAAATTATAAAAAAAAAAAATGTTAATTTTATTATTAAAAAAATTTAATCAAATTTATGAGAAAATTATAATTCAATACTTATTATATAATATTGTTTTTATTGTTTTTAAATTTAATCAATTATTGAATAAAGAAACAAATTATATTTAATTAAAAAACATTAAATTTATTAATTTATTGAGCTAGGCAATTCGCAACTTACATGATTACAACTCATAAAAATAACAAAGTTAATCTGGAGCTGGTAAGTAATTCGCGACTTAGCATAAAATTGCTAAATCCGCGTTAAAGCCACAGGCAAAGGAAAAGGCAATATATGGGAAATCTGAAAACGCACTTGTACCGACAGTTCAGGCTTAAATAGTCACCGTATTCTTTTTGTTAGAGAAAAAAAGTAATCTTCTTTATTATTTACTATTAATTAAAAAAAAGTACAAAGCAACAAAGGAGCTCAGGGCCGAGGAATACCACTGGTAACACTTCCATTACTGTTAGATCCACGAGACGAACACTTCGGTACGTGTTAGCTCGACGAGAGAGGATTCAGGGAACTACCTTCTATTTCTCGACCTGCTTAATTATATCTTCATAATCTTAAATTTTAATTAAGGGCTCATCCAACTTCGCTCCCTCCTCCTCTGCCTCCACATCCATGGCAGCATCTCCGAGCACTAGTTCCAATCCCAAATTTGATGTGTTTATCAATCACAGGGGGCCCGACGTGAAGAACACATTAGCCAGCCATCTCTACTATCGTCTTCTAGACCGCGGATTAACACCCTTTCTAGACCGGCGAGAAATGCGGGTGGGAGACCGCTTAGATTCTCAAATTTTAGGAGCTATTGCAACATCCTCTGTTCATATAGCTATTTTTAGTCCAAGCTATGCTGAATCCCGATGGTGTCTGGATGAGCTGCTGCAGATGCATAAGCGGAAGCAGGAGTCAAAAGCCACGATCATCCCAATCTTTTATAATGTAAAGCCTTCAGATCTCCGGATGCGGAGGCGTGAAGGCAGCAATGTGGACTATGATAAAACCCTCCGACGTTATGTAGACAAATGGAGATGCAGCGAAGAAACAGTTGCAGATTGGAAAAATGTGCTGTTGGAGGTTTCAAACTTAAGCGGTTTTGAGCTGGAGACGCATAACGGGTGAGAATTTTTAGTATCATTGACCCTCTTAGCTTCATTACATTGACAAACGAAGTTTTTGGTACTCATATCTGGTTTGTTTTATTGTGTATAACCAGTGATGAAGGCGAGCTCGCCAATAGCGTGGTTGAACTGGTGGGAGAAAAAATTGTAAAGCCTCCACTGTATGTGGCTAAATATCCAACTGATTTGGATGACAAGCTACAAGATTTTGACAAAACGGTATTGCAGCAGCAGCGACACAGCGGGGAGACCAAGGTTGCTGGGATTGTGGGTTATGGTGGTGTAGGGAAGACAACCTTGGCAACAGAGTTCTTTAACCAAAACAGGTCAGCTTATCATCAATCTTGTTTTCTGGGAGATGTGAGAGACGAAACTTCTTTGCCTGACTTGCAGAATAAACTCTGTCAAGGTTTAACTTCACGGGATTTGAATAAATGTAGCGTCCCTGAAGGTATATCGGAGCTTTCTCATCGTCTGTTGGGTTCTAAAGCTCTCGTAGTTTTGGATGATGTCGATGATGCGGAGCAGTTAGAAGCATTATTTTCACCCCTGAAAGAGGCCCTTAGTTCTGATAGCTTAATCTTACTTACATCTCGCAATAGAGATCTTCTGTCATGTAACGGAGTCTCCTCCATTTACAAGCTGTCAGGCCTCAACAGAGAACATTCACAAAGGCTTTTCTGCATGCATGCCTTTCACAAGCAGCAACCTGGTGCCGGATTTGAAAACGAGGTTACAAAGTTTTTGGATGCCTGTGATGGTTTGCCTTTATCCCTCCAAGTGCTTGGCTCCCAACTTTATCTAAAAGAATCATGGTACTGGGAAGAAGAATATCTGAAAATATCAAATTTAGTACTGCCTCCAGTTATAAAAAGAAGTCTTACAATCAGTTACGGCTGTCTTGATGATCAGGAAAAAGAAATATTTTTAGATATTTCATGTTTCTTAATAGATGAAGATAAAGATCTGGCCCTAAGAATATGGGAGGCATCTCCATGGCGAGGAATGCTGAATCTTCAGAAACTAGAGGACAAGAGTATTCTCGAGATCGACTGTAAAAACCGTATAAGAATGCACAATCACCTAAGAGATTTGGGCAGAGATTTCGCTGAAAAGGAACTTCCGAAATGTCATCGTCGGCTTTGGCGCCCCACTAACAACATTTTTCATAATGCGTTTATCCAACCAATTGTACGTGTTTCAATCTAATTTTCCAAGTGATGTTCAGAGTGTAAGTTTTGAGTTCTGAAAGCTTTGCAAGTATGTCCATATTGTTTCTAACAGTTTTCGGATAACAATTCAGGTGCGCGGGATTCACATGGTTCAAGGAACGTATGACCAATCATTCCACAACTCTTGCCATTCCGTTGATATGAGCCAGTTGCATCTGCTGAGGGCTGAAGGTAATTGCTTGGAAAGCATATCACAATCTCTTGCATCTTCACATGAGCTTGTATGGCTATGCTGGAAAAAGTGCCCGTACACCTCCCTGCCTTCTTGGATTCCAACCAGGAATTTGAGAGCCTTACAAGTGAATTTGGTGCGTCATTTTTTTATTCTTTTTCAAACTTGTGTTTAGCTTCTATTTTTTGGGTGTTACTGAAAGTATTTAGAATCTAAGGTGCTATGAATTAATCGCTGAAAAACAATTTATTATTATTTCCATTCGATATTCTCCTTGAAATAGAGTCCATTCCAATAAAAATGTTTCCTTACAATTTTTTCATATCTACATATCACAATTTTTCATATATAGATATTTCACATGTCTGTATTATAAAGATTTGTTTACAAATTTAAATATCTAGATATTTAATAGATCTGTATTAATATATTAAGACGGCATTGCAGTGTGCGGATTCGCAAATGTTGTCGGATTCCGTTGGGGATTTAACGTTCGAAATTCCGCCGCTTTGCCTGGGTAATCTGCCACAACTCAAACACTTAGACCTGCAAGGGACGAAAGTAAAGAAAGTAACAATTCCTAGATGTTTTTGTCCAAATCTACAACATCTCAAACTCAGCTTTTGTCCTGAACTAGTGGAGGTTGCAGAGTTGCCAACAGCACTAACGTCTCTGGAGTTGCAAGGAAGCACTGCATTGGAAAAAATAAGTGGGCTTCCTGGTCTTGCAAATCTTCGACTACTAGACATCAGTGGATGTAACAAAATAGAGGAGCTTCCAGGTATTGAGAAGCTGACTTTGTTGGAAAAGTTGGAAACATCTGAATGTAAAAAGTTGAACGAGAGCATCCTGAAGTGCCCGCATACCCAAATGGATAAGAAGAGAAAAAGAGAATCATGCAACTTATTTCAATTAAGTTAAGTTTGATTTAAATGTATTTTTTTGGAAATAAATTGTATAAAACATTTGAAATGTTTAATGTTTATCTGTCTGAGTGGTTATAACTATTTTTTTGGTTAATATGCACTTAATTTTTGCTAATGATGATCCTAATCACCTGTCCAATCCAATGGCCATAATTATTTGTTGGATTAATACTGCACTTATTATAAAAGTATCTTTTGTTCAAGACAATCTGACAGAAAGGCATTTTGTATTCAACCCAATATATCCAATATGATATATATAAATCTATATTTTATTTTTTCAATAAAACCTAGTAAATATATATAAGTTTATTTAAGGCCCTTGATTTTTCCTCCTGTAATACTATCCCCATAGATAGAAGGGTGAAATTAGTGCCTCAGTGCAAAGGTTCGTCAAATTCTCCGACCCAATTTCCACATCCGGCTTGCAGTCCTCTCTTTGTATCTCCTCACAGATTTTTACTACAGTGCTTCGACGGCGATTCCGAGTGCTCCATCAGATTACAAGCAAGTCCCAGGCTTCAACTGCAGAAACGTTTCCTCTGCTGATTAAACCTCTTTTTTAAGATTGTCTAACCCTTTATGTTTTGTAATTTTTATAAGAACTAATAATTATGCGGATAGGCCTCCAGGTTTTTTCTCACCGAACTTGAGGATAACTTTTAAAAGAGTTTGCGTTGAATATCTATTATGCAGAAGTGCGCTTTTATAAGAATTAATAATTATGCGGATAGGCCTCGAGGTTTTTAATCACCAAACTTGGGGATAACTTTAAAAGAGTTTGCGTTGAATATCTGTAGAAGTGCGTGTTTCTTATTATGTCTGTGCTCTCTTAACCCATTTTCGTAATTTGGGTTTTGTGGATTAGGGGTGTCACACAAATGACCCTCTCTCTTGCTCTTTTCTCTGAAGAAAGAAGATCTTTAGCCAACGATGGACACAGGAAGTATGTCAATCGCTTTGCAAGGTTGATATCCAAAACGGAAAAGACGATAATTTCAAGTTCACTGTCACTATTTTAAATGCAGTTTTATCTATTGGAGTGTCAATATATTGGAGTGTCAATATAGTTAGATGGCTAAAAATCTTTAGAATTTTATTATTTTTTTTGATAAGTAGAAGTGTTTGAATCTTGTTTTTATAGTAAAAATAAATTTAACACTATTAAAACTCTTCCATATATAATATTGAAACTGGATAACTACAAAGTAGATGTCCAAAAATATCTGCCAAATTTTTTTAAACTCAGGCCGTATTGTTTTCGAGAGAAATTGACACCTCGTTACACTGCGGGGTTTAATGCCATCTTACTCCCGTTCAAGTTATCAGCCGAACAATGTCAGAAATGGAGTTGCCATCTTACTCCCGTTGAGGTTATCAGCCGAACAATGTCAGAAATGGAGTTGTAATTTTTCTAGGTTACTTTTGGGCAACCTAATATTTCCTCCTCTTTGCAGAGTTCAAAAACTACTTTTCCAAGTTTGGCAAGGTTGTTAGCATCAGATCATGCAAGATCATGGCACAGGGCGCTCTCGGGGTTTTCGTTTTATAACCATTGATAGTGAAGAAGCAGTTGAAGAGATCTTAGCTTGTGGAAAAACGTGTGAGTTGGGTAGAAAGCAGGTAAGCCATTTGTGTTATATGTCTTCGAGTTCACTGTTTTTCCACCTTTTAGTTTTCTATCATGCACGGTCTGGAGCAAGTTGTGTGGTTTTGTAGTACTCCCGATATATTTAAACACCAAAGTCCCATGTAGAGAATTTGGATAATTTGTAGTAGTGGGAAACATGGTTTTGTTAGCTTCATGATTTAAATCATAATCTAGGTTAATATTGTGTTTTGCTGTAAGTGGAGATTAAGAAGGCTGAGCCCAAGCAGGCTTTGCCCAAGCCTAAACCTGCACATATGAAATGGATGGAAGGCCTCCCTTTATTACAGGTCCCCGTGGCTATGGTGATGTTTATGGTGGATTAGGTGCTGGTGACTACGATAGTTCTTATAGGGCAGGAGATTACGGCGGGTATGGAGGTGCTGACTATGGTATTGCTTATGGAAGCTATGGTGGTCCTAGTCTACGGGGGTTATGGGGGAAAATGTGCAGCTAGTTATAGAAGCCATTTTGGGTTTTACACAACTTTGGGGGCTATGTAAATGGGATGTTTGATGGCTATGGAATCTCATATCATCCATATGCAATATAGGATAGGATTAATCTTTCTGCCACTGAGTGTGTCCTAAGAAGTTTCCGAGTGCAGGCATGTGCATCCTTTTGTCTAAAAACAATACTAAGACAGTTGGAATCTTAATGTGGTTACAATAATTAGTGGTCCATTGTGTTCTTTTCTATGAAACATGTGGGGATTTTGTTTCATTAAAGATATTCAGAAAGCTATTGTTTTTAATATGATAACAATTTCTAAATTTTTAGTTAAAAGATTACATGCATCATTAGATAGACCTAGTTGATACTATATTATTAGAGATTTATAGGCTTTCATGGATTGGATGAGGACGTGGATGAAACTTTTGCTTCATTTGCATGCCTTGCTCTTTTGAAACATAAAAATTGAAGCTTGAAATAGTATAGTCTTTTATTAACTATTATTTCATTTCTAGCTTCATTTTTGTAAATTTAGTTAGGAAAACAATATTCCACTCTTCACTGAACTGTCACTTTTTGTAAACTATATTTTACTCTTTGGTGAACTGTCACTTTTTGTAAACTAGGAAGAGGAGTTAGAAACATTTTCTTAAACATCATATTCTTCACTACATAGAAAGTTGTGTGTTTATAGCACTACATCCATTGGGTGATTTGTTTATTGAATTTTGTGATTGGTTGAAGTTGAAGGTTTTTGGAAGAGTTTTTGAACTAAAACTACTACACATTCTGGTAGGCTTTATTATCTGTTGTTATATCTTTTTGAAAAACAACCATCATCTATGATCTCTCTTGCATCACTTTCACATTTAATATATATATAATGTATTGTTTATTTAAAGCTTCTCTAATTTCTAGCAAAAAGATTCAGAGAAGCATTTTTCTAATCAATTTGTAATTGAAATGACATCCAATTATATTCTCTACTGTAGGGTATAGAGCTCCACAAAAGACACAACTAAATATCCAAAAAACTAAGCAATCTATGAGAGTTTTTATGATTGTTATGGGGAAAACATGATGGAAGTAATGAATTTCATTTAATTTCAATCGGATAGAGGTACAATTTTCCATAGGGTAAAACTCAAGAAATAGAATAATGGTGATATGTTAGAAGAATTATAAGGGGCATGTATTGCCATTTTATTGAAACACATTTAGAATAAATAAGTTATTCACTTTGCTGCAAGGAGATATATTGTTGTGAAACAAATATTAGCTTGATGAATGATTTGCATTAGCAGATCTAATATTGATATTTTTATGAATTGGATTGAATTGAATAGAAAAATCAGTATAGTTTTTTAAATGTTGTAACACCACTTATGCTTTAAGCTCAAACAAAAAGGAGAAATATCATTCATTTAAACAAATGGGTAATTTTAGAAATTCCAAATACTTGGTTTTATTAATATTTTTCGGAAATGCCAAATAATTTTAAATATGGCTAGCATAGGGAGAAATATTGTATAGTGTCTATTATGTAGCGAAGGAAATAAATGAAAGATGGCAAGAGTTGAGCCAAATCTCTTTAACATAATTCACTGTTTTATTGCATGTTAGCCCAAAGTTGCTAAATAGTATTTTGGAGCCTTGTCTTAGAACAATTATACAAGGGAAATTCGAAGTTGGCCAGCTTTAGAATCCTTCAAATATTTCTTGTATTAGAGCTACTGTATATGGAGAATCACGAGCATTTACCCCCTCACAATGCAGTGCATTATAATTCCACGCCTCAAGATACTAGTTTTGTCTTTTGTGATCGATGGATGAGTGGCACAAAAAACTGCATAATAATACTAGTTAATATGAATTAGTCCATTTGCAAACCCTCATCCATATGTCAAGGGTGACTTCCTAAAAAGTTTTCAAATCCCCATTTTAGGAGCGATTAAAATGACAGTGTTATCTATGATTATGCATTCTGTTATGGCGCATACCTAGAATCTGCAATTGCAACTTTATAAAGAGACAACATTATAAAGGTTGAGTTCGAATTCGTCCAACTAATGGTTTGTCCTATGAACTACTAGGGTTTTTGTAGTTTATTTTGGAACATTCTTGCTTACTAAAGAAGTAATTGAAGCACATGCCATTTTGCATTCGGTCATCATTGAAGCTCATCCACTATGTAACTTCAAGAAATGATTCAATACTTACTTGACTTCATGATGTTATAGATATCGTTAGTCCAATAGGTAGGTATAAGCTAGTTTTAATAATGAAGGAATCAACCAAAAATTACATGCTTAATCGTGTTGACAAAGTATACTAGGTATATGTTGTGAGCAATTTAGATGTGGGAAAGCACATCATTGTGGATGTAATGAAAAATTATTCCACTGCTTGCAATACGATGGAAACAACTCTTATGGATGAAGAGTTAGTGAAGAGTGGGGACTCATGAGCTCATGAACTGAGTAAAGGGTAATTATAGAAAATCTATGTGAGAGGGTGTATTTTGTATGTAGTGAAAAGGCTTAGGTACACTATATCAATCAACACCAATTTTTTTCCTTGTGGACCACTAAGCTTTCTTTAATTGATGGATCGATTAGTCTTGCATTGATATAGATTATTGTTAGAGTTCAAATTTTGGGCAGTGGTGAGCTTGGGGATATCCGATGGGGCAGAAAATCATTCTTCAAGAGTTGTCTCAAGGGAAACCTCAACTAGAGCTCAAATTGAGTTTCTTGAAGCCATTTCCAAATTTTCATTGATGTCAAGGTGGTATAGGAATAACATATTTCCTATTAGGAGATACATCAAACTCAAATAATTACAAGATTATGATTATAAAGAACCACCATCCTCTTGCTACACAAGAAGATGAACAGTTGGATGAAAAGGTTCTTATTTGCAATGAACAATAGGTTTTCCTCGCAAGTAACTTGTGGGTCAAATTAGGTCTTATCAATGGATCTCGTGGAAATTTTCTTTCCATTTTTTATGCACTTGGATCAAAACCCCTTGAATTGCCATCATTTTTTGTTTTTGACTTCTTCCAATACAAAGGGCCACTATGGGATGTCTTAAACCCAACTTATGTGCCACTCCCCCCAATAACACATGGTTCTCGTAGAAAAATTTTAAATACCCCTTCGAATTGCACGGGGCTTGACAAAACATAAATCATAGGGAATGACATTACCAAAGGCGACAGTGGACACTGGCAACATACACTGATTAGGATTGATATTCACGACCATCACTAGAGTCTGAACCTTGTCTAACTTTCGTATCTCTCCATCATTTCCCTTCAACTGCTACTCCCAAATGCAAGAAAATCTTAGGTCATACGTCGACCTCAAGAGGAGTTTTTTGCGATTTGAAAGACTGTACAACTAGTTACAGTGTGATTGTTTGCATGTAGTACCTTCATATCCCTTTGCAATAAGTATGGTTTCCACTTGATTGCCACGTCACCCTTCTTAGCATGTTTTTCTTTTTTTCTTCCATCCATAATCTCTGATACTTCACCACCCCTATACTTACATTTTAGTGTGAGGAAACACTCTTCCTTTCCTTTATAAATAATTGCTTCAAATTTACTTGAATTTTCAATATGGATTTCCTTGTTTAAAGAAAAAACCCCTCTTCCTCTAAAACTTACTATCTTTGTATGTAATTTTATATTTCATCCATGCTTTTTGATTTCCTGTAATTGTACTAAAAACATTATAATTTCCACTTCTCGCATTCAAATAATTCAACAAATATTGTTTCCACCCTTTCTTCAAACTAGCAAAGATGGATAACGAGGACCCATCCCTACTATAAGGATACTGTTAGGAGATACATGGCCAACAAGTTTCTCTTCTTGACATACAGGTCATACACCTATCATGTCTGGTCTTATTTCTCTATCATCTAAAACCAAATATTGACCATCTTGGTAGGTTGAACTTGAAGGCCTTCCTCAAAAACCTTATACATTCTCACAAAAGAGATATAGTTAGAATGCTTTGGTTGAATTGGCATTCCCACCAGTCTCATCTTCGTGTTGTCATAGATACCAACTATCATTTCCATTACTCTTTCTCACCATGTATATAAGTGTAGTTTCTCGTTTAAAAACATTTCTTTACATCCAATGTAAAAAACATAAAATGTCGTGTGTTCCATTCCATCCAAATTTGGTGAGCAGGGAATGTGATACATTGCAATTGTGTTCGCACCTCTTTCCTTTCGATTATGCATATCAACATTTCTATATATGAATTCTTTCAATTTTGTCTCATTGTTTAAACAAAGTTAATTTCTATGTCTTTATTGACTTTCTTGATTCAATGTCTTTCCTATTAGTTAGCTATCTCTATCTCCTTAGTTCTTCTATGAGGGCATTTGATTGCCTTGACAACTCGTTAGATATTGATAACACAGTCTGTTGAATTTCCACGATCTTGGGTCTAGGTTAGAGTCTTAAATCACTGACGCTACCAAACCAAGAATGTAAACCACTAAACTACTTTGCACAACGGTGTTGGGTATGTGTTATATTCTTTCCACGACTAGCTCCACGCGCTGTACGTTGCGCCAGGCGCAGCAGGGGGGGCGGCAGCGCCCCAGCGAAATTTTTTTTGGTATGCGATCCCACTCATATGCGGACCCACCCATGTTTTGTGCATGAGTTTGCACATGGTTTTGGGGTACGATGGTTTTCGGCCCCTGGTATTTTGTAGATCCGGTCAAGGGAACTACGGTTATGTTCTAATCCAGGGTTAATGGATTGGGGTTTATTTATGCTTCGGCATGTATATATATGTGTTGTAACACTAAAAGGAATATAATGAAAAATCAAGCTGGTCGTCCCGATTTGGGATCCAGGGGAAAATCTCTGTGTTTATCTGTTTTGTGTTTTATGCTCTCGCTATTGTTTATTTTATGTTATGGGTCATTTTCGAACAATTTACATTGAGGTTAAAACCTACATTTGGTATGATATGGAAACGACATTTCAAGGGACCTCGCCTTTGTTGAAATTTGTGGCACATGTGGTAGACACATGGGTGGGAGAATGTGAGGATTGATTGTGGTGAAAGAGGGTGAGCAGCGGAAAGATAGAGATCGAGAAATTTAATGGTCAAATTTTTGAGTTGTGGAAGCTCAAGATGGAGGGACTGAAGGTGGATAAATATCAGTGGATCACGGTAGATCCAGGTACTAAACCAACGGCAATGTCGGATTAAGACTCGAAGAAACTGGATCGGAAAGCTAAAAGCACAATACGGTTGTATATGGGTCTGGTGTTGTTGGTCTCCCCAGGGAAGCTCACGTGAGGCCTTGCTGTTGCAGGCAGAACTGTACCAATCTAAGTCTATGGTGAATAGGTTGTTCCTGCGGAAAAAGATGTATAACCTGAGGATGAAGGATGGAGACTCGGTGACAGAGCATCTAAACGCCTTCAATACTGTGGTAAGTCAGCTGTCATCTGTTGATATTAAAATCTCGGATGAAGATAAGTGCATCAGTTTGTTGTGTTCTCTACCAGACTCGTGGGATAGTCTGGTTATTGCAATAGGTAGCAATACAACTACCTTGAATTTTGATGACATTGTCTCAGCCTTGCTGTCGGAGGAAATGAGACGGAGAAATATGGAGGGTCGGAATGGAGATGCCTTATTTGTACGAGGAAGGTCCCAGAACAGAAACAAGAATAAGGTTTCGAGTGGGAGATCTAAATCTAGAGGGAGATCTAAATCTCCTGGAAAGGTTTATACGAGGTCATCTTTGGAAATGAAGGAAGGACACTACGAAAAGGATCTGGATCTAAAGCTCACGAAAGGAAGGGATGCGATGCTGCTCATGCTGCCCAGAGGCATAAACCACCTCGGATGAAGAATTGGGGTCTTGTCATTACAACTTCTTCTTCCAATACATACATGGTCTCAAGTCATGATTGATTGACTCGGTGCATCTCCAAAACGCTCCCATAGGGAGTGGTTAACGAAGTATGAAATATGGTGATGGTGGTGAAATGTCTTCTTTGGGGATGGTAGGAAGGGCCGTCCCATCCCAGGGGACGTGGAAAAGGTCAGCGGCTGCAAGGTGGAAGGATTAGAACACTTCCTGGTGTTCTGCATATTCCTGCATTAGCCAGAAATCTGATTTCTGTAAGAAAGATGGATGATGCAGGTGTAAAAACAATGTTCGAGAAAGATGCCTGCAAGATGGTTCGGGGAGCACTGGTATTAATGCAGGGAGTTCGGACTGGAACTCTGTACAAGCTACAAGGTAGCACAGTTATTGATGGGTGTAACAGTTCTACGGTTCCTGAAAGTGGGACGGAAAGTCTAGCTGTCTCTGGAGAAAAGACCATGCTATGGCATCAAAGGCTTGGACATATTGGAGAGAAGGGCCTTCGGATACTGCATAGGGATGGTATGGTAGAAGGTATGTCTAATTTTTTGTTCTCTGGATTTAGTTACATCGAACATTATGTATATACAAGGAAACGAATCGGTGAGTTTTCCTTACGAGTGTAGGGGAAATGACAGATATATTGAACTTGCATGCATTGTAGTGTATTTAAAACTTAACATCGGTTCCATCCTTGGGGAGAGTACGTATCTTTTATTTCATTATGATAACTAAAGACAACGAGTAGGCTGTCGAGGAGAAAATGTAGAATCTTGTCAGTCCCAAAAATTTAAGGCTACGGTGAAACTGAACGGAGAAGAAGATAAAGGCGTTGAGGACGCACATATAATAATTTGGGGAGTTCCTACGAAGGTGAAGAGTTAACAAAAGTGTGGTATAGCACGGCAGAAGACTACTCCATACACACCTCGGCAAAATGGAGTTGCAGAAAGAATGAATAGAACACTGATGGAAAAGGCAAGAAGCATGCTCAGTGGTACCGGGTTAGGACAAGAATTCTGGGCAGAGGCAGTGGAGACTGCATGTTACTTAGTTAACAGATCACCTTCATCGGCGTTGGAGGATAAGACTCCACATGAGGTATGGACTGGTAAGAAACCCTCTCTTTCACATCTAAGGGTATTTGGATGTGATGCATATGTACATGTTCCAAAGGAGAAAAGGACCAAGTTGGATAATAAATCTGAAAGGTGCATCTTTATGGGTATAAGGATGGTTTAAAGGGTTACAAGCTTTGGAACCCAGAAACAAGGAAGGTTGTGTACAGCCGAGATGTGGTGTTTAGAGAAGTGAAAGATGTTGTTAAACATGAAGTCTTACCAAAGGAACCTGAGAAGATAGAGTTTGAGCTAAAGGAGGATGAATCAGACTCTACAACAGAAGAAGACTCAGAAGATGAAGAGCCACAAACTCCAGCTTTGAGAAGATCAGTTCGGGAAAGAAGGCAACCAGAAAGGTATAGTCCATCTGCTTTCTTTTCAAGTTTTGCCTTAACTATAACTGATGATGAACCCAGAACTGTCAGGGAGGCAGTAGATTCAGAGGATGGAAAACTCTGGAAGGAGGCCATGGTTGATGAAATGGAATCCTTGCACAAAAACGATGCATGGGATCTGGTGGAGTTGCCGGCTGGAAGGAAGCCCATTGGGAGCAAATGGGTGTTTAAGAAGAAGATGAATGTAGAAGGCAAGGTGGAGAAATACAAAGCTCGGTTGGTAGCAAAGGTTATTCCCAGGTGCCGGGAATTGATTTTGGTGATATTTTTTCTCCTGTTGCCAAAGTTACTTCTATTAGATTACTTTTATCTGTTGCTGCTGCATTTGATTTTGAGATAAAACAGATGGATGTGAAGACAACATTTCTTCACGGGGATCTAGAAGAGGAGATCTACATGAAGCAACCTGAAGGCTTTATGGTGAAGGGTAAGAAAGAACTAGTATGCAAGTTGAAGAAGTCTCTGTATGGGTTAAAACAGTGACCAAGGATGTGGTATCAGAAATTTGATACCTATATACGGGGACTTGGCTTCACCAGAAGCAAGGAGGATCACTGTGTTTATTTTAAATTAATTCGTGACCGTGTTATTTATTTGGTCTTGTATGTGGATGATATGTTGTTGATTGGAAATGACAAAGAAATTATCCAAGATTTGAAGACCCAACTGTTCTCCAAATTCGACATGAAGGATCTGGGTGCTGCAAGCTATATTTTGGGCATGGAAATTAAGAGAGATCGGGCAAAGAGGAAGCTCTCCACTTGGTTAAACGGAAGGAAGTATGTCTAGACTATGTTACGGTTCATGTCCCGGGATAGTCGCCGTTGAGTGTTCATATTCCTATAGGTGCAAAGATGTACGCCTTTGAACGGTGTCCCAAAGACAAGAAGAAGGGAGGATATGTCCCATGTTCCCATATACGGAAGATGGTGATGCCTTTAGTCTTATGTCATTGTTATATGTTAGACTAGGGCTAACACACATGCAGTGGGAGTATTGAGCAGGTTTATGTTAAACCCAGGGAAGGAGCATTGGACAGCAGTGAAGCGGGTTTTCAGATATTTACGTGGCACTAGTGATTATGGCTTGTGCTACCAAGGAAGACCAGGATTAGAAATAATGTTAGACATTCGTGGTTTTGTTGATGCAGACTGGGCTGGAGATCTGGACCAAAGAAGATCTACAAGTGGGTATGTGTTTAGCCTATTTGGAGGTACAGTCAGTTGGATGAGTAAAAGACAGTCTGTAGTGGCGCTTTCAACTACAGAGGCAGAATACATAGCAGCCACTCATGCAAGCAAGGAAGCAGTTTGGTTGCAGAGATTGTGTTCAAGTATGGGGTTGGTACAGCAAGCTATAAGGATAGACTGTGATAGCCAAAGTGCAATTTTCTTGGCTAAGAACCATGCTTATCATTCAAAGACAAAGCACGTTGATGTTCAATATCACTTTGTTAGAGATATGGTTGAGGCTAAAAGGGTGTTGCTGGTAAAGGTGGACACTTTGAAGAATGTTGCAGATGCATTGACGAAGTCTGTGAGCACTGAGAAGTTCTCTTGGTGTAGAGAAACAATGGGTGTTGAAGAATTGGCCCAATGACTAAGCTCTCCTGTGGCCCCCTGTGGAAAGAAAACAACAAGTGGGAGAATGTTGGGTATGTGTTATATTCTTTCCACGACTAGCCCCACATGTTGTACGTTGCGCCGGGCGCAGCAGGGGGGTCCACGAGGCGTGACCCCATGGTGGGGTCGGGCAGGCATCCCATAAAGTCCCACGTTGCGTTGCTCCATGGGATGCCTTATGCTTTGTGCATGAGTTTTCACATGGTTTTGGGGTACGATGGTTTTCGACCCCTGGTATTTTGTAGATCCGGTCAAGGGAACTACGGTTATGTTCTAATCCAGGGTTAATGGATTGGGGTTTATGTATGCTTCGGCATGTATATATGTGTGTTGTAACACTAAAAGGAATATAATGAAAAATCAAGCTGGTCGTCCCAATTTGGGATCCAGGGGAAAATCTCTGTGTTTATCTGTTTTATGTTTTATGCTCTCGCTATTGTTTATTTTCTGTTATAAGATTCGTGTGTAGATAATTTCTGTTCAGGGTTAAAACCTACAAACGGAACCAAAAGAATTAAACCACATATGCGCAATATACACAGTTTTAAATAAAATTGTACAACATGTACAACCACCAATGTTTGTTATATTAAACCAAATATGAATAATACAACAGTCTATGGTATACAAGATACAATGACAAACTTTGCTGCAGCTTCTTTGTCGTATCTTGTCCTGCTGGTCCGTCACACCCGTACTTCTCACTAGTAGTGCCTTAGTCCATCAAGGCCACTACACATCGAGAATCTGAGAGGGCTACCACCTAACAATGTTTCACGTCCTTCTGCAGTGTGTACTTGGGCTGATCCAATCTGCTCTCTGGGTAGGTCTAATCCCGAGCTCCAATCTGCCAGGCTAGCAATAAATTTTGTCCATCAAAGTGTTTCACTTCGGCACCAACCTTCACCCAAACTTTAGCTCCTCTTTGCCCTTCAATATAGATCGTCTAGGGATACTTTGGGTAGCCAACACACTTCCCTCCAACAAACCTATGGCACCCAATCTCATCACTACTAAATTTGCTCATAGTATCATACTTCGCCACTTTGGAAGGTCATACACTTGGCTTCAGCAGGATGCCAAATAAATATGATCCAAAACTAATCATTAATTTGACCAATACACCTCCAAGTACCATTGTTTCTCCTTGCTGCAATGTTGAACGTTGCACTACTGGTTATGGCACAACACACTACCCTTAAATTCCATACAACTCAACAATCTAGCCTCCAATTGGCTGCGGTCCACCCTAAGGAGTCTCCTTCATACACACGCTACCTTGTAGAGCTGCAATCTACCCTGAACGCAGCTCCTAAAGGCTCCACATGCTAGCTATGGCCTACTTCTTAGCCCATCAGTGGACTTTGATTTATGTCCCCTCAAAACAATCTGTAATTATATCTTAAAACAACAGTCCACCACTCCTCTAAGTTGCATCTCTCCTACCCTGCAAACGCACTAAGAAAAACCCTTAACACATGCCAAAATAGCCCTAAAATGTGCCACACTATCACCTACAAAGAGACGTCTCAATCACAGAAAATACCCACGTTGTTCTGGCCTCCCTCATGTTGTTCTAGTCCTCTCTTGTTGCGACTCCTCGTTCACGAAAATTTTAGAGGTACCCTTGACTGTATTGCCCACAAATGGATGCTCCTAACACTTCTCCTCACCCTTTATTTATAGACAAACAAAGGGGCTTCCTCAAAACATCATAATGAGGGCTTCCAACTGTCATGAACCTAAAACACCTTAGGCTGACCTATGTGCTTACTTGCAAACCTATCATTATTCTTCAAAAATTCATATCTCTCTAATGAAAACTCATATTCGGACGATTCTCGATGCGTTGGAATCATATCACCAAGAACTATCATCCTCATCCATCACATGTCATGCCTTCATCACAGTTTTTCCCAAATCATGATGGATGCAAAACCCCATACTTGGGTTCAAAGTCCATAAGATTCCCTTGTGGTGCTTTGCCCTCAAAACCCTGAACCCTAGGGCTTGAAGTACCTCCCAAGATACACAAATCAACAATGCCTCTTAGCAGGGAGGTACTTCCAAGACTAGGAAGTAATTTGTCTTCATCATCACTACTCACAACACTTACACAACTCCTTCTCCTCATGATTACAACAAACCCTAACGCATGAACTATTCCTATCTCAGAAGTGTCGTCACTGGATGATCTGAAATGTGAGAACTTCTTTGATTTATTACAGAGATTGACTGTAGGGGCATTTACTGGATATGTCACCTTTAAAGAAATGATGAGATCCAGAGGCTACCTGGCCTTTTACAGACTCTGTCTATAGAAATAATAGAAGTAAACACTAATGCTCTGAAAATGAAACTACTTGTTTGCTGTTCAAGGTATTCATTTTCCATAAAATTATATGTGCAAAGTGTTTAGATAGTCTTGCAAGTGAAACAAAGTGTTTTTGGTAATTTTCTGAGTCTTATGTGTGAAGGAGTGTTACTTCTTTTTACTGTTTAGCATATCAAATTTGAAAAACACAACAAGATAAAATCACATAATATAACACAGTAGCTGAAGAGGCAGTTCACCCCTCCTGGGCTACATCTGCCGGGTCCAAGGCTCCCAAATGGGCATGTCCTTCCTCTATTAGATGCTCAAATTGGTTATACAATGATAAGAAAGCCTAAACAGGCAAAACAAGCTGTGGAAATGAGTTCAGAACACAGAGAATAGTAAATATAGGCTTTTCACCTCCAATGGTTAAACATAGCCCAATACATCTCCAACACTCCCTAGGCCTTGATGGCTCTTCAAACTTATCTACTGAAAAATTACCTGAAGATGAGCTCTGTTGCCTCTGCAACTTGCACCATTGGCTCTAGAATGCTCAAAATACTCAAAATCAAAAAAAAAATTCACTTCAAAGGGTTATGTCTAGTGAAAGTTATGATCTCTTGAAGTTTTGCCTAGTTTGGCCTAAAAACCCCCCACCAAAATTGGAAAGACTAGAGTTAACTTCACTAATTTTGGCCAACGCGCCTAAAAAGGCAGACTCCGCCAGATTGACCGCGCGGTTTTTTAGGCATTAAATGTCAGGTGACAGGAGATCACATGCAGTGGTTAAGGCCAGAACCGTCGGAGTGTTCACCATTCAAACCCTAACACATAGCCGTGTATTGTTGACCTGTGGTCGTTTCAACTGACCTGCGGGTATGGCGGACCCGTGTGCATAACAGACCCACAGGTATGGCGGACCCACGGGTAAAAACCGCCCGCCACGTTCACACGCCAGCACACCTGGTTCTGTTCAATTTTGTGTTCGATGCTGACCCTCGGTAGCCTCCGCCCGGGTCCTCGGGTAGACTCCGCTCGACGCGTTAACGACCACCCTTCCACCACGTTTACTGCTCATCATTTCAACGTGCAGACCTGACCCACGAACACTATCTGGTGGATCAATTTCTTACCAGTTTTGAGCAGTTCCAAATTTGAGCATTTTTTTCACTTAGGACATGATCACCTGATCACACCTCGCCATTTAGAAGCTTTTGGACCCAAAAAGCCTTCAATTACCTGTTAAGAAGATGAGGGTACAGGTCCCTCACCTTTTCCACCTCAATCCACTTTGTCTTACTCAGTTTGTTACCTTTAAGACCAACCCGAACATAATCAACATTTCCCCTCCTTGAAGTGCATGTCCTTCTGTCAAGGATAACATCATCTTTCAATTCATCCAAAAATTCTGGTGAGAAATCCTCTATGGATGGTAGCTGAATGTCACTTTCAATATCAGCAATTAAAGGAGGTTCATACAAACGTAAATTTTCCACATTCACAACGGAATACATTTGCATGTGTGAAGGAAAATCTAATGGAAAAACATTATTTCCAACTTTCTTAAGGATCCTGACTGGACCATAATGAATAGGCTTTAGCGTTTTACCTTCTCCTTGCATTCTTTCCTTACTAATATGCAACCATACCTCATCTCCTTCTTGAAACTTATGATCAACTCTATGTTTATCATGTCTCTCCTTGTACTTGCCTTGACTTTTTTCAAGTTGTTCTTGAAATTGCTGATGTATGAGTTGAATTATTTCAATGAACATGTGAGCTTTGTCAATGTCACTATGACCATCAATGGCTACATCCTTCTCAAGAATAAAATCTAAAGGTGACTTAGGCAAGTACCCAAAACAAGCTTCAAAAGGTGAAGTATTTGTAGAAGAGTGCTTGGCCCGGTTGTAAGCATGCTGAATGTAATGAAAATGCTCATCCCAAGGCTTGGGATGCTTGCTGCAATAATCTCTTAAAAGATGTACAATGGTTATGTTCACTACTTTTGTTTGGCCATCGGTTTGCAGATGAAAAGCAATACTTTTCTTCAACTTGGTGTCCATCATCTTCTATAGATTGGACCAAAAATTCCCAACAAATATGGAATCCATGTCACTAACAATAGAAGTAGGCAAGCTATAATGAACCCATACATGTTGAAAATATAAATCAACAATTTATTCAGCAGTTATAGTTTTCTTACATGGCATAAGAATACACATCTTGCTAAAACGATCAACTACTACATAAAGATAATCATGCTGTTTTCTAGATAATGGTAATCCTCCAACAAAATCCATAGAAACACTTTCCCATGGTCTAGAAGGTACCGGAAATGGCGTATATAAACCAAGCTTCCTATTGCTAGGTTTGCTTGTAGCACATAATGAACAACCTCTAATGAAATGTGAAACACTATCTACCATGCGAGGCCAAAAACAATACCTCTGTAAATGTGCCACCATTTTGCTTACCCCGAAATGTCTAGCTATGAGAGAAGAATGAGCCTCTCTCATCATGCTTAGTCTCTCCCTCTGTGGTATACATAACTTGCCCATATGAAACAACAAATTATTACGCAAATGATAGTCATTCTCCTCAACATGATTTCCTTCACTCAAGTTAGCATACACATCCTTAAAATCAACATCTGATGCATACTGTTCTATGTAGCTCTCATGCACAATAGAATCATTCTTAAGCAAAGTACTAGCACTAATAATAGGCCTTGAAAACATATCAGAAACCTTGTTGTAAATACCTTTGTTGTACTTTATTACCAAGTGAAATTGTTGTAGGAAACCCATCCATTTGAAATTTCGTGACTGTTGCAATTTACTTTGCGATTGCAAGTATTGTAAAGGTTGATGGTCGGTATGAAAAATTGTTTCTTTGCCCATCAAATAGTGTTTCCATTTTTTGACACTTTGTACCAATGCATACAAATCTTTCTCATACGTACGATAATTCACAGCAGCACCATTAAATGTCTTAGAATGAAATGCAACAGGCTTACCATGCTGTAAGAGAACTGCACCCATGGCGTAATCGCTTGCATATGTCTGAATCTCCAATGGTTGTCTCAAGTCCTGTAATGCAAAAACTAGAGCTGAACTTATCTTCTCTTTCAAAGACTAAAAAACATTTTGTTGCTTGCCTTCCCATTGGAAATCACGCTTCACACTAGTCACTGCATGCATAGGAGCTGCTATGGTAGAGAAGTTAGAAATAAACTTCCTCCAATTCTGAGTTGCACCCAAAAAACTTCTTATCTCTGTAATGGATTTGGGAGTAGGCCAATTCACAACGGCTTCTACTTTGGAAGGATCAATTCTCAAAGCATCTCCTCCTACTATGTGTCCCAAATAAACCAAAGAAGTCTTTCCAAATTCACACTTTGACATTTTAAGAAATAACTGATTTTTCTTCAAAACATCAAGTACTTTCTTAACATGTATGACATTCTCTTATCTAGTCTTGCTGAAAATAAAGTTGTCATTTAAGTAGACAATAACAAAATCATCAAGAAAAGGACGTAAGACATCATCCATTACCCACATGAAAGTTGCAGGTGCATTGCATAAACCAAACAACATAACAAGCCACTCAAAGAGTCCCTGTTTGGTTTTAAATGCTCTCTTCCAAATGTCACTTTCTGCAATTCTATCTTGGTGATAACCACTACGTAAGTCTAACTTAGTAAAATATTTAGCATCTTTCCACTGATCCAAAAAATCATCTATCCTTGGAAGTGGGTAACGATTCTTTACCGTTATTTTGTTCAATGCCCTGAAGTCCACACACATGCGCCAAGTTCCATCTTTCTTTGGAATCAACATTATCGGTGACCCACATGGCAAAGTTCTTGGTCTTATGAATCCTTTGTCCAACAAGTCTTTAATTTGCCTTTTGATTTCATCATTATCCATGATAGACAAGCGATACATGCCAATGTTAGGAAGAGGACAATCTTGATGTAAATGGATTTCATGCTGAATCTCCCTTTTATGAGGTAAACCTGTCGGTTCTTGAAACATCTCATGCTATGCATCAACTACATCATATAAATCTGATTTAGGCTTGGAATCACAATTTTCAAATTACTCATGATTCATATCAACCTTGGGCTTAACCATAAGAAGTACAAAACTCTTGCTAGAATTGACTAGCCTTTTTACCTGTCCCGCATTTACCATCTCTATATTTGTCTTCTTGCGATGTGCTCTGAAAATGAACTCCTTGCCATCTTTAAAGAGATGATATTTGTTTTCATGGCAATGGAAGATCACTTTCCTGTCAAATAAGTAAGGACTTCCCAAAACAATTCCTGATATATCAAGCGGCACCACATCAAGTTCAACTGTGTCAATAAAGTGTGCAGTGATTGCAAAGCGAATATGCACTTTCTTGAGACTTGTAAGTTTGTATCCTTGCATATCCACCCAAGTGGATAAGGCTTTGGATGTGGAATGGTCTCAAGTTTTAGTTGTTTGACCAAGTCTTTTGATATAAGATTTGCTTGTGACCCACTGTCAAACAGTGTGTCAATTTTAATATGTTTTGAGACTACCCTCACATGGAACAATTCAATTCTTTTTTCCTCACTAGGAGCTTGTACATGACAGTTTGAAGTACCAGTGCTTGCTTTAGTTTATGTTTCCTTTCCCTTCATATTTTTCAAACCCATGGCTATAATTTTGGTTTCATCCCATAAATCATCACCTAAATCTTTAGGTGTAGTTGTAGTAGTTGCAATTTTCTTCTTTCCCTTATTTTTGTGAAACTGGTTTCTTTTCTCAGGATGTAATTTCCAACAATTTTTCTCTTCATGGCCCTCTCTTGAAAAATGTTTACAAATGACCTTTTTACCCTCTTGTTTGATAGATGCATTCTTTTTACCTTTTCCCTTAAAGGTTTTTATCAAAAGTGTTTTTCCCTCTAGCCTCTAAATGCGTAACTTGTACACAAACTTCATCTAGACTAGTAGGTTTAAACATAAGGATAGTGTGTTTAAGGTCACTGTGCAAACCACCTATATATTTCAATAAAGTATCTTGACTTTGTAAGTCTACCTCTAATAAGAGTGCTATTCTCCTAAATTCCTGGGTACAGTCTTGCACATTTTGTCCCTTAAGCTGTCTAAAGTTTTGCTAGTTCATTATAGCCTTTTGAAGATGAGCAAGAGGATAAAATTGCTTCTTGATGGAAATAATGTTGGGTATGTGTTATATTATTTCCATGACTAAGCACGCACGGCGGGGGGGAGGGGGGGTAAGAGGAGGGGCGATAGCCCCCCTCTAGCAGGGTCCGGGGCAGCGCCTCGACGAAAATTTTTGGTCCTTAATTTCCGGTGGATAGTCCGTGCCCATGGTTTTGTGCATGGTTTTGCACATGGTTTTGGGGTACGATGGTTTTCGGCCCTTGGTATTTTTTGTAGATCCAGTCAAGGGAACTACAATTATGTTTTAATCCAAGGTTAATGGATTAGGGTTCATGTATGCTTCGGCATGTATATATATGTGTTGTAACACTAAAATGAATATAATGAAAAATCAAGCTAGTCGTCCCAATTTGGGATCCAGGGGAAAATCTTTGTGTTTATCTGTTTTATGTTTTATGCTCTTGCTATTGTTTATTCTCTGTTATAAGATTCATGTGTAGATAATTTTTGTTCAGGGTTAAAACCTACATTTCGTATCAGAGTTGTTTCGGCTTCAAGGGGACGCCTTTGCTGCTGAGGGTTTTTTGGTTGGGCCTGAGGTAGACCCTGTTCAGTGGGAGATCTACGGGATCGATTCTTGCGGTGAAAGAAGATGGCGAGCGGCGGGAAGATAGAGATTGAGAAATTTAATGGTCAGAGTTTTGAGTTATGGAAGCTCAGGATGGAGGATCTGCTGGTGGATAAAGATCAGTGGATCGCAGTAGATCCAGGTATTAAACCAACGGCAATGTCAGATGAAGACTGGAAGAAACTGGATCGGAAGGCTAAGAGCACAATACGGTTGTGTGTCTTAGATTTAGTATTGTTGAATGTATCTGGGAAAGTTACTGCGAAGAATTTGTGGGAAAAATTTGGGACTTTGTACCAATCTAAGTCTTTGGTGAATAAGTTGTTCCTGCGGAAAAAACTGTATAACATGAGGATGAAGGATGGAGACTCTGTGACAGAGCATATGAGCATCTTCAATACTGTGGTAAGTCAGCTGTCATCTGTTGATATTAAAATCTTAGATGAAGATAAGTGCATCAGTTTGCTGTGTTCTCTACCATACTGGTGGGACAGTTTGGTTATTGTAATAGGTAGCAATACAACTACCTTGAATTTTGATGACATTGTCTCAGCCTTGTTGTCAGAGGAAATGAGATGGAGAAATATGGAGGGCCAAAATGGAGATTCCTTATCTGTACGAGGAAGGTCCCAAAACAGAAACAAGAATAAGGTTTCGAGTGGGAGATCCAAATCTAGAGGGAGATCTAAATCTCCTGGAAATTTTGTAAAGGTATGCTGGAAATACGAAAAGGAAGGGCACTACAAAAGGGAGTGCAGATCTAAAGCTCCTGAGAAAGGAAAGGGATCTGATGATGCTCCTTCTGCAAAGGGAAAAACCACCTCGGATGAAGGTGGGGATGTGTATTTGGCTTCCTCTTCAAATACAAATGTAGATCATGAGTTATGGTTGATTGACTTAGGTGCATCCTTTCACTTCACTCCCCATCGGGAGTGGTTCTGCGAGTATGAGAAATATGATGGTGGTGATGTCTTCCTAGGGGATGATAGGAAGGCCAGAATCATCGGACGTGGAAAGGTCATGCTGAAGTTGCAAGGTGGAAGGATTAGAACACTTCCTGGTGTTCTGCATATTCCTGCATTGGCCAGAATTCTGATTTACGTAAGCAAAATGGATGATGCAGGTGTAAAAGCAGTGTTCGAGAAAGATGCTTGCAAGATGGTTCGGGGAGCATTGGTATTAATGTGGGGAGTTCGAACTGGAACTCTGTAAAAGCTACAAGGTAGCACTGTTATTGATGGGTGTAATAGTTTTATGGTTCCTGAAAGTGGAGCAGAAAGCCTAGTTGTCTCTGGAGAAAAGACCATGCTATGGCATCAAAGGCTTGGACATATTGGAGAGAAGGGCCTTCAGATACTGCATAGAAATGGTATGGTAGAAGGTATGTCTAATTTCTCTCTGGATTTCGATTTTTGTGAACATTGTGTATATGGGAAGCAGAATCGGGTGAGTTTTCCTTCTGGTGCTAAGAGGGCAAACAAGATATTAGAACTTGTGCACAGTGATGTGTTTGGACCTGTGTCAGTTCCATCACTAGGAAAATCTGTGTATTATGTTTCATTCATAGATGACTTCTCAAGGAACACATGGATATATTTCTTGAGGAAGAAATCTGAAGTCTTTGACAAATTTAAAGAATTTAAAGCTCTGGTGGAAAACCAGACAGAGAAGAAGATAAAGGCATTGAGGACAGATAATGGTGGGGAGTTCTGCAAGAAGGAATTTGAAGAGTTCTGTAAAAGTGTGGTATAGCACGGCAGAAGACTACTCCATACACACCTCAGCAAAATGGAGTTGCAGAAAGAATGAACAGAACACTGATGGAAAAGGCAAGAAGCATGCTCAGTGGTACCGGGTTAGGACAAGAATTATGGGCAAAGGCAGTGGAGACTGCATGTTACTTAGTTAACAGATCACCTTCATCAGCGTTGGAGGATAAGACTCCACATGAGGTATGGACTGGTAAGAAACCCTCTCTTTCACATCTAAGGGTATTTGGATGTGATGCATATGTACATGTTCCAAAGGAGAAAAGGACCAAGTTGGATAATAAATCCGAAAGGTGCATCTTTATTGGGTATAAGGATGGTTTAAAAGGTTACAAGCTTTGGAACCCGGAAACAAGGAAGGTTGTGTACAACCGAGATGTGGTGTTTAGAGAGGTGAAATATGTTGTTAAACATGAAGTCATACCAAAGGAACCTGAGAAGATAGAGTTTGAGCTAAAGGAGGATGAATCAGACTCTACAATAGAAGAAGACTCAGAAGATGAAGAGCCACAAACTCCAGCTTTGAGAAGATCAGTTCGGGAAAGAAGGCAACCGGAAAGGTATAGTCCATCTGCTTTCTGTTCAGGTTTTGCCTTAACTATAACTGATGATGAACCCAGAACTGTCAGGGAGGCAGTAGATTCAGAGGATGGAAAACTCTGGAAGGAGGCCATGGTTGATGAAATGGCATCCTTACACAAAAATGAGGCATGGGATCTGGTGGAGTTGCCGGCTGGAAGGAAGCCCATTGGGAGAAAATGGGTGTTTAAGAAGAAGATGAATGTAGAAGGCAAGGTGGAGAAATACAAAGCTCGGTTGGTAGCAAAAGGTTATTCCCAGGTGCCGGGAATTGATTTTGGTGATATTTTTTCTCTTGTTGCCAAAGTTACTTCTATTAGATTACTTTTATCTGTTGTTGCTGCATTTGATTTTGAGATAGAACAAATGGATGTGAAGACAACATTTCTTCACGGGGATCTAGAAGAGGAGATCTACATGAAGCAACCTGAAGGCTTTATGGTGAAGGGTAAGAAAGAACTAGTATGCAGGTTGAAGAAGTCTCTGTATGGGTTAAAACAGTCACCAAGGATGTGGTATCAGAAATTTGATACCTATATGCGGGGACTTGGCTTCACCAGAAGCAAGGAGGATCACTGTGTTTATTTTAAATTAATTGGTGACCGTGTTATTTATTTGGTCTTGTATGTGGATGATACGTTGTTGATTGGAAATGACAAAGAAATTATCCAAGATTTGAAGACCCAACTGTTCTCCAAATTCGACATGAAGGATCTGGGTGCTGCCAACTATATTTTGGACATGGAAATTAAGAGAGATCGGGCAAAGAGGAAGCTCTGGTTAAACCAGAGGAAGTATGTCGAGACTATATTGCAGAAGTTCAATATGCAGGATAGTAAACCGGTGAATGTTCCTATTCCTGTAGGTGTAAAGCTGTCTGCTGAACAGTGTCCCAAGACACAAGAAGAAGAGGAGTATATGTCCCGTGTTCCATATGCAAGTGCAGTGGGTAGCCTGATGTATGCAATGGTATGTACTAGACCAAACATTTCACATGCAGTGGGAGTATTGAGCAGGTTTATGTCAAACCCAGGGAAGGAGCATTGGACAGCAGTGAAGCGGGTTTTCAGATATTTACGTGGCACTAGTGATTATGGCTTGTGCTACCAGGGAAGACCAGGATTGGAAAGAATGTTGGACATTCATGATTTTGTTGATGTAGACTGGGCTGGAGATCTCGACCAAATAAGATCTACAAGTGGGTATGTGTTTAGCCTATTTGGAGGCGCAGTCAGTTGGATGAGTAAAAGACAGTTTGTAGTGGCTCTTTCAACTACAGAGGCAGAATACGTAGCAACCACTCATGCAAGCAAGGAAGCAGTTTGGTTGTAGAGATTGTGTTCATGTATGGGGTTGGTACAGGAAGCTATAAGGATAGACTGTGATATCCCAATTGCAATTTTCTTGGCTAAGAACCTTGCTTATCATTCAAAGACAAAGCACATTGATGTTCAATATCACTTTGTTAGAGATATGGTTGAGGCTAAAAGGGTGTTTATGGTAAAGGTGGACACTTTGAAGAATGTTGTAGATGCATTGAAAAAGTTTGTGAGCACTCAAAAGTTCTCTTGGTGTAGAGAAACAATGGGTGTTGAAGAATTGGGCCAATGACTAAGCCCTCCTGTGGCCCCTCGTGGAAAGAAAACAACAAGTGGGAGAATGTTGGGTATGTGTTATATTCTTTCAACGACTAAGCACGCACGGGGCACAACGGGAGGGGAGGGGGGGGGTGGTAGCTCCCCCCTATTGGCGTTCGGGGCAGTGCCTTGGCGAAAATTTTTGGTCCTTAATTTCCAGTGGGTAGTCCGCGCCCATGGTTTTGCACATGGTTTTGGGGTACGATGGTTTTCGGCCCCTGGTATTTTTTGTAGATCCGGTCAAGGGAACTACGGTTATGTTCTAATCTAGGGTTAATGGATTAGGGTTCATGTATGCTTCAGCATGTATATATATGTGTTGTAACACTAAAAGGAATATAATGAAAATTCAAGCTGGTCGTCCCGATTTGGGATTCAGGGGAAAATCTCTGTGTTTATCTGTTTTATGTTTTTTGCTCTCGCTATTGTTTATTTTCTGTTATAAGATTCGTGTGTAGATAATTTCTATTCAGGGTTAAAACCTACAAATAATAAATTCAGTCCATGATAAAATAATCTTACCACGTTTCTTGATTTCCTCCTTGGTCTTGGCTTCCCACTACACCAAAGCTGCTCCATCCATCCTTAGCGAGGCTAGTTGTATTTTGGTGTCGTCATCATGTAGATTTTGAATCCTTAAATAGACTTCCAATTGTCTCATCCAATTATCTAATTTCTCTACATTCAATTCACGATTAAACATTGGCAATTCAAATTTGACATCAAGCTTTAGAAAGGATTTTTACCAGTGGTTTTTGACTTATGTGACTGATTTACTGAAGTTGAAGAAGATGATGACAAGGAAGAGGATGACGATGGAGATGAAGGATCACCATTTCCTCCATTCCCTTTCTTTGAATGATCATTACCATTCTTTCCTCCTGAGGAATCCTCTCCTTATTTTTGGTTTTTAGACCCTTCTCCAGCGATCCTATCATTTCTTTCTTGATAGAGGATCCTTACCATTTCAGTCATATCCAATAAAGCTTTCCGAAATACCCTTTCTTCTTCCTTGGGATCCATCTCTTTAGGAGTTTCACCTTCTCTTGAAGACATGCTTGTAGCTGCTTCTAGGGCTCTTGGAGGTGGTTCTCTGACCCTTCTTGGTTGTGGATTAGTTTGTGCACTAACCAATTTTCCTTCACCTCTCTTGAGTTTTAACCTAGTCAGCCTCAAAACTTGCAAACAAATGACTTAATCTTTGTGCAAAACAAATGCTGAGTAAAAATTCTAGCTCAAAGCCATGTGCTCTGATGCCAACTTGATCTGAAATGTGATAACTTCTTTGATCTATTACAGAGATTGACTGTAGGGGAATTTACTGGATACGTCGTCCCTACTGGATATGTCACCTTTAAAGAAAGGATGAGATCCAGAGGCTACCTGGCCCTTCACAGACTCTGTCTATAGAAATAATAGAAGTAAACACTAATGATCTGAAAATGAAACTACTTGTTCGCTGTTCAAGGTATTCATTTTCCATAAAATTATATGTGCAAAGTGTTTAGATAGTCTTGCAAGTGAAACAAAGTGTTTTTGGTAATTTTCTAAGTCTTATGTGTGAAGGAGTGTTATTTCTTTTCACTTTTTAGCATATCAAATCTGAAAAACACAACAAGATAAAATCACATAATATAACACAACAACTGATGAGGAAGTTCACCCTTCCTGGGCTACATCTGCCGGGTCCAAGGCTCCCAAATGGGCATTTCCTTGCTCTGTTAGATGCTCAAATTGGTTATACATTGATAAGAAAGCCTAAACAGGCAAAATAAGCTGTGGAAATGAGTTTAGAATATATATAACAGTAAAGATAGGCTTTTGTTTCACCTCCAATGGTTAAACATAGCCCAATACAACTCCAACACTCCCTAGGCCTTGATGGCTATTCAAGATTCTCTGCTAAAAAAGTACCTGAAGATGAGCTCTATTGCCTCTGAAACTTGCACCATTGGCTTTGGAATGCTCAAAATACTCGAAATAAAAAAAAAAATTCGCTCCAAAAGGTTATGTCTAGTGAAAGTTATGATCTCTTGAAGTTTTGCCCAGTTTGGCCTAAAAACCCTCCACTAAAATTGGAAGGACTGGAGTTAACTTCACTAATTTTTGCCAACGTGCCTAAAAAGGTGACTTTTCCAGATTGACCGCACAGTTTGTTAGGCATTAAATGTTAGGTGACAGGCAGTCACATGCAGTGGTTAAGGCTGGAATCGTCAGAGTGTTTACTATTCAAACCATAACACATAGCCGTGTATTGCTAACTCGTGGTTGTTTCAATTGACCCGCGGGTATGGCGGACCCGCAGGTAGACACCACCCACCACGTTCACACGCCAATACACCTAGTTCTGTTTCGTTCTGCGTTCGATGCTGACCCTTGGGTAGCCTCCGCCCGGGCCCTCGGGTAGACTCCGCCCAACGTGTTAACAACCACCCTTCCACCACGTTTATTGCTCATCATTTCAACATATAGACCTCAACCATGAATGTTCATGCCTGACCGCAGGTAGGCACAGCCCGCGGGTGACCCGTGCCCGCCTGGGTCGGGTCAGGTCGGGTCGGCCCAAATGACAAAAAAATTTTAAACTTCAAAATTTTCAAATTTTGAACCTTGAGGCCTGGGGCCACGTGGCAGCCTCCGGACAGGCCACATGGCACCCACTGATAGGCCATCCAAATTTTTATGAAATAATAAAATTTTTCATTTTCCACAAAAATCTGAATATGCCAATTTTGCCTTCCCAAGTGTTGTTTTGAAGGTTATTGGGCAACATTAAAACTTGAATATCTTCCACATCTGACATCGGATTTGAGTGTCGTTCATGGCGTTAGGATCGTAATGATGAACACTATCTGGTCAATCAATTTCTTACCAGTTTTGAGCAGTTCCAAATTTGAGCATTTTTTCCACTTAGGACATGATCACCTGATCACTGGTAGCCTCTTGCTTCTTTTTGTTCTCTTGTAATGATTTCCATTCCTTCCATGATTCCTTCTTTCCATATGTGGAAGCACTCTTGTTCCCCATTGACCACATGCTTTTCTTGGGCTGCAGAGTCTCCCTCTGAACCTGCAAACTCCCTCTAGAACTTGACTCCGTTTGAGCCTCTGGAACCTGGGCCTTCTCGGAAAAGTGTACCTTCTTCTCGAGAACTTGAACCTGCTCCATTGTGTTGAGAATTAGGTAGGACTAGGTTTAATTCAAATTCTCTACTTGATAATTACTTGTGAGCTGAATTCCTTTATTTATGTCTTCTCTTCTTAGCTTATTATGTCTTTCATCAAGTCAATTACCAAAACATAAGAGACACAAATTTAGGCTCTTCAAGCCAATGCCAAAACCTCTCCCTCTTGGAGAGGAAAACTCACAATAACTTCTTCTTATAAACATTCAGATGACAAGTACCATGACCACGACACAAACCTTTGACCTTTGTATGCCTCCAAGACCTTGTCACTGCTTCTTCCTTGAATCCTTAAGTTGATCCTTCTTTTATGCATCGTCCTGCACCTTTTTGCACCAGAACTAGAGAGCTCGGTCTCTACTTATATTCTTGCTTATTTAAGATATCAATACCTTGTCATAGATTTACTAGTGCACACCTTGCACCTCTACATGGCCTTGTTGGTTGGTCTTCAATTTGTATATTGATATTTACACATCATAACTCCTTTTTCTGGATAGTTCACCCTTCTTCACATTATGTAGATACCCTTTGCTTGCATTATATCACTTCGTTGAGCATACATACATTAATTTATACTTACTGTAATTATGTCCCTTCCTGTGATTATCTTCCTGAGATTTGTCTCTCTCCTCTACACCAAGACACAGTCTTGCAACTTTGCATATATACCACACACTCTAATCTGAAATCCTTCTTTGCTGATCTTTTCTTCTATACACCAATACACAGTCCTATTATTGCTTATTTATTTGTTGACTTGTCTCCCTTTACTCACACTTTTTACAGTTCTGAAATGTCTCCTATGTGATAGATCCTTGTCTGCATTTCTTCCTGCAACGTAATCTGAAAAACTCAGACAAAATCCAAATTCTGTTCACTGTATTTTCTGCGCATTCCAGTGAGCTATCTATAGTGGTCATCCCCTATAGTTAGCTGACCTGATAGTGAATATTTGTGACTGTTCATTGAGCCGACCTGTCTATTGATTGTAAGATGACTTGGTGAGGAGTATTTCCAATATATGTTATGTTGATCTGATAAGGAGAATTATCACCGTGCTTGAGCCATATTGTTGAGCTACTTTGACAAGGACTTTGAGGCATACTTCATTGACTTGACTCTTCATATACATTACTCTTAATTATGCCTATAGGCATTCTCTTTGCTGGCGTGGGGTGAGAAAACACTATTCACCCCAGCCAATGAGAATCCTTTCTTATCGCCCTTCCAGCCAGTAAAATTTAGACATGTGGCACCTTCTCCAACCAATGAAAATCTTCCATTTGGCCCTGTTACCAACTGTTAGTTTGAAAAGTACGTTTCAAAATCTTAAATGTAAGTCAATTATGTCTGTCAGTCGTCCAACAAGAGGTAAGTTGTCCAAGGGTTCATAATCGAGCCACTTTTTTGGAAGGTTATGTATTAGGGCAGGAGAGGCACCAAGAGGGTTTGGAGATGAGGGTTTTTAGGTCTATGTTGGTTGTTCATTGAGGGATTCGAACCATGTCTGAGGGGGAGAGATCAGGGAAGGTGTTTAGGGTATCTGTCCCCTACCCCCTCACCCTCTACCCAGCCTCATTTTGCCATCACACTGCTCGAATTGGCTCTGCAATGTTGTAACTTTTCAACCTTTCTGTGACACTTTCTGATGTCGGTTCTTAGCTCGTAGGTAACTAGGTCTCTTGCTCTTGTTAAGGTACCTGTATCCGTTCATGGTAGTTGGATTCCATAGCTTTTAGTTCATTATTTTCCCCTTTCAGAGGGTTTGAGACACCTTTTACTGCCTAAATGTTTTGCGTAGCATATTTTGGAGGTTTTCCTATAACAGGAGCACAACCACAGGATGGCGACCCCAACCTCGGCACAAGTATGAATCAACATGTCTTTCAAAGCTTACTTTCTCATTTTTGGTTTTCTTGGAACTAATTTTATACTCAGTTTCATAGACTAAGTGATGTTTGTTGTCCTGTACTAGGTCTCCAATGCATTCTGAAGTTTTCGACTTTCTGAGAATGGACGCCAGCTACATCGACCCCATGGAGATTTTCCTTCTCCTTGTCACAGGTTGCGGCATCCGGCCCTGGGGTACGTTAATGGTAATCAATTGCTTGTAAATACAGTGGCCTGGTTCATACTCTGATATGCATAGAGGATGTTGTTACCATCGCACAGGAAATCCTGTTTCTGACATTTCCATTCATGGTCTTTGGCCCAACTACAACAACAGGAAATGGCCACAGTTCTGTGATTCTTCCAGAGAATTCGATTACTCAAATATGCCTCTAATTATGTTTATTTCCTCAATGCAATACTGGTTAGTTCATTAGATAAAATCTAACGTTTACCCTATATGAATATGGCTGGATTTTATATATTATGAGAGAATTTGCATATTTAAGATCTGAAGGAAGAGCTGAACAAATATTGAGATTCTTGTAATTTATATAGAGTTTCTACCTTTTAAACTAGTTCTAGAAAAATCTTCAAGCTAAATTCATCATACCTAGGGAGTTTGAAATTGAAATGAACATCGCAGATAAGAGCCTCCCTCCACTGGGAAAAATAATGAATGAATTGGATATGAAATACCCGCAAAAAAGAATAGGTTAATTTCGAAAACAAAAATATGCGTCTTCAAAAATGAAGCATGCTCAAATCATTGAAAATTTTGTCCTTAAATGTGTTCTTCTCTTCTTCGAGTTCCTGTAGAATCTTCTTGACCCACTTCTTTTTATCATTCAATCTTGCTAAATGAATCATGAAGTCCCCTTTAGCATAAACACCTACAAACCATAAATACTAAGAATGTCAAAAACAAACGCAAACAGACCAGATAAATAAATATAAAATTTATAATAAACATGAATCAAAGAGACATGTAACATAACAATGAGAACTCCTCTCAGGGACAACTGATTAAAAAAAGTTAACCTACAGGTAAAATAATTCCACCTAATAGTCTAGTTGTTTTAACAATCCAGAGCATACATCTCCAGTGAAGCAAATCCCTTTCTTAAGTGATATAATAAACACACATCAGAGAGACATAAAGGGCAACGTAAGGTAAACAGTTCCACTCAAAGTGACCAGAGTCACCTATGGGAGGTGGTGCTCATGCTTTGTTCAGGTCATATTCAACAGTCAGGGATCCATGCCCAAATATCTAAATTTGGATATTACAATATCAGAATTGTTTCATGTCAAATGATCGGGGATCTGCACCCGACTTTTTCTTGTCAAGGGATCTGTTTCCATCAAAGGTGGAATCATTTCCATTTGCTGGAAAATGGAATCTTGTACAAACCAGAAAAACAAAAAAGCATCACTCCTATTCTGGTGCATATTTAAAGATTAATAAAACCTCTAGGTAAATGGTTCCACCTACAGTTACTAGCATCACTTGTAGGAGGTGGCAATTATGCTTCCCCTTCAGGTCACAGATTCAGGAAACAAGGATCCTCATCCAATTATTTCAATTTTGGTGATTCCAAAATCAAAACCATTTCCTGTCAAGGAATCGGGTTGGATTCCAGAATCAGGGGTCGGCACTCAACCCTTTCATGTGAAGGGATTGTGTTTGATTCTAGAAACAGGGATCTGCACCCAATTCATGGTCATTACAGCCATGGGATCTAGTTACAGCATATATGTGGAACCATTTCCTTCTGTTGCAAAATGATTCATGTCCAAATAAACAAACAAAGAGCATAGCTCCTATTCTGGAATGGGTTTCCTTGAGTGCAATATAGGTTTGGAGGGAAGAGAGGAAGGGCACATGAGTTGCCTAAAAACCTTGGAAACTCTCTAAAATCCTTTCAAGCATTAGTCTTCAATTGCTTTTTCACATTTGAGATTACAATTAACCATACCCTATAAGGTAATGACTAAGCAATAGGCACTGCAGTTAATACTTCAATGTGTTACAATTTCAAATTAATGCTAACCAAAAGTAATTTCAAAGTTTGTATTGACTCATATCCCACCATTCATACAATAGTTTGCAAGACATCGTAGATTTGTAAGTTATTTCATTTTAGTCTTGAATTTCCCCAAATATCTTCTTCCTTCATCAACAGGATATGAGCATAAACCCGTATAACTAGCTCTCCATTGTTTCAACAAGTTACTAATTAGTCTTGGTATGTAAAAGCCCATAATTCAGTATTTTCCTATACCTAAAACCTTTTCAAACTCAAGCTCATGCATGTGCCTGTTTCGATGCATATGGGCATCTTTGCATTCATGCACCTACAATTCAACCCCATATTTGAAGAACTAATACAGAAAATCTCATGGATATACTTGTATCTATGCATACGACCATTGTTTTCATTCATACACTTATAGTTCATTCCCAAACTTGAAGAACTGACAAAGAAAACTTGTAACTACATGTATAGAAACTTAGAATACAACCTATATTTTCCTTCACACAATTTGTGTTGTGGAAAATGCTACATGCTTTTTGACATTGAACACTGTAAGAGATTTGATGTCACGAGAATGAATAAGATATATGTTCTTATAAAATATCACAGAACTGAAACTATGAATTAAGTCTATGAGAAAGTTTCAAGGTCTTAAGAATAAGGTAAAAAATTGTAATTGACAAATGCAAAAGCAATATTTATTGCACAAGCAAGTAAAAGAATTGAAGCTATGTTTTTTTGGTCTACCTGGACAGTTGCTTTTGAATTTTTACCACAAGTGGAGATATTTCTAGGGCATTCTTGATAAATATTTATCATCTCTTGGCTTTCTTAGCCATCAGTAAACTTTGTTGCAGCAGATGATGGCTAAATTCGTTGTTTGAGCCTTCAAGAGATTATTTTCATAGAAAACTACTCATTCTTGAAGCCTCTGGTGTCCTCTGACTTAAGAGTAATCTTCACTGCTGTTTCCACAAAATATTTTCAAAGAAGGCCTGCTGATATCAAAAGGAACAGCTTCAAAGACATTTCCCATCATCCCATAAACCCCATTTCACCCATTCCTTCACTCATTTTCACTTATCCTCACTCATCATCTAATTCCCCTAAAAATCTCCTTTTCTCCCTGATTTACCCTCATTTTCCCATAAACCCATTTAAACCTATAAAAACCTCTTTTTTTTATGGTTTAAAGCATCCCTCTTTACCTATCGAAACCCATTTTTTGGCCCATTTCGACTTTTTTCCAAACATAAGGCTCTAAGCCCTTTTTGGCTTTCAGCCCTAACCCTTTTCACCTTATAACCCAATGTTTATGACCATAAGCTAAAAGCTTTTAACCCCTTCTATTTTGCTCCATGTCCTTCATTCTACCCATGGGACCACATCCCCGCCCTTTTCCCTACACCCCCTTTTGCTTAATTTCTTTCATCCACCTTTGTCTCCCCGAGTCAATCTCCACCATTGATCGCGACAATCTAACGGCCTAGGCTCACTGTGGGGGCACCCGACCACAAGTGGCTCATACTCCCCAGTGCCCCTGTAGTTGAATTATTTGAATTTGGCAGATCTTCATAAGATGGCACTGGTTCACTGCGGGGGCACACCCCAAGATCTTCCTCCGTACCCCCCAGTCCCCCCGCTATGACGACAGCTCGGCCCCACCTTTTCCTCCCGCCATCCAATCCATTCCTGCCACCTGTTTTCCAGCTTTTCCTCCCTCTGAGCACCTTCCTCCCATCGTACTCGCTTAACACCGTTGATCTGCATCCCCGCAAATTGGGCGGCTGACGCGCTCCAATGCCCCATTTCCCCCACCGTGCATCTTGAGTGCAAAATGGGCAGTTTTTAGGAGCATACGTGTCATCCATTAACGCGTATTGCGTTCCCCTAGGGAAAAACCAAAAACCACCCATCCCTTACGCAAAAACCATTGGTGGTATTCCCAAAACCGCTGTCCCCTCATGTCGCGCCAAACTCACATTTGAAACCCTGGTTCTTGGATTTTCTCCATGAAACCTTCCCTCCATGCATCTTCCTCCTCTGCACTGCTCCAACACCCATCCCGAAGCCTCTGAAGCAATTAAAACCAAATAACGCAGGTTTTGTTTAATTATTTGTTGTTTATTGCAGGTTTAATAGTGGTAATCATAAAAGGCATCGCATAGTCATGATAAAGTAACAAAGGATCGAGGGTGACGATCCTCAAGGCAAAATCAGACAGAAAGGGGATCTTTAGGGTTAAATTTCCAGGTCTAATCGATGTATCATGAACATCGGTAAAAAGTCAAAACCCTCCAACGCAGCAAAATAAAGCCACCTGTACAACCAACAATTAAGACAAAGATTAAAGGTTAAAGACAAAGTTTGAAGAATAAAGATGGTTAAAGAAAGGCCTAAAAGCTAAATCAGAGGCCTAATCAGAGTCTAAAGGGATATAATCAACACAGATCACCCAAAGGAATGCTTCGAATGATACATCACTGAAGTTATCACTCCACCAAAGGACCAAAAGGACACATGTAGTCTGCTTTACCTCTCAAAGACACCTTGACATCCATCCTGCTGACAAACCCTCTTTAAAACTGTCAGAATAGTTATTAAGAAAACATGGGGCTACAAAACCCAAAAATGACAGTTTTCTTGTCCCAGAGGTCAAATAGGGTACTTCAGACCAAGATAGCTTCAAAGGACAGGCCTCAGAGTTATTACCAGCCTGCTAGATGGTTTCAGATTCGACTAAAGGCAGCTAAAGTGGTACAAATAGTTATTTCTAGGGTTATTGAGCAAAATGGGCATTCGAATACCTCTCCCCCTCTGTCTTAAATAATATTTATTACCATTTCTGCAACACTCTTCCTCATGCACCTATATGTCTTCACAAAAAACTTATTGTAATGGTTGGAAAATTGTTAATCGTTGAACTGTTATTGAGTTAGAGTTACTGAGTAGTTGTAATATAGTAGGCTGGGAAGAGAAAGAATTGAACTGTAAGAACTGTTGGGCTCAAATTATGTAACTGTTTTTGGACATCAAATAGACAAGAAGATTCACTGGATCTTGATCTAAATCATTGGTGATGTTTTTTTACTGTTATTGTTATCCTCCTTATGTTTCCACTTTGTTCAGATTCTCTGATGAAGAGCAGTAAAATATAGATTAGGATTTACTTCTAAAGTACCCTAATTCTGACTGATAAGCTTTATCTTTATGTTTTCCTCTAAATGTGTATTTGATAATTAGATCAATAGAGTATAACCAATCAAGGAATGTTGGTGAGCCCATGTCTTGCTGAGTAGAACTTGAGATGCTGTTTCTTGAATGATATTTTCACTGCATGCTAAGTAGAGTCCTAATCAAGGAAGTTTATGGTTAGCCCTGTCCCTTGTTTAGTCTTAAAAATTTGTTTTGAAGATTTCCCTTAAGAGTATTCCAAAAGTAAGATAGGTTAAAAGTCCTTACCTGATCTTAGGCTTCTTTTTATGTTTATCTTAAATTTTTCCCTTGAGAGTATGTCAAAAGCAGGATAAGTTAAAAGTCCTTACCTGATCTTAGGTTGCCCTTTGTTTTCTTACATGTTTGATTCTTTCACCACACTTCTTAATGTTCCATACCAAAAACTCAACTTAAAAGATCTTCTGATATAGATGACTTGCCCAATGGAAAACCTTGGATATTTGATGTGTAAGTAAACCCTTTTATGACTCCATAGCCCAACAGTTTAGCACTGTTTTTTGACCTATCTTCCCATGCTGAATTATCCTTCAATTTATTCCCTCCTTCACACTTCACATGACCTTCTCAGTTAATTATTCCCAACCAAAACAAACAAACAAACCCCTTGTACTTCATAACTAGCATAATATCATAACTAAGCTTTAAAGCATATCATTCTAAATACATATAGAGAGATCCATATTTGAGTCTAGGACGGCTAGATCCTAAGATTCCAAAGTGGTTCTGATGTTACCTTGTCATTTGGTATGCCAATCTGCCAAATCACTGGGACCCCAACATAATGGCGACCATACTGGGGAGTTCTGTGTGAATTACATCTATACATCCTTAAGAGCTCAGAAGACCCAAAAGCAGCCTTAGATTGGTAGTTAATTACTGATGGTGGACATCATTTCATCTTAAAACATTTGAAACCATCCACTTGGTGACTCCACAACTCCTAAAAGACCAAAAGACTCCACTGGTGATCAATAGGCCTGCTGATTATCCCTAGTTTCACAAAGACTCCACTGGGTAGCCCACACTACCATTAAAACATTGTGCACATCCATGATGAGGAAGCTTTGACGATTAAGTTTCCCTTGTTAAAAAGACTAGTTTTCCTCTAAAGATTGTCATACCTGGCTAAATTTCCTTTCTTTGGGTCTAAATCTTAACATACTAGCTTCAAAAATAATCCATACCAGAGCCTATTTTGACCCAAATCCTCCTGAAATAGTTGATAATCCAGAAAGCATTCTTAGGAAGTATCTTGTATCTAGGGATCCAACTATTATCAGACCCATTCATAGAGCTAACTCCGTGCCTGAAGTCCTTGCAGCTCTATCAGATACCCAAGTTGACTTACCCTTTCCAAGAAGTTTACCAAGAACCAAGTCACTTAGTGGTATAGATTAGAAAGACTTTGAGCCTCCAAGTTCACCACAACATAGTGGCCAACATACTAACAGCAGAAAAACCCCTCCATCCACACCTCCTGTTCTTCATTTCATTTATAACTTTGGTTTCTCTCACCCAAAATCTGCTCAACAATCTCTTGCTTGTCCAAGCACTTCTGGAATCCATATACCCACTGTTCAAACCACTCCGTTCCTCCAACAAAATCCTATCATGGCGGCATGGTATGCTCCACTAGTGTTACCACAGCCTCTAGTTCCATTACCCAATGAATATCAGTCCAAAATTCCCCATTTCATCGGAAATGAGTCCACTACTGCTCAACAGCACGTAGATAAGATGAATGATGCCTTTGATTATATGGAAATAGAAGATGAGACCATTAAGATGAGAATCTTTGCCCAAAGCTTAGGAGGAGAGGCCAAGAAATGGTTCAAGGGTTTAAATCCTCATAGTATTAATGATCTCCCTTCTTTACATCAAAAATTCATAAACAAATGGGAAATTAGGAAGAACCCTCTCCAAATACTTTCAGATTACAACAACCTCAAGAGACACCCTGGGGAGAGTGTTCAAAATTATTGCACTAGATTCAACAGTGTTTATAACACACTACCCCCAGATTTGAAACCTCCACAAGGATCAGCTTTGGCCAAATTCCCTAAAGGATTTGATCCCGAAATGGCCTATTAGCTAAGAGAAAGGGATCCCTTAACTTTAGAAGACATGCAGAAGGGAGATCTTAGTGTAGAAAAAAATCTGATTGAGAAGAGAGCTAGGATGAGGACTGAAAAGAAAGTGACATATAGGGAAGACACTGCACTTTCCACATCTAACTCAAAATTAGGCCATCTAGCCAAGAACATGGATAGGTTAGAAAGGATGATGGAGAGGTTAGCTATCCAAAAAAATGCTCAGAATAGGAACTAGCCTCAAAATCAGAACCAGAAATTTAGGAGAAACCCCCCTTAGATGAAACAAAGAGACATTGATCAACAAATCAGACCTCCATTTCAAGAAAATTATGTTGATGAAGATGAGGGAATGATAGAAGAGCTAGAGGGAACTATTATAAACATGCTGGGAGTAAATAACGAAGACCCTGCCTTCTTCACAGAGAATGACTAGGCCACATATACCTATTATGATAATGAAGGCTTATAATATGAAGACTATAGGCAAGGATTTGAGAATTCCATCATGGAGGTCCATAAGCAATATGACTTCAGGAGCAAAAAGAACCAAGAAAATCCCCTAACAAAGACCTCTGAAACTACTGTTAAGAACAGATCTGAAAAGGTGATTAGAAAGGCTGCTGAAAGAAAAAAAAACATTCGCTGAAAGTTCTGGTAAAAACAAGGGGAAAGTCACTCAAACCATTGATAAACAGAGTGTGGAACCTAGCAGCACTAGCACTTCAGTTAGTACCCCTAGAAAAACAGTTTTAACTGATGTACATAGTAAAAACCAGTAAGTTGATTTTGCTGATAAGTTAGTGATTAACAGGACAGATTTGAGCCTTTCAAAGAATCAGTTCCCTTTCAGTTTGGAAAGTGAAATTGCTAAGATCAAGATCTCTGTCCCCCTCACTGAGTTAGTCACTCAGGATGTATATAAATTTTAGGTGTTAAAAGCTTTGAACATAGAAGAAAATAATGACTCTGTCAACCTCAATGATGATCAGCCAACCCTTTTATTTGGTTCTAAAATTGAAGGAAAATTCCAAGGAGTGGTCCCTCCTTTCTATGTCAGTTTGAATATCCATGACAAGATTTTACACAATGCTATGCATGATTTAGGGGCTTCACCTAACCTCATGCCCAAATTAATCATGGAGGGATTTGGCCTTGAGATAACTAGACCATATAAAGATTTGTATTCTTTTGACTCCAGTAGAGTAAAATGCTTAGGCCTGATCAAATATCTCTGCGTAAACTTGACCCAAATCCCAGCCAAATAAATAGTGATGGATGTGGTAGTGGCTGATGTGCCCCCCAAATATGGCATGCTTCTTTCAAGATCATAGGGTGATAAATTGCAAGGTACCATGCAAATGGACATGACATATGCCACCATCCCTATCTTTAGTCAACTTAGAAGACTTTACAGGGAATCACACATGAAATTTATGGTGAGTAGTCAAGAAAAATAAAAAAAACTCCCCTCTTTATTCTGTCCACACAAACCTAGACTCATTCATTCTTTGCAATGATGAAATTTTTGGTGAACTAGAGTTGGATAGTGAGAAATCACCCAACATAACAGAGAACATGGAAGGAGAAAATAGGGAGGGAGAAGCTCACAAACAGTTTACCAAATCTGAAAGTTGCAGCAAATAAAATAGAGAGTCTGAGCAACCCATTGTCCATCAGCTTAGTGCAAATCAAGAGAGTCAAGAAGAAAGGCCGCAACTCCATGAAAACTTTAAAGAACAAGGCCAACATAAACATGCCGCAGAACCCATAAAAATGCATAATGACAGTCAGAACACACAAGACAAAGGGGGTAGGAATGAAAACATCACCAAGTATGAAACTAGCCCTCTTTGGAGTATGAGTTTTGATGGGTCCTGTAATAGAACTAGTGCAGGAGCAGGGGTGTGGCTTCACAATAAAGAGAATAATTACGCTGAAAGCCATGCATACAAGCTAAAATTCCAATGCACCAATAACATAACAGAGTATGAAGCACTCCTCTTGGGACTACAATTACTAAAGAAATCAGGAGCCAAGAGGATAGATGTTCATGGAGATTCTGAACTGATCATTAGGCAGATAAATGGAGAATACACTGCCAAACATCCAAGATTAAGAGCCTATATAAATGATGCCATGGACCTTTTGAAAACTTTTGAGGAATATGAACTTTTTTTGTCCCTAGAAACCAAAACATCCTTGCCAATGGAATGGCTTGTGCTGTCAATTCATGTCAAAGACCCTATGACAGCAAACAGTTCATATTCCAAGTGAAATATAGGCCAGTTGTCCCATACAATGAAAAGTATTGGCAGGTCTTTGAGGGAGATAAACAGATAGAGGACTTCTTGCAATTCAGAAATGAGTTTGAATTGCCCAATTCAGGCTCAAAGTATGATAAATACTGTCTTAGGTAGGATCAACCTGTTGAAAAGGAATCTCCTCCCATTACAGAAATAAATCTACTAACCAAAGAGTTTGAAAATCAAACAGAAGAGTACATAAACTCAGGAAAAGAAGACATAGAGGTACTACAGTCTAAAGATAATGGCTTACCCAAAGGACTAGCACCTCTAGAAGACTTGTTTGATTTTAATGGTGTGGCCAAGAAACCAACAATGGAACCCATTGAGTATGATATTGAGGAATGCAATATATGCAGTAAAGACAAACCTAAAATGATCAAACTGTCTAAAACATTGCCAACTCACATTAAACTGAAATACATTGAGCTTTTTAAAGAATTTTCTGATGTATTTTCTTGGAGCTATGAGGATTTAAAAGCATATGACACAGAGACCATTCAACACAAGATACCACTTAAAGAAAACCAAAAACCATTTAGGAAAAAATTATGCAAAATAAATCCTGCAGTTACCTCTGGTTGAAAAAGAAATTAGGAAAATGTATGATGTTGGAATCATTGTCCCTGTGAGATATTCAGAATGGGTATCTAATATTTTAGCTGTGAGAAAGAAAATAGGAGAAGTAAGGCTCTGTATTGACTTTAGGAACTTGAACAGAGCCTCATTAAAGGACAACTATCCCTTGCCTAAAATGGAGCACATCTTACAAAGGGTGGTTGGTTCTGTTGTACCTCAAGAAACAATTCCTTACTGTGTAAAGGAATTTGTGCTCAAGACATTATTAAATTATGTCACAAACAGATGTAATAGCTGTCTCTGTTTTATAAACCTTCAAACATTAATTATATAATCTTCAAATATTAAACCCATGCATGTTCTGCAATGCCATATTCTTCTTATGCTGAAGTGAATGAACGGAAGAAACAAGAAAGAAAAGGATTTCAATTTGATATGCTGTTCGAAACAGAATCTATCATTATAAAACCCTGAAGAAGTAAGCAATGATAAGGTTAAAATAGAGGAGCGCTCATTAAGGTTTGTTTAACTCTTAAATACACACGTATCAAGAGACCCGCAGCTCAAATTACTCTATTTTATTCACAGACATGAAAACATAATGAAAACTGGGAAACTATTCAGCATAGGCGGAATGATAGAAACTCACAAATTTTTTTCGTTGATTCAGTATTCTCAAGTACAAAATTTTGCTTCAAGGTTCAAAAACTCGGAACCTTCATCTTTCTTAAAATTGTCTTTAAATACAGTATCACAAGACAGTTTCCAATAATGAAACTGATTCTAACTATTCTAGCTAACTCTAACTGCTTAAACTACTAACTGTTATGGAGGCACATGCCTCGAAAAAGTCCTATTACATTTACATAATTTTGAGAAATAACAAAATGAGAATTTGAAAACTTCTAGTCTATGAGAATAGCTAGTCCTGAAGCGGTTGTTGAATCAACGGATACTTTTGGTTGCGCCGCTGGGACCTCTTTTGTTGAGTCCATTGAAAATGTCTTGCACTTCTTCCATAGCTCATTTCGAGTTGTCGAGGAATTTTTGAAACTTACATATTCTATTCTGAATGCCACAACTTGACCGTAGGTAGGTTTTCCAGTAAAGAGAGTCTTCACCATCCATGGCAAATTGAAATGCCTATGCAAAAAGTTAAACACAGTTTCTCCTTTCAAGATCTGTGTCTTTTCGTGCCTATTATCTGCCCTACTTTTTGCAAATGTTAACTGATCCTCATAAAACTTCCACGACATGATATTTCCTTTCTCAGTCCAGCATGAAGGCAAACCTGTTCTGGTCAATTTGTCAAATGATATATCAAACTTTTTTACCGCCTATTTAATTCCTAGTAACATTTTCTCTGCAACCTTCAATTTTGTGCTGAGCTATACAATCTGTGCTTGGGAATCAGAATTAGCATCACCTGTAAAAACAAAAGTGCAAGTATGATTTTCAATATGGTTCTGTAATGAAATAGCAGTCTGTTTTACTTTAGTCAATTCTTCATCCTTCTGCAACAATTGCTGACGCAACTCCTCTTTTTCTTTCTCCACCTCTGCTACTTCTGCAGCCATTGAATGCTCTGCAGCTGGTAACTTTAGCTTTTTCCTCAATGAGGATATCTCTATTTCTGCACTTTTCATGAGCTTTTGAATTGCAGCTTTATCATTAGGATCTACACCAATTTTCATAATGATCTTCTTCAATTCTTCATTTTGAATTGACAAGGCTCTTGAATTAGCTTTCTCTATCTTGAACTGTTTAATAACTTTTGCAAGCATGTTCTCAGCCTTAACTGCTGTGACATTAGTCTTGGTTAAATCATTTACAATTAACTGCCCAGTCTGCATATGAAGATTCATTTTATCCCACAATGGGATCTTTTTAACATCCATAGTTATGTTTACCTCATTAAAACTGCTCGAAGATCCAAGGGACATCCCAGTTGGATGTGTCAGAGCCATCCTAAATTGATCCTTTTCAAGGTCCATTACAGTCAATAACCTAGTCTGATCAGCAGATATGTGATGCTCTGCCTGAGCTTCTACACTAGCTTTTATCCCCTGATTTCTTTCTTCAATCTGTGTAAATATTTGTTTGACTGAAGGCATCTTCTCTGAGTAAAGTTCATGTATTCTAGGAGAAGAGGGGACATTTTGTTCTTCATTGATCTGGAAGGTAAAGCCAGGTGAGTTGGAAGAATGATCTTCAGCCAATTTGGTTCTCTTTTCTTCCCTGGTCTGTTCATCATCTACTTCAACAACATCTCCCCTACCTCTTTTATTTGCCCTTTCAGTAATAACAGGTTTTTGAATGCTCGTTTTTGATGTATTTATTTCGCCTGGGTTTGCCAGCTTCTCTTGATCAGGTCTGCTTACATGAGAAAACGCAGAATATCCATTCTCAATTCTTCTCTGGGAAATTACTCCATGCGGATCATAAGACCATTTTTCTCCTAGTAGCAAATGTGTCTCTTCCAACATTTTAGAAACTTCATCAAAAGATTGCCTCATATTGACCACGAAAGGTCCCACACTCATAGGAAATTTAAACATAAAACCTTTCTTCATGGGAAGAAAGTGTACCTGATCCACATTAAGGCTCTGTCTTATGAATTCCAAGGCGAAAAGCCGCATGGGTACAAAATTTGGGAGCCTATAGGGCTCGATGCTAGCTCCATACAACCTTATCTTTGAATACTCTTCAAACACAAACCAATCTCTGAATTTGCAACTTGGTCCTAGCTGTAGGAACTCCTGGGATTTTGGTAAAAAACATGGAGGAGGGACTCCATTCAAAATTCTATAAGCAATAGACATATAATGACTAGCAAACTCAAATAGCCCTGCTTCATTTCCTTCTTTTCTAGTCATATCAGTCCAAAATAACACAGATTGCTTATGCTTATTGACATCAACTATATTCAATCCCAGACTCATAAATTCTTCGACATTCTGATATAAAAATAAATAAACAATCAATGATGGAAATCTAAAGAAACCTGTAAGAGGAAAGGCCATCAACTGAGAATTTACAATCTCCTGCCAGAAAGATGGAATGTCGAGAACACCCCCTGGCTTCATCATGAGCACGTACATTCCCAAGACTGATTTATCAGCTATCTGGTCATTGTCTTTTCCCAAAATCTCCGCAATGCAATTTAGAATTGGTCTATACTCAGCATTGAACACTTCCAAACTAAATTCTTCTCCTTCTAGTTGAACCTCCTCTGAATTTGATCTCAAGTATGACATACACAGACTAAACTCTTTATTTGAAAGGTCTTAAAAATAACGAGCCAATGAATCTTCAGAAAATTGCAGTGGTGACTCATTTTCGGGAAAGCACAATGCTTGTCGAATTAATTGCGTCGATACCTGCAGAACGTTTTCTCCCTGCGAGTTCATTATGAAACACTTACCAGGGTACATTGAAGAGACCAGCCATGAGATGAACTCGGGAAAACAGTGGGCTTTTGGGATACAGGCGGACAAGACACCGGAATTCTTCATGGCGGAAAACACTGGGGATTTCTTAGCGTTTAGGGTCACTTGGTGATACAATAAGGGATGATTGACAGATGACATGGTATCTTGGACATCTTTTTCACTGTCCAGGAGGGAATTGAGGCTTGATGAACCAGACAGAGAGACTCGTTTTTCCATGGCTTAACAGACAATAGGTGACAAACGGAAAGGTGGCGGTAATATAGCTTGGAAGGGGAAAAAGACAGCAAGTAATCTTGAAAATGGGATGAAAAGAACCTTTTGAACCTTTTTACAACTGCGCAAAGCCACATTAAATGCTTGGAATGACGTGTAAAGCTGCTTACGTGGGGGTACAACTGTCTTCCATTACGTTCCATGACGTCACCGCGGGGGCTGCTGGAGTACGGTGGTGAAATTCGCATGGCACCCCCCCGCAATGAATCCCAGCCGTCGATCACGGCTCACCCGCAATCTGACCAGTCAACTGCGGGGGTGTCGAATTGAATAACGTACGAGCTCTTTGTACCCCCGTAGTTGATCACTCGATTACGATCTTCAACGCTTGCCACTTCTGCCTCATAACTTGCTCGACATTTAAATGTCAAATTATAATACAAAGCCAAATAAAGTTTAATAATAAACTTAATTGGTTACGAACCTTGAAAATACTCCATAACATATTTTTTGCGAATTTCAAATTTTTTTTGTTATTTTGTGATATTCAAAATAAAAATTGAAAAGGATATGCAGAAGATCCACAACAGGTTCCAAGAGGATTTCTTTACTAGATGGCTTCTCAGGATATAATCAGATATTGGTACTCCCTGAGGACCAACTGAAAACAACCTTCACTACTCCTTGGGGCACTTTCGTGTATGTGAAAATGCCTTTTGGATTAATGAATGCAGGTGCCACCTTTCAAAGAGCCATGGATATTGCTTTCTTAGAAGAGATAGGACACTTCATTGTGATATATTTCGATGACATTACAGTCTATTCCAAAACAGATGAAGAACACCTAGTACACCTAAGAAAGGTCTTTGAGAAATGTAGAAAGTTTAGGCTCTCCTTAAATCCCAAGAAGACATTGTTTTGTCTCTAAGAGGGTAAACTTCTTGGTCACATCATATCTGAAAAAGGGATTAAAATAGACCCAAAAAGAGTTGAAGGTATACTACAGATCAGTCACCCCAGAAACACCAAAGAACTTCAACCTTTCATTGGAAAGATTAATTTCTTAAGAAGGTTCATACTTAACCTGGCAGAACTCCTTATGAACATGACAAACATGCTAAAGAAAGAGATAGGAGTTAAATGGACCTTAGAAGCAAGGAAATCCTTCGAAATGGTTAAACATGCACTTACCCAAGCAACAGTTCTCATCAGTCCTGATTTCACTAACGACTTCTTCATATTTTTATTCACATTAGAACATACTGTAGCCGCTGTCCTATTACAGAAAAATCCAGAGGGACAAGAGCAACCAATTACATTTTTTAGTAAGGCATTAAGAGATGCACTTCTGAAATATAATATCATGGAAAAACAAGCCTATGCTTTGGTCAAAGCCTTGAAGGATTTCAGAGTTTATATCTTGCACTCTCACATTATTGCATTTGTGCCTCATGTGGTGGTAAAATACATTTTGTTACAAGACCCTGATGGAAAAAGGGGAAAGTGGATTACTGTGATATTGGAATATGATTTGGAAATTAAATCCACTAAACTCATCAAGGGTCAAGGCCTAGCACAATTAATGGTTGAATCTAACTTGCAAGCACCTGATATAAACATGATAGATGCATTAGATGGACATGAAGAATTAACATCCCCACTTATTGAGGATCATTTTCTCAATTCATCTTGGTATGCTGATATTTTGTATGTACTTACTAATCTCAATGCCCCTCCTGGTTTGTCTAAAACAAAGGCAAGATTCTTGAAGTTAAAAGCTGTTAATTACTGCATTTTAGATACTTGTTTATATTGGAAGAATGTCAGTGGTTTATTGCTTAAATGTTTGCCTGAGGTTGATGCAGATAGGATCAAGTATGAGTTTCATGAAGGGGAATGTGGAGGCCACCTCAATTGGAAAACCATTACTAATAAAATCCTTAGAGCTGGCTATTACTGGCCCACCCTTTTTCAAGATGTCCACAAAATGATAGTTGCCTGCCACAAATGCCAAATCTTTGAAGGCAAGGGGAAACTGCTTCCCTTATCCCTGTAACCAATCACTGTTGAGGCTCCTTTTCAATAGTGGGGCCTAGAATTCATTGGGGAAATCCATCCTGCCTCATCTGCCCAACATAGATGGATACTCACAGCCACTGATTATTTCACCAAATGGATAGAAGCCATCCCTTCTAGGAATGCCATAGACTTTGTTATCATAAAATTCCTTGAATACCATATCCTATCTAGATTTGGCTGTCCTAGGAAAATTATCACTGAAAAAGATGCTGCATTTGGTTCTAAAAAGATGGTTGATTTCTGTCATAGATATCAAATTGTGCTTGGTAATTCCACAACTTATTACCCTCAAGGTAATGGGTTAGCATAATCTTCCAATAAGAGCCTGGTAAACATAATAAAGAAGCTGTTGGAAGAAAATTAGAGTTCATGGCACAGCAAGCTGGTACATGATTTATGGGCAGATAGATTGACAACCAAGAAATCAATTGGAATGTCTCCCTATCAGTTGGTTTATGGAGCAAATGCAGTTTTTCCTACCAGTTTATGAGTGCCAGTGATGAAATTGGTCTAAGAAATATAGTCAGAAGAAGATAGCATGATGAGAAGGATAAATCAGACCATACATGTTCATCAAACCAGGGAAGAAGTTTATAATAGAGCACAGAAAGTACAAGAGAATATCAAAAAGCTGTTTGATAAAAGGACAAATGCCAGTGTTTTCAAGATTTGGGACAAAGTACTCAAATGGGATTCCAGGAGAGAAGATAAGGGAAAACATGGAAAGTTTGACAATTTATGGTGAGGTCCTTACATCATACAATCTGCCATTGGTCATAACACATTTTTTCTACAAGAGATGGATGGTACAGACCTGTTTGGGGGTCCTGTCAATGGCAGGATGCTCAAGCATTATTTCTGCTAAAACACCAGTTTAAAGTTTTCATTATTCATTGTAAATATCATTGCTTTATTTTTTTTTGAAAAAGAAAAAATACAAAAACAATAGAAAAAGAGAAAAGAGGGTAGATTAAAAGAAGAAATGTATAGCCCCATACCAAAAAATAAATGAAAAATCTGAAAGTGTGCAAGCTTAAATGCCACTACCAAAAGAAGCACTGCTATCTAGTCATACAACCTAATCATGGCTAGTTAGGTTTCAATTTACTGCTGATAGGTTAGTGAATTAGATTTGCCAGACAGTTTAATCTTGGCTTATCAGTAGTTTAGATTAGGATAGAAAAGAAAAGGTTCAAATAAGCTCAAAACTTGAACCAAGAAAGGAAAAATAATGTCTCCAATCAGATCAAAACCTGAGCCAAAGATACAGAGAAGACTGGTTCTAACATGCTGAAAACTTGAACCAGGTGAAGAAGAAGAAGACAGCTCAAAGAGATCAAAATTAGAGTTGAAAGAAGGAAAGATGGATGACTCTAAACAGATCAAAATCTGAGTCATAAGAAGAAGGAAGGACTCTCATTATTCTCAGATCTCAAGCCTTCCAAGTTTTTTTTTACTTTTCTGCAAATAAATGTTCTATGTGCAGCTTGTTTTATGCCATAGTCTTACAACAAATTAGATAGTTTAATCCTGATTTGGCTGTGTTTTCAATTTCTGTTTTAGAATATAGATAATGAAATCTATCAGACAGATTAATCCTAACAGATAGTAGATTAGGTAGAGAAATTTTGAGTCCAACTGTTTAATCTGGGCTCATGGAGAGATAAGGGTAGATTTAGATTAGGTTTCTTGCTTTCAATAACAAAATAAATGTTGATGTCAAAGGGTTTGCAAGTCCAAGTGCACCCTGCTGAAGAAAAAATGTTAGGAAAATAGGCTGTGTAGGTAGCTTTTTGGGGAAAATTGTTTTGTTATAATATCATGATTGATCATCTTTTCAAGCAGCATGATCAAAGAAGAAAAGGTTGTCAAGGATAAAGCATAGGTCTACATTCTAGAGATAAAATTTTTGAGGTTCTTGACATCTCCATGGAGCTGCCATCCCCAAGTGGAGCCACTGTTAGCCATCAGTAAACTTTGCTGCAGTAGATGATGGCTAAATTTGTTGTTTGAGCCTTCAAGAGATTATTTTCATAGAAAACTACTCATTCTTGAAGCCTCTAGTGTCCTCTGACTTAAGAGTAATCTTCATTGCTATTTCCACAAAATATTTTCAAATAAGGCCTGCTGATATCAAAAGGAACATCTTCAAAGACATTTCCCACCATCCCATAAGCCCCATTTCACTCATTCCTTCACTCATTTCCAATTATCCTCACTCATTAGCTAATTACCCTAAAAAACCCCTTTTCTCCCTCATTTACCCTCATTTTCTCATAAAACCCTTTAAATCTATAAAAACCTCTTTTTTATGGTTTAAAGCATCCCTCTTTACCTATCGGAACCCATTTTTTGGCCTATTCTGACCTTTTTCCAAACATAAGGCTCTAAGCCCTTTTTGGCCTTCGACCCTAACCCTTTTCACCTTATAACCCAATGTTTATGACCATCGGCTAAAAGCTTTTAGCCCCTTCTATTTTTGCTCCATGTCCTTCGTTCTACCCATGGGACCACATCCCCGCCCTTTTCCCTACACCCCCTTTTTCTTAATTTCTTTCATCCGCCTTTGTCTCCCCGAGTCAATCTCCACCATTGATCGCGACAATCTAACGACCCAGGCTCACTGCGGGGGCACTCGGCCACAAGTGGCTCGTACTCCCCAGTGCCCCCGCAGTTGACTTATTTTACTTTGGCAGATCTTCATCGGACGATGCTGGTTCACTACGGGGGCACACCCCAAGATCTTCCTCTGTACCCCCAGTGCCCCCGCTATGATGACAACCCGGCCCCACCTTTTCCTCCTGCCATCCAATCCATTCCTGCCACCTGTTTTCCACCTTTTCCTTCCTCCGAGCACCTTCCTCCCATCACACTCGCTTACCACCGTTGATATGCATTCCCGCAGATCAGGCGGCTGACGCGCTCCAATTCCCCATTCCCCCCGCTGTGCATCTTGAGTGAAAAATGCGCATTTTTCAGGAGCATACATGTCAGCCATTAACACGTATCGCATTCCCCCGGGGCAAAACCACAAATCGCCCATCCCTTGCACAAAAACCATTGGTGGTATTCCCAAAACCGTTGTCCCCCCATGTCGCGCCAAACTCACATTTGAAACCCTGGTTCTCGGATTTTCTCCATGAAACCTTCCCTCCACGCATCTTCCTCCTTTGCACTACTCTAACGCCCATCCCGAAGCCTATGAAGCAGTTAAAATCAAATAACGCTGGTTTTTTTTAATTATTTGTTGTTTATTGCAGGTTTAATGGAAGTAATCATAAAAGCCATCTCACAGTCACAATAAAGTGACAAAGGACTGAGGGTGACGATCCTCAGGGAAAAATCACACAGAAAGGGGATCCATAGGGTTAAATTTCCAAGTCTAATCGATGTATCATGAACATCGGTAAGAAGTCAAAACCCTCCAGCACAGAAAAAGAAAGCCACCTGTATAGCCAGCAATGAAGACAAGATTAAAGGTTAAAGACACAGTTTGAAGAATAAAGATGATTAAAGAAAGGCCTAAAAGCCAAATCAGAGGCCTAATCAGAGTCTAAAGGGATATAATCAACACAGATCACCCAAAGGAATGTTTCGAATGACCCATCACTGAAGCTATCACTCCACCAAAGGACCAAAAGGATACCTATAGTCTACTTTACCTCTCAAAGACACCTTGAAAGCCATCCTACTGACAAACCCTCTTTAAAACTGCCAGAACAGTTATTAAGAAAACATGGGGCTACAAAACCCAAAAATGACAGTTTGCTTGTCCCAGAGGTCAAATAGGGTACTTCAGACCAAGATATCTTCAAAGGATAGGCCTCAGAGTTATTACCAGCCTACTAGATGGTTTTAGATTCAACTAAAGGCAGCTAAAGTGGTATGATGCAGTGGCATTAGATTCGAAAAATACTTTGTATTTTATTAAACGTAGGGGGTCTTATGTTTTTGAGAGAATATTGATTTTATGTAAATATTAATGGGCTTTTTGAGTGATTTTAATTAATTACTATGAGGATTTGTAAATGTTCACAAATGATTGGAGAACATGAGGGAAATTAGATTTGGGATATTTAGGAATTGATTATGAAACCTAAGTTAGATTCGGTTTCAAGATTTTAGGGATAAAATCTATATTGTAGGGGTTTGTGAAGATTTTGAGGACTTTGTTGAGTTATTGAAGGGATTTGAACCTAAATTTTCTCAGCATTATTGTATAAATGTAATAAGACTAAAAGGCAGAAAGCATATTGGATAAGAGAAAGGTAGCGGACAGGAATTAGAAGAGGACAAACAGAGTTTTGTTTGTCAAGCCTTCGGGAAATTGTAAAACAGGGCCAATGATTTGAAAATCAGGCCAGAAACAAAGATTTCTATAAGTAATTTCATTTGTTTATATGAAAGTATCTTTTCATAATTATATGCGTGATTGATTGAGAAAGTGTATGTTTAATTTCTAGAATTGGGTTATGAGGTAAAATTCTGCATATAATTGGGGAAATTGATATGTCAATTTCGTGAATTAAAACCCAGAAAGGTTGTATGAAAATCTGTATAAACATATATATTGGTGTATCGATCATTAGCGAGATCGATTGTCCCATGAGTAGGATTGAATTCGAATCTTCAATTCAGATTTTGTATTTGGCACATTGGCTTTGAATACGATGATAAGGATTTCTTTCAAGAAATTGATACCATTCTAGAATTGAATGAACCACTTACATATGCAAGAATGCAGCACTAAAGATGAACCAGTTGTGCACGTGGAATGTATGATGAGAAGGTATACAAATTTCAGTGTATCAATCACAAAAGATCGATTACACAAGAAAGAGGTTTGAAAACTGAGTTTCAATCTTGAAACGAGTAGTTCATTCAGGAAGTGAAGGTGTACTTCGTATTAAAGGTTTATTATAAACACATTATGGGTGTTAATATATACAGAAATCTATGAAGAAATCATATGTTAAAGCCACAAAATTAACATGTAGAAAGACAAAGTCAATCTCAACGTTGAAGATGGAGTATAAAAGCCAAAGAATGTGCTATATCATAGCAGAAGAAGGCGCAGAGGGTTCGCAGATGCAATGCATTAATAACATTGATGAATTGCAAGAGTGAAGGTGGAAATTCTGTGTTAAATGATCAAGACATAATTGTGAGCATCTGCAAAATCGTTAAAGGTTTCCAACTTGCAAATAGGTGTAGAGTTTTTGTTTTAAGCCTGTCTGATCCTTAAATTGCAATCAAGTGGAATTCGATAAGGTAGAACCACGATGAGTGGGAACAGAACTTCAATTTAGGGTCAAAGTGATGAATTGAGTTGAATTTAAATGTGAAGCTGTGTGGTTATATTTTCCAGCAGAAGTGAGAACGTAGAGAGCTTAAATCTCTGTTGAATTGCAAATATAATGGAAGGATGGTACCTTATAGGTGTTAGTGGAACCATGAAGATGAAGAGCAGAACCGGCATTGAGCAACAAGGATGGTTTTGAAGAAAACAGGAGTGGTATCGTGTGACTTCACAAATGGTAAGTGGTAATTCTAATTTTAACGGGACAACATCCAACATAAGACACGTGTTTTTCAGTTGTATTTTAAAACTAGTTATGTCGCGTGAAATTGGAAGATCAAAGGGTGTGCATCTTTTTGACACGATGATCATTGGATCATTGAAAAGGAGTATGATGGTGTGAATTCCATCGATTTGATGGAGGAAGAATGGTAAGTTATGTTGCTAGGAATCGAATATTGTTATATGTTAACGGTGGCACTTTAATTAAGGTCGTGAAGGTTGCATATAATAATTATTGATGTTGGATTGATAAACTTCCATAAAGGTATGCTATGTATTGTGATGTTTCAATAAAATTTATGTTGCGGCCAGTAGTATTGATTTTATCCAAGTCGATAACACATACAAAATGAAAGTGTTGGCAAGTTTTACATTATGGGTTTTATTCTCAAGTGAGATATTAATCTCCATTTCATGAGAGTGAGTTATAATTTGGTTTTCACCTTAGGCTTGGAAGAAAAGAGAACTTCCACTTATGCAATGGTTTTATAACCATAGTGAAGGATTTTTAAAAGGAGCTTCCGCATGAAAGAATAGAAATTTGGGTTGTATTAAAAATTGAAGAAATCTTCCTTGAAGATTTATTTATAAGCTTCCGCAAAAGTTTGTGAAATTGTCCAGACTGAGAGTTTTTATTTGGGGCATAAATTTTGAGATGCATTTTATATGCATAGCATTGGAGAGAATGTGGGTTTGGCAGGGTGAGCTTGCAATCAAGTGGTATCAGAGCTAGAATAGCTATGCTTAAAGGTTCAAGTTTTTATTAATTGCATGTGTGATAAAACAAATCAGATTTTGAAACTGATGAAGATTGCAGCACAGAGATGAAGTGCAGATGAAGAAGTGAAGCAAGATCAACATTGATCTTGAAGGTGAGTTGATAGGTATTATTTAACTATGGTTTGAAGGTTATGCTTGAAGAATTTGGGTTGCAGGCATATTGAAGAAGTCTCAGCAAAAAAAAATCAGATCACAGCTTTGAGAGCAGTGATGAAGGAGTCCAACAGAGGATTCTAAGTGTGGCAGAACCTTGAAGAAATTCAACAGAGGTTGAATGAATAGGACAATTGTGTTCTAAAAAGTTGCAGATGAGTGAAGCTTGAAGGAGCAGTGAAGAGTGCTCAAAAGATTCCAGCCGAGAGAGAACCAGTACTTACCAAAAGACCGGATCCGGAGGAAAGGATTTGTGAGGTAAGTGGCAGCAGGAGAGCTTGCTGTTGCAGAGGCTTAGTGCAGCTCATGGGTAAGGAACTCATGGAAAAGAAGATGAATACTGAAAGTCATAGAAGAGAGAGTGGAGGTTCAGAGAGAGACCACATCAGAAGAAAGGAGAAAGAAGATGCCAAGACAAATGGCATAAGGCAGTAGTTGGCTGATGCAAAATATGACAAAGAGTTAGCTGAGATCAGGGAAAAGTTTAATAAACTGAAGATAAGGATAGAGGAAAGCCAGAGAGTTGGTTGGTTCATAAAGAAGAGAGTGAAGTGGCAGAGGCTACAACAGAAAAGAGATCAGCAGATGAACATGCAGTTTGCCGAAAAGCTAAGAGAGCTTGAACAGAGGATGGATGTACAGTTGGGATGTGAAGAACTCAGAGCAGCTGAGTTGAAAGTGGAAGTTTCCATTGATGAAACAGAAGAGGAGATCATTGATGATTTCTTGAACTATTGGGCAAATCCAGATCAGCTAGATGATGTAAAACCTTGTGTTTTTGTGTCTAATAATTTTGATGTGATTACAGGTTTTACAGAGGAGGATGTGCAATCTTGTGAAGCTGTCACAAGTATGGGAAAGTATCTTTCAGAAGATATATACTCTGGAGTAGAAAGAAATGAGGAAGAATGCCTCTTGAATAAGGGAAGCAGTAATGCATTCATGTTTGAAGCTGTTACAGCACAAGGAGAAGTTCTTGTGAATGAAGAAGAAGATCAGTCTGAAGAACTGGTATATGAAACAATAGTTGATACTGTTGAACATTTTTATTTACAAACTAAAAGTTTGTGTGTGAATTCAGGGATGGTACATGATGATGATATACTTCAACAATGCCACAAGGAAATTGCATTGTTGGAATACTTGTTGGAGCATTCAGAGTATGATAGGGAGATTGCAGCAGAAGGCAGAGTTCATCATAGTGAACAGGAAAACATCATGGAGACAGATGGTGTGAAGAAAGGACTAGTTAATAGTCTTGAGAATTCTTCAGAGAATTCTTTGAGAATTTTGAATCAACATACTGATGTGTTGATAGGGGAAGAAAATTCAGGACAACATACTTAAATGCTGGTAGAGGAAGAAAAGGCACTGATGCCTTATGATTTTTGTTTTGACAATTGTTTTGTGAATGCAGGTGTTGTTGTAGGTGCTGGAGAAAATTTGACATAGGTGAACAATCAAATGAAGGAGGAGGAAGAAAATTCTGTGGAATTATATAATCCATGGAATGAAGAAATTAAGTTGCTGGAAATGATGCTGAATGATCAAAATTCAGTGCAGGAGGAAAATTCTCAATTTCAGAATTGGGAATTGCAGATGCAAGAGAATGAAGACAAAAGAATAGAGTATACAATGTAACAGTCCAATAATTTGATGATAGGAGAAGGCAGAGAAGAAGTTTTATGTTGCAGAAAACAAGAGGGTATGGATGATTGGGTCGCAACCAGAGCTCAACAAGCAAGGGCTCAACAATTAAAAGCAAGAGCTCAGCAAGCAAAGGCTCAACAATTAAAAGCAAGAGAAGCAAGAAATCAGAAATCTGAAGATTTATTGGACAGAGAAATTGAGTTAATCAGCAGAATAATGATGAAAGTATCTCAGAGGAAGATATCAGCAAGAAAGAGAAAAAGCAGTAGCAGCTGCAAAAGAAAGACAAATATAGACTGTGAAAGTGGAGCCAGTAGAGCAAGGCAGCATAAAATATGGAGACCTGGAGAAAAGCAGCAAACAACAGAAACATATGATAAGTTGTAGAATAAAGTGTGGGATCCAGGCGGACAAAGACTTAAAACGCATGATGAGGAGATCATGATAATTTTCAACCTTGGGAGTCTGATGCAGGGGCATTAGATTCGAAAAATACTTTGTATTTTATTAAACATAGGGGGTCTTATGTTTTTGAGAGAATATTGATTTTATGTAAAAATTAATGGGGTTTTTGAGTGATTTTAATTAATTATTGTGAGGATTTGTAAATGTTCCCAAATGATTGGAGAACATGAGGGAAATTAGATTTGAGATATTTAGGAATTGATTATGAAGCCTAAGTTAGATTCAGTTTCAATATTTTAGGGATAAAATCTAGATTGTAGGGGTTTGTGAAGATTTTGAGGACTTTGTTGAGTTATTGAAGGGATTTGAACCTAAATTTTCTCAGCATTATTGTATAAATGTAATACGCCTAAAAGGCAGAAAGCAAATCGGATAAGAGAAAGGTAGCGGACAGGAATTAGAAGAGGACAAACAGAGTTTTGTTTGTCAAGCCTCCGGGCAATTGTAAAATAGGGCCAATGATTTGAAAATCAGGCCAGAAACAAAGATTTCTATAAGTAATTTCATTTATTTATATGAAAGTATCTTTCCAGAATTATATGTGTGATTGATTGAGCAAGTGTAAGTTTAATTTCTAGAATTGGGTTATGAGGTAAAATCCTGCATATAATTGGGGAAATTGATATGTCAATTTCGTGAATTAAAACCCAGAAAGGTTGTATACAAATCTGTATAAACATATATATTGGTGTATCGATCATTAGAGAGATCGATTGTCCCATGAGTAGGATTGAATTCGAATCTTCAATTCAGATTTTGTATTTGGCACATTGGCTTTGAATACGATGATAAGGATTTCTTTAAAGAAATTGATACCATCCTAGAATTGAATGAACCACTTACATATGCAAGAATGAAGCACTAAAGATGAACCAGTCGTGCGCATGGAATGTATGATGAGAAGGTATACAAATTTTGGTGTATCAATCACAAAAGATCGATTACACAAGAAAGAGGCTTGAAAACTGAGTTTCAATCCTGAAACAAGCAGTTCATTCAGGAAGTGAAGGTGTAATTCGTATTAAATATTTATTATAAACACATTCTGGGTGTTAATCTATACAGAAATCTACGAAGAAATCATATTTTGAAGCCACAACATTAACATGTAGAAAGATGAAGTCAATCTCAGCATTGAAGATGGAGTATAGAAGCCAAAGAATGGGCTATATCATAGCAGAAGAAGGTGCAGAGGGTTCATAGATGCTATGCATTAATAACATTGATGAATTGCAAGAGTGAAGGTGGAAATTCTGTGTTAAATGATCAAGACAAAATTGTGAGCATCTGCAAAATCGTTAAAGGTTTCCAATTTGCAAATACGTGTAGAGTTTTTGTTTTAAGCCTGTCGGATCCTTAAATTGCAATCAAGTGGAATTCGATAAGGTAGAACCGCAATGAGTGGGAACATAACTTCAATTTGGGGTCGAAGTGATGAATTGAATTGAATTTAAATGTGAAGCTGCGTGGTTATATTTTCCAGCAGAAGTGAGAACGTAGAGAGCTTAAATCTCTGTTGAATTGAAAATATAATGGAAGGATGGAACCTTATAGGCGTTAGTGGAACCATGAAGATGAAGAGCAGAACCGACATTGAGCAGCAAGGATGGTTTTGAAGAAAACAAGAGTGGTATCGCGTGACTTCACAAATGGTAAGTGGTAATTCTAATTTTAACGCGATAGCATCCAGCATAAGACATGTGTTTTTCAGTGGTATTTTAAAACCAGTTATGTCGTGTGAAATTGGAAGATCAAAGGGTGTGCATCTTTTTGACGCGATGATCATCGGATCATTGAAAAGGAGTATGATGGTGCGAATGCCGTCGATTTGATGGAGGAAGAATGGTAACTTATGTTGCTGGGAATTGAATATTTTTATATGTTAATGGTGGAACTTTAATTAAGGTTGTGAAGGTTGTGCATATAATAATTATTGATGTTGGATTGATAAACTTCCATAAAGGTATGCTATGTATTGTGATGTTTCAATAAAATGTATGTTGCGGCCAGTAGTATTGATTTTATCCAAGTCGATAACACATACAAAATGAAAGTGTTGGCAAGTTTTACATTATGGGTTTTATTCTCAAGTGAGATATTAATCTCCATTTCATGAGAGCGAGTTATAATTTGGTTTTCACCTTAGGCTTGGAAGAAAAGAGAAATTCCACTTATGCAATGGTTTTATAACCATAGTGAAGGATTTTTAAAAGGAGCTTCCACATGAAAGAATAGAAATTTGGGTTGTATTAAAAATTGAAGAAATCTTCCTTGAAGATTTATTTATAAGCTTCCACAAAAGTTTGTGAAATTGCCTAGACTGAGAGTTTTTATTTGGGGCATAAATTTGGAGATGCATTTTATATGCATAGCATTGGAGAGAATGTGGGTTTGGTAGGGTGAGCCTGCCATCATGGTACAAACAGTTATTAAGCATAATGGGCATTCGAATACCTCTCCCCCTCTGTCTTAAATAATATTTATTACCATTTCTGCAAAACTCTTCCTCATGCACCTATATGTATTCACAGAAAACTCATTGTAATGGTTGGAAAATTTTTAATTGTTGAACTGTTATTGAGTTAGAGTTGCTGAGTAGTTGTAATATAGTAGGCTCAAAGTATGTAACTGGTTTTGGACATCCAATAGACAAGCAGATTCACTGGATCCTAATCTAAATCATTGGTGATGTTTTTCTTACTGTTATTGTTATCCTCCTTATGTTTCCACTTTGTTCATATTCTCTAAGAAGAGCAGTAAAATATAGATTAGGATTTACTTCTAAAGTACCCTAATTCTGACTGATAAGCTTTATCTTTATGTTTTCCTCTAAATGTGTATTTGAGAATTGGATCAATAGAGTATAACCAGTCAAGAAATGTTGGTGAGCCCATGTCTTGCTGAGTAGAACTTGAGATGCTGTTTCTTGAATGATATTTTCACTGCATAATAAGTAGAGTCCTAATCAAGGAAGTTTATGGTTAGCTCCGTCCCTTGTTTAGTCTTAAATTTTTTTTTTGAAGATTTCCCTTAAGAGTATGCCAAAAGCAAGATAGGTTAAAAGTCCTTACCTGATCTTAGGCTGCTTTTTATGTTTATCTTAAAGTTTTCCCTTGATAGTACGTCAAAAGCAGGATAGGTTAAAAGTCCTTACCTGATCTTAGGCTGCCCTTTGTTTTCTTACATGTTTTCTTCTTTCACCACACTTCTTAATGTTCCATACCACAAACTCAACTTAAAAGATCTTATGATATAGATGACTTGCCCAATGGAAAACCTTGGATAGTTGATGTGTAAGTAAACCCTTTTATGACTCTGTAGCCCAATGGTTTAGCACTATTTTTTGACCTATCTTCCCATGCTGAATTATCCTTCAATTTATTCCCTCCTTCACACTTCACATGACCTTCTTAGTTAATGATTCCTAACCAAAACAAACAAACAAACCCCTTGTACTTCATAACTAGCCTAATATCATAACTAAGCTTTAAAGCATATCATTCTAAATACATATAAAGAGATCCCTCTCTGAGTCCAGGAGGGCTAGATCCTAGGATTCCAAAGTGGTTCTGATGTTGCCTTGTCATTTGGTATGTCAATTTGCCAAATCACCAGGACCCCAACAGGCTTGAAGAATAGATGGAGGTTTGCTAAATATCTCATTCAATCATAATAGAAGTGTATATGATTCACTCCAAGTTATCTAGCAAACCTCGATCTATTCTTCAAGCAAAGAGACCTCAAAGGAATACCAAGAATGTTCTAGCAATCTCTGCACTGCTAGTAACTAGACAAAAGAGAAAGAACAAAGCCAACTCTCTGGATAGACCAAAGATGCATAGCTTCAATTATTTTAAATGCTTTTGCAAGAATGTATTGCTCATGGACTAGATCAATTCTGCTCATGGAGTAGATCAATTCACTATCTAACTTGCTGATCTACATCTTGACCTCTCTATGTCTAATTTACAAAACTTCCATTTATCTTAAAATTGCAAGAATGAAGAGCATAATTGTCTAGCAATATCTACACTGTAGTATCACATCCAAGAAGGAATAACAAAGGAACTCTCTCTACTAAAAAAGCATCGATTCAATTCTTTCACGTGCATGTGAAGAAAATATTGCTTATGGTGTAGATTAATTCACTTTATCTAGCAAACCAAGATCTTAATCTCAATCTCTCTTTGTCAAATTCAATAAACTTGCATTCTTTTTCATTTTGCAAGAGTGAAGAGAAGAGTTGTAACAAGTTCCGTGAGATATCAAAAGATTAAAATACAAATTAAAAAAAAAAAACAGTTTAGCTATGAATTCATGTAACCTTGATCCCATCTAATATTCTAGAAGTCCTGCTAAACAATAAGAGTATACATCAGTGAAGCCAAGGCCCTACATAATTGGCCATGTGGTCTGCATTTAATAAAAAGAAAACAAGCATTATAAAAGAACATTGAAAAAAAATACACAAAATAAAATGTGCAACGAGAGTTATTAAAATACAGACTGCAATTTGTAATGAATTTTTAGTTTACCTGGAGAATTTTGCAAATAGATCCACAGATGGTTATGAATAAGGTTGAAAGTAGATTACAAATATATAACTGTCACCAAGTGCAGATCTTTATTATACTCAATATTTACAACACTTTTGAGCCTACGAATTTCCTCCAATTTTCTGGATGATTTGTCACACTGCTATTCCTTTTATTGTATAGAGAGAAATGCTTGACATGTGAATGCCATAATTTTTCTGCTTATAATGGATGTTGTATTAAATAAAACTACATGTAGAGCCTAATATCATACTGTTGTGATCAGTGATACACAACAGCTGAAAGACTGCTGCCAATTATTGGTCAGACTCACCATGTGACCCAATCCCAAACTTATCACCAAAACTATTATTTGAAACAAGTAACATGACTCAAAGTCCCAAACTCATCAGCAGCTTGAAAAACCAAGTCTAAGAGAGACTATCACTTGGGAAAATTTCAAAATATAAAGAAATACAGAGAAAAATACAGATGAAATTGTCATGGCTGAAGGTCATAATTGTTCACTGTCTGTGTGCTAGCAGGGTATGAAATCCATCTTATCTTATCTGCTGAGCGGTTTCGGGTTATCCTAATTCATTAATTTACGTGCCACTTTGATTGTTTCTATTTATTTTGAGCAAAGGTCATGTTTTGATTTGTTGTCAAAAACTTGTTAAGAGTGCCTTTTGTAGAAAATGCTTGTTTATGAGAAATTCAAGTGAATATCAATGGAAAAACCATTGTAACATCTCTACTTTGATGATCTAGATAAATCTCAATTCTAAGACTCCTTTAAGGATTTAAGCAATTATATATTATTTACTGTATATGTATGTATTGGTGGTTTTGGAAACGTCCCAATTTCTAAGAATTTGTTTTTTCAAAGGAAAATATTTTAGCCATTATATGTTTTTTGATGTTTGCACAGTGGAACAAGCAATGTTTGGTTGCTGTTGTGGGCCTTAAATATTGTATTCCCACACTTAGGAGAGTAATTAATGTTCAAATGCGATATTATTCAGAGCCTCTTTTACAAAAGGAAGATAAATTCAAGATAGTATATATTAATTATCATGTGCTTTTGTGTTTTTGGAAATATTTTAGCCAAATGTATGTTTTTTTATGTGTTTGCAAGGAAAACAAACAATGTTACATACCGAGTTTATATCCCCTCGGGAGTCCTAAAGCAGCCTTATGTGCAGAGATTAGTGTTGGTTTATCAAAATCGGGCAATTGGTTTTCTTTATATTAACAATAATCCCCGATTTGAATTTGTAGCACTAATATTGGGTATCTTGGTTTATGATTCCTCAAACTTGAGCGACGTTAATCAGTACGAGCTTCATTTTGTAAAAACCAATATCAATTCGATTTCTAGAGGTTTGAGAGGGATTGACAACCATTTCTGTACCCTTCTACTCAAATAGGTCAATGAGCCTCACTAATGCAAGCTCAAGTAATGTTTTCTCAACAAAATATCAAGTCCATTTTTCTCTTATTGATAGCACAACATAATTCACGCCTCCTCCTTTTGGCGTTCCCTTGCCCCTCCCGGTGAAATTTCTAGTTAATACATTTATGACAAGATGAAAAATCCCTAAAATACATCAAGAAGAAGTCTTTTGACCTATAATAGAAACCTTGCTCATGAAACCCATGGAGTAAGCATAACAAAACTACATTTTATTTTCTTTGTCTTCTTCATTACATAAATATATAATTACATAGTCAATATGAAGACCGAACCTAGTTACACTTTCCAACACTCGCTCTTAACTAGGGAGGTATTCATAATCGTACATGGTCGCTTTCAATATGAAGAGTATCATATGAAGAATCAGATTGGTAATCACATTTGTATAGCATCATATCAACCAGAATTGTCCTAGTGCAAGGCCTTGACTAGCATCTCCATCTCTCCATGAGATCTTGAGCTTCAATGCTGGCGAGACCAATGATGAATAGACACCTACATCATTGTCTCTCTTGGATCATATCCCACCCAGGTTCACTTAGGATATGTCCACCAGGACTATTCTTATCTTGGATTCCCAGTCCTCAAAGAATATATGTCTTTCCATGAATACTCTTATCTTGGATGCCCTAATACATCCTCAAAGAGTATCGAATGCTTGATGATTACCCAATCCTCCATTTTGTCTTTGAGGTGAAGACTAGAATGATGCATCTATCCAATCTCTCCTCATGGCCTTCACTAAGTCTTACGGTTGTTAGTCATGGTCTAGTGCATGGCACATGAATTTAGAGAATCATATATGTCACTTCCTTTTAATTTAGGAAGGACATACTTCAAGTTTCTTCCAAGTAAGAAACTTAGTATCAGGCTCCCTCTTAACCAAGGACCTAAAGTAGCAATGATTAAAACACCCAACTGCTCATGAATAACTCATTCCTTCAATGTCATGAATTTCTTACTAGTTGAGGAGTCTTCATCTTTGGGATCTCTTCATAAGGCACATATCATCCATAATTTCCACTCATGTCATCTAGCAGAAATTGATTCATCAGTATTTCTCATCCGATTCACCTTTATGCCATGTTGCTTTCCTTCGAACCATCTCCCAAGGATCTTACATCCTTGCACATGCTTGGTAGTGCTGCATAAACATATTGAGATAAACATATATATAAGAACTTTTAAATCAAAATTTACCTCAATGATGATCTTTTACCATGACAACTTCCTGTAGGCATCAACATCCTTTATTCAGATTGACACATCTCCTAAAGATATGTATTGCCAAGGGTCTTCTTCTTTACCAGACTTCTATTAGAGTCTTCATATCTTCCCAAATATCTCCTAGTCATATCTTCTTGGCTTCTGGATGATAATCGCCTCTTGACATGGTTTCACTTCATGATCTCTTCCTTTCTTTCTCCACACAACTTCATTCCCAAGAACTTCCAGTATCTAGTTCCTTGTTTGTATATAACCATCTCATATTCTATATGAGGACATATTATGTTTATCTCATTTGTTAGTGACAACTTATGTAACGGAAGAGATCCTCCTTTCTTTTATCATACTTCTAAAGGTAGAAGTCCATCACCTGCAACCATAAGACATGACTCCATAGCATCCAGTGTTAGCATATAAATATATGTGCCTGATCTTTTTCTTTTTGAGTCATCCTACAATAATTTATTGAGAATGAAAAACTTCATTCCCTTGACCTACTTCATCAATATGTCATCATATCCTAATCCCAGAATTTTGTTTCCATATTGATTATTGAATGATGACCCTTGATCTCTATGCCTGCTTTCCATAAATGTTTTTATCAGTGAGGTTTCCAACCATAGACTCTGCCAGAAGTGCAAGTGCAACACGTTGCTTTAGTAAAGGAGGAATCTGCCAGCATTGTAGTGATAGTCACCAAAGGCACTGAACTCCTGGACGCAGCCATGGGATTATGGACTTCAATATAGACCGATCCACTCATCCGAAAAATATCACAGGAACTGCGTGCAAAAGAGCAGACATTCGATGAGATTCAGGAGGCGTTGCCCATGCTTGTCCCTGCTTAGAGAATGGTGTCCTTGCAGATGATCCAGGCATTGCGCGACGAAGTTAAATATCTATGGCAAAAGAAGCACATTCTAACCACCCACATGAATTCGTGGGCAGATGAAGCAATGAATATATCGCATGCCCTAGATGCTATCATAAATAACTTGAGCTAGATTTACCAAAGTATCAGTCTTGCAGTAAAGGGGATTAACTCTCAGAAGTTGGTGGACATGGCTCAGAGTGCTATTGATGAGAGCATGGGCATCTTTGCGCCCTTTACCGCCACCATCAAGGAGATAAAGATGAAGATGAAGACCTCAGCGCCTATGTGACTCGTGACAAGTCACAAGATTGTGTTGGGGGACTGTTGGAGTAGGGTCCCTTAGGACGGAATTTTTGGGATTAAATAATAATACTTTTTGTAGTTTTGAATCGTGCGGACTAAGAGATGCATAGTTAATGGGGCTTTGGGGTGGGTCAACGTCCCTTCATGAATTGTAATGGGTCAAAGGGTAAATCTAGGAGTCTCAAACCAAGGTTTGAGGACCTTAGGATGAGCGCAGGCTAAGGTATAAGTAGAAGTCTAGATCAAGTTGGATAAGTAAATTTTGCATGGAAATGAATGTATGTTGATTTGAAGTAAGTCTGGGTTAATCATTTATCCGAAAAGGCTCCTTCTGGCTGTGTGCGCAGAGACCTTAGTCCAGCTGTGTGTGGACCCCACTAGTTGTGTGCGCAGAGACCTTAGTCCGGCTGTGTGCAGACCCCGCTAGCTGTGTCCGCAGGTAGATCTAAAGGATTGTAAGGGTTTTTGTGAACAATTGATGAATAAATATCTTTTTTGGTGAACTTGAGTATCAAATGGATATGTGACTTGTTTTATGATATGTCTTTACGTATAATTTTTGTCTCCATATATGATTTATGTTACTGTAATTGATGAGTTGTATACCTGTTTTACTATTAATGAATGGTAATGGCATAGATCTATTGCTGTAAAAGTTATATATTACATTGTTAGAACAATTAAAGGGACTGCGGATATAATGTTTGTGCACATGCACAGGGTTAACCTGTGATAATTAACCTAGGGTTTTTGGTGCGTAAGTCGGTTTGTGTGATAGGATAGATCGGAAGACACCCACTTCATTTAATTCTCTCTCAGGGTGTGGAAACCGAGTTCCAACACTCCCCCCCCCATACTGCTTCGGGTGAGATTTTGGCCTATGCAAGCAGGTCATTGTCGAAAGGGCCAATAGTAAGAGGGTTTTGTTAGTTACGCGCTAACTCTGAACCTGGGTTAGGACCCCTCAAGCCAACAATGAGGATGTAGCAGGGATGTTCTTAACCAAGGAAGAACATGATGAATCTATCCATGACATAGGGAATCATGAAGATGAAAAGAAATTTTTTTATTTGAAAGACTACCAGCATGCTATCTTTGAGATGCAAAAATAATACAACCTGAGGAATAGAAATGTTCCTATTACAACCAATAAAATTAAGCCAAAGAAATATGCTCCAAAGCTGGTTGAACAGAAGAAAGACACACCACCTCATGGTAAAGAGATTGAAAAAAACTGCCTGTTTTCAATCTATAAAATGAGATTTCAATAATAAAAATTGTTGTCCCTTTTAGTGAGATTATTAAGGTCACTGAGTATAGGAGCCAAATTGTCAAAATTCTTAACACTTAGCCTGGACCTTCTGACATTCTAAATCTGCAAGAAGGCCATCCTACTATCTTCTTAGGACCAAGAGTGGAAGACGAGAAAAATGAAGAAGTTCCACCTTTATATGTGATTCTAAACATCCATGACATGAATTTACATAATGATATGTTAGATTCAGGGTCGTCCCATAACTTAATGCCAAAGGTGATCATGGAGAGAATGGGTCTAGACATAACCAAAACTTACAAAGACTTTTTTTCCTTTGATTCTAAAAGAGTTCAATGTATTGGTCTCATTAAGGATGTGGTTGTTGGTTTATCTCAAGTGCTTTCTAAAACAATGTTAATCGATATATTTGTGGCTGACATCGCTCCAAATTTTTTTATGCTTCTATCTAGATCTTAGGCTGCTAAAATTAAAGGAACTATGCAGATGGACATGACTTATGCCACTATTCCAGTCTTTGGTGAGAAAAGAAGGTTGTACAAAGAATCTAGGATGGCCTATATGGTTTTCAGTAAATATAAACCACAAAATTTCTGAATCTATGCAGTATAAACTGAGTTGGTTTCTTCCATTTCGTTTAATGAGATCACAAATGAGACGGAAAATTAGAAATTAGAAAAAAATGAACAAGCATAAATTCAGCAGATTGAGGAGGTAAATGAAGAAAGTTGGTGGCATATGAACTCTGATGGCACTATTAGAAGAGAAGGAGTTGGGACAGGTATGTGGATTACTAGCCCTAGCGACAAGAGTAAATTTTATTCTTACAAATTGAACTTTGACTGTAAAAACAACATGTCTGGATATGAGGCTTTGGTTTTGGGTTTAGAAGCCTTTAAAGGTTTAGGCATCAAGATGATTTCATTTTATGGTGATTCTGAACTATTAATCAAGAAAGTAGAAGGATCTTATCAAAATAAAGATGTCAGAATGAGGGCTTATAGAAATTTGATCCTTGAATTGCTTGAAAATTTCAAAGAACATAGTTTCACTATCAAAGCTTGAAACCAGAATTTTGTGGTTGATTCTTTGGCTATCTCAGCTAGCTTTTTTATCATCCATACTCATCTCAGAAAGAGCTATGAAGTTGAGGTCAGGAATAGACCAGCTATCCCTGATAATATTATCAATTGGCAGGTGTTTGATAGTGATCAACAGGTCAGAAACTTTCTTGATTTGAAAGAAGAATTTGAAAACATTCAAGTAGATCAAAAAAACATGTTTGCTGAATCCAAAGATAATCTAGAGCTCCTCCATCTGAAGAATAATTGCATTCCTAAAGGATTAATCCCCCTTGAAAAGTTTTTTGATGAGAATGATTTTTTTAAGTATCCAAAGATGAAAGTTGATGATGACGAGTTTGTAACCTTGGCACTGCAGAAAATCCCAAGTTGGTCAAGTTGTCCAAACTTCTTTTTTCACAGGTGAGACAAAGGTATGTTGATTTTATGAAAAGGTACATTGATTTTTTTGATTTTTTTGCATGGAGTTATGCATACTTAAAGAGGTATGATCCTAGCATCATTAAACACACAATACCAATCAAAGAAAATGAAAAGCCCTTTAAACAGAAATTGAGGTGAATCAATCCATTATTTATGCCATTGATTGAAAAAGAAATTAAGAAGTTTTCTGATGCAAAAATCATTGTTCCATTGAGATTTTATAAGTGGCTTGCTAAATTGGTACCTGAGAGAAAGAAAAATGGCGAGATTAGGATATGCATTGATTTCAGAAATTTGAATAAGGCATCGCTTAAAGACAATAATTATCCTCTTCCAAAAATGGATCAAATACTGCAAAGCATTGTTGCATCCCAAAGGATGTCTATGCTAGATGGTTTCTCAAGATATAATTAGATTCTAGTGCATCCTAATGACCAAGAGAAAATTGCCTTCACTACGCCATGGGGGACATTTATGTATGCCAAAATTCCTTTTGGTCTCATGAATGCAGGAGCGAATTTCCAAAGGGAAATGAACATTTAATTTTCTGGAGAAAAGGATAGGTCAGTGATGGTTTACTTGGATGATATCATTGTGTTTTCAAAGAAGGAAGAAGAGCGTCTCAAGCACTTGGAGAAAATTCTACAAAAATGCAGAAAATTTGGTATTTCTCTCAATCCTAGTAAGAGTGTTTTTGCTTTGACCACTGGAAAATTATTGGGTCATATAATATCAAAAGAAGGAATAAGGATTGATCAAAGTAGGGTCAGTGCCATTCAGAAGATATATTTTCCTAGAAATAGAAAATATATTCAATCCTTTTTAGGTAAGGTAAATTTTGCTAGGAGATTCATTCTTAATTTTGAAGAAATTGTTAAGCATATTAATAAGATTCTCAGGAAGGATTCTGATATTAAATGGACAATAGAGGAAAAGAATTCTTTTGAAGAGATCAAGAAGGCCCTTACCCAAGCTCTGGTGCCAATAAGTCCTGATTTTTTAAGGATTTTCTGGTTTTTAGTTTTGCTTTTGAACACACAATTGCGGGAGTGTTATTGTAGAAGAGGCAACAAGGTAATGAAAAACCCATATATTTCTTCAGTAGGACACTTGGAAATTCTGAACTAAAGTAAAAAATTATGGAGATACAAGCTTATGCTTTAGTGAAGGCACTTAAGGATTTCAAAATCTACATTTTATATTCTCACATTGTAGCTTTCGTGCCTAATGCTGTGGTGAAAGACATACTGAATCAAGTTGATCCAAATGGAAAAAGATGTAAGTGGATTGCCACTTTATTGGAGCATGATATGGATATTATGCCTACAAAGTTGGTAAAAATCCAGGGGTTGGAAAATTTGATGACACAATCAAATTTTGATTGCCTAGAAATGAATTTTATTGTAGAATTTTCAGAAGTGGTTGAGGAAGAGGAATTGATCCCTGTAGAGGAAAAATTCATTATGTTTGAATGGTATAGGGATGTAATTTATTTTTTGCAGCATCACAAGGCTCCTCTTGAATTAACCAAGTCCAAATCCAGATTTGTAAAGTTGAAGCCTCTAAGGTATTGTATTTTAAATATTAATTTTTATTGGAGAGATACCGGTGGGATACTCTTAAACTGCTTGTTAGAAGATGAAGTTGGGAGGGTAATTGATGAAATTCTTGAGGGTGATTATGGAGGTCATCATTATTGGAAGGAAACAACAAACAAGATACTTAGAGCAGGATATTATTGGCCTTCTATGTTCAAAGAAATCTACAAAAATATTGCTTCTTGTCATGAATGCCAATTTTTTTATGGAAAAGGAAGCTAATGCCATTACCTCTGAAACCCATATTTGTAGAAGTTCCTTTCCAGCAATGGGGATTAGAATTTGTTGGCGAGATGCACCCTGCATACTCAGGTCAACATTGGTGTATTTTAAAAGCCACTGATTACTTCACAAAGTGGATTGAAGTTGTCCCTACAAGGCAAGCTACAAAATCGGTCATCATTCATTTTCTGGAAGATAGTATTTTATCAAGGTTTGGTTGTCCCATGAAAATTATCATTGAAAATGCTCAAGCTTTCAATTCTAAAAAATTGATTATTTTCTGTAATCAATATCATATTACTCTTGGTCACTCCACAACATATTACCCTCAAGGTAATGGTTTGGCTGAGTCATCAAATAAAAGCATAGTCAGAATTATCAAGAAGGTTTTGCAAGAAAACAAAAGGTCATAGCATTTGAAGTTAAAATTTTCTTTATGGGCTGACATAATTTGTACTAAGAGGTTTATAGCTACATCTCCTTATGAGCTGGTATATGGAACCGAAGAAATCTTTCCAATCTCCCTTGGATTTCTAGTGATGAAATTACTGCAGGGGTTGGAAGAAGAACCGAAGGCAATCCAAAGAGGGATAAATCAGCTCATTGCTCTGCAAGAAAAAAGGGAGGAAGTATACACTAATCATCAACAATCACAAAATAAAGTCAAAAATAGTTTTGACTGGAATACAAAGGAGTAAAACTTCAAAGTTCAAGATGTGGTTTTGAAGTGGGAGGCCAGGATTGAAGATAAAGGGAAGCATGGAAAATTTGGCAATATTTGGAAAGGACCTCTTATGATAGCAACATATCGTGGGAACAACACATTTTTACTTCAAGAAATGAAAGGAAGTTGTGTGAAGGAGGACCTTTCAGTGGTAGGTTCTAAAACACTACTATTCCTAATTCATTATGTTGAAATACACATCACTGTATATATTCCATTCTCTTTTTATTTTTTTTGCAAATAAAAGTGCTGTTATCATCAAGTTTGAGCCTGAGGAGCAAGCCATAAAATCTTGAAGAAGATTTCATCAAGTTCATAATTTTCAGTTTTCAAGTAAGGCATTGGAGTTGCTTGTTCTTTACTACATCACAGGGGTGCAACATCCCTAGTGGAGCGAGTTTTACTCTTGATAACAAATAATTTTTTCTAGGTTTGTCTTAGTTAATTTAGGTTAGGTCATTAGGATGAAATAAGGTCATGAAATTCATTAAATTTCAAATATTGTATATAGTTTAAGGGGTCTAAATAGTCATTGGTCATGCAATAAAGGTCTTATCAAAGTAAATTTCAAAGAAAATTGATTGCATGGGTAATAAAGGCCATTCTGTGACACTTGGAAAATTTTTCTAGATTTTGCAACATATTCAGTTTAAAACAGTTTGATTTTGTTACGGAAGTGCCTGATAGTTCCATAGCGAAATTTCCCTCCCAAGAACTAAAAACGCTATGAACTTTGTCTTTTCTGCTAACGGCGAGATAAGCGATATCTTGTCATAATTTCAGTGGTCAGTGCACACTTGATCCCCATTTTTATACAGAATTCTAATCTACGGATAAACTAGATTCCCTGAGTGTGGTGTTCCTTCACTCAGAACAACAGAAGAAAGACAATTATTATTTTCTCTAAGACAAATAGATATACAGAAAGGGAAAGAAACCTACTTGTGATCCTTTTCTCTCTTCTTCTCCTTCAGTCATTGTTGCCACTCTCAATCTAACTCAAGCCCCTAGATCAATTCCTGCAATCAAAGATAGATAACAACAGAAAAAATACAAATATACAAGTATCTACTTATGTTAATCAAATAAACCCGATTAGATCTGAGAAGACATACATAATCAAGAATACATTTCACAAGATATAAAAATATGTATGAGAAAATGAAGAGATATATTTATTAAGAAAGTAGGAGGAGAAGATTACAACCAATAGATCGATTTGTCGTCAACCTGCTCCAACTTCATTCCTGCCTCATCACATCCAACATCATCTCAACAGCATATTGTTGGAAATACTGAGAGGGGGGGTGAATCAATATTTCTTACAATAGAGCATTAGTTAATCTTCAATTATTATCAGTGTTTGTACAATGATAGCAGAAAACAAGAGGAACACAAATGCACACAATTTTTAAGGTGGAAACCCACTCCGGGACAAAAAAACACCTAATGCTTTTCTAATAATTCTTTTCAACTCCAATTGAAAATAAAGCTCCAACTTTCTAGAATCTAGAAAAGCATTCTTCTCCAGCTCCCACTGGATGGACGCTCCAACACCCGAGATTCTTCAGTAGTTAACTGAATGGATGCCCCAACACCCAATGAGCTACAATTCACCCTAGCACCACCCTACCACTCTATAGAAGAATAAAAGAAGAATGGACTTCCGTACCAGGGAAAATGGTCCACTTTACAATGATATAGAATGATGTAGTAGAAGAAGAAATACTAAACCATAACCCCAAATTTAACACAACCACCTAATGATGATCCTAGACCTCCCAACACTGCCTCTTCAACCCTTGGCAGATAGATACTAGTACAATTTGTACAATAATGTATTTACAATGACTAGGTACAATGATACCTTTACAATGATTGTATGCAGTGCTGCCCACTTGAAGACTTCATATGATGAACTTCTTGCTACTGTTATGCACCTTGGTTGTTGCTCTTGTCATGCTACCCTCTGCTACACCTTGCTTTGCTTTTCTGCCGTAGAAATTTTGGTCCTTTGCAACCCTTGATCTAGCTTTTTCTTTCCTTCTAGGATCTCGAAATTGAATCTGGTGTATCTCTATTATTTCAGATCCTCAATATCTGATTTTAGGTCTTGTAGTAGTCCTTTGAGTCTTCTTTCTAATGCCACAGGTCTGACCCAATTTGCATTCTTCAAGAGAGAGTTATACCCAATTTCTCACACTTCCCTAATTATGGATTGTTTCAGCAGAGCGAACTTGTACGGCGTGCCACGTCTCACTGTTTCTTCATTTGTTTATGAAATTTATAGAGTACAAAGTATAGACTGTGCACTATCTGTCACTTTTTACAACATTCCAATCCGATACTCAGAGAGAGAGTTATGACGATTTTACCAAGGTCACTTCTTTGAGATGAATTTCAGGAGCCTGCAAAAACCCTTACTTCCACAGATCATATCTCCAAAAATATTTGGCAACTTGATCTAAAATTTTTACTGCAGCTTCCTCAGGATTTCGGCTTCACCTCATAAAAATTTCAGCTTCTGAGCCTTCGTAGAAAAAAAATTTAGAGCGAAAATGCCACGATGACCTGTTTCAGATGGCCGAATCCCTTGCCTAAGGAGGAAATGAAGACCACAATATATATGAATTATTAAGTTGAGAGGGGCTTCAACAAGTGAACATGGGAGGGATTTTAGGAACACAAAAAATATTAATTATAACTTTTCAATGACCCATGCCCCAACCCCATGGGGTTTTAGCCCACTAACCGGGGTACAAACTTCAAACATGAATATCTATCAAACCGTGAGGAATTACATGGCGTGCCATATATCAACGGAAACATCTCGACAAGTAGAAACTATCAAAAGCATTATTGACCCAGAACATATTAGTTTGGTAGGTCAAAATTCCCATTCAATTTTGGGTTGGCCCCTGGTGCTGCTTGAGTTGACATCAATGACAACTGATGATCAACAATCTCCCCCTTTGGCATTGATGGCAACACAAGTACTCCCCCTGCGATCATGACACCTCTTCCTACAACATTCTCTCCCCCTTTGACATCAATGGCAAAGGGTAACTCCCCCTGAAACACAACCATCTTGCGGACCTATACACACTTCCACTCACGCTGACACACAACCGTCCTGCAGACCTGTACACACTTCCACTCCCCCTTTGTATTATGAAAAAGGAAAATCTAAATCGAACTTGGGAGAATCCCAAGCTTCTGGCAAAGATATTCCAATGCTGGCAAATATTTAATATGTGATTCTTTTGGTGCTGCTTGGAATCTTGCTACTTGTCCAACTGCTTGCATAACATTTGGTTGGGAGGCTGTTACATATAGAAGACTACTAATCATAAATACGTAACAACCTTTGATCCACATCCTTAAATGAGTCATCTATGCTCAATTTGCAACCAAGTAAAGACATCTCGAAATCACTTTGCACCTTTGTAGCAAAATTCTTACTTAGTCGATCATCATTGCTACCAATTATTGTATCATCCTCTTTAGCTATTAGACATGCTTTAGTTGCTTCATCCATAACATATATGTCGTTTGGAGCTTGACTTGCTGTAGCCACAATTTCACCATACACGCCTTTCCTGATTTCACAGTTCATGGAGTTGAATAGTATTGTGTGTCCTTGATCACACATTTCTCCAACACTGAGCAGATTGTGATTCATGTTTTCAACCAGTAGAACATTATTGGCTAGAGAATCTTTGCGTCCGAGAGTGACAGTACCTGATCCTATAACATTTGAAGATCCATCATTTCCAAAGGACACGGTTCCATCCTTCTTCTCTTTCAGAGATACAAATTTATTTCTATCTCCAGTCATATGCGTTGAGCAACCACTATCAACATACCACACATCTTTGTTCTATTGAGCCTTGAGAGCGAGAGCACAATTATCATTCTTCTTCTTCTTCCATGTTCGTTCATTCTGTGGCTTCGAAGATTCTTCTGGAGGATTTTCAAGTCTGCAATCTTTGACTATGTGTCCAAAGTTTCGACATTTGTAACATTCAATATTATTTCTTAAATGTTCAAATTTACGATATTTCATTGAGCCCTGGGAGGCTCATATTTAACAGATCTCCTGGAATTGTATTCGTTCCTAGGGTACGTGCGACATTCTACAACTTTATGACCAATTTTTCCACATGAATAACAGTAGCCATAAAAAATATGTTGGTACATGGAAGGAAATTTTCGTCGAGGAATTGTCTTCCAAGGTTGTTATTGCGAATCTTGTCCAATGAAGTCTACATGCATGTTAGATCTCATAGGTTCATTGTATTTTGTTGTAGAAGGTCCTGCTTCTTCTTCTTTGCTCGAGGCCGCTCTATCGTTGTAAGATGGGTGGGCGAGTTGTTGATGAGTTCTCCCAATGCCCTTGAGGCTGTTCGCATAGTTTTGGATAGTTTGTCCTTTCTTCTTCTCACGTAGCGAGACTACTTCGGCTTCTAATTCTTCCCTTTCTTGGTTGCTTTCTTCCAACTTCTTTTGAAGTGACTCTTGATACATTTGTGTTCTTCAACTTCAATTTTGAGACCTTGAACTTGTTCTTCAAGAGTTTTTGAACAGATCTTCTCTGCCTTGAGATCTTATATAAGCTTGATTGCTTCCTCATAAAATTTGTATATGGTCCATCCTTCTTCTTCGTTGTTTGATACCTCTTGCTTATTGTGCTTGGCCATAAACAATACTCTCTCATTGGCGTCTTCTTCACTATCATTTTCTTCATCAGATGATGAGCTATCTTCTTTATAGAGAAAGTTCCTTTTGGATCCTTGCTTGTTGAATTTCTTAAAGCCTTTCTTTCTTTTTGAGTTGCCATTACTTTTTTTTGGACATTTTGCTGCAAAATTCCCAACCTCATTACAAACCCAAAAACATATCAGTAGAGTTTACCTTTGAATTGTCCAGATCGTCCAATTTTTAGTTTTCTCGTAAAGTAAGCATATTATTCATCTGAAATACCTTCTCCATCATCTCCCTTTTCTTCACACTTGCAGGTGCATGTCTTTTCAATTGAAGGTTGTTTTTCCTTATTGGTTTTCTTAGATGCAACAAATGCAGTTTCTAGATGCAAAGTACCCTATTCTTCATCAAGTATCATTTCATATTCTATGAGAACTCCATGTAATTCCTCTTTCTTGAGTTTGTCGGGATTTGCACTATATTTTAAGACCGATACCTTTGGGTTGAATCTCCCTGGTAACGTTCTAAGAATGTGCAGCCTTAATGTCTTCATCCAGCGGCTCTCTGAATCCTTCTAGAGTATTGGTTATTTCATCAACGTATTGAAAGTATGCAGCAATGTTGCAATCTTCTTTCATTCTGAGTTGCTCAATTTTTCTCTATAGATTTGAAGCTTTGCTTCTTTGACATTTGAGTCACCCACATATATATTCTCAAGCTTTTCCCATACATTTTTGGCGGTTTTACAACCCAACACCTTATGATAAGCAGATTCAATAAGTCCACTGATAATAATATTCTTTTCTTTTGCATCATTTACCAAATTCTTCTTACCTTGTTCATCCGCGGTTGATGTAAGTTCGTTTTGAACAGTGTCCCATAATTCGTAACCTTGCGCCAAGAGATAGAACTCCATTCTTCCTTTCCGTAGTGCATAATTATTTTCATTGAATAAAGGTACACCATTATTGGTATGCTCCATGACCTCCTTCCAGCTGTTAAACTTCTATTGAAGGAACCAAGCTCCGATGCAATTGTTGGAAATGCGAGAGGGGGGTGAATCAGTATTTGCCACAATAGAGCATTGAATTAATATTCAATTATTATCAGATTTTGTACAATGATAGCGACAAACTGACAGGCTCAGAGAACACAAATGCCCATGATTTTTTAAGGTGGAAACCCACTCCGGGACAAAAACCACCTAATGCGTTTCTAATAATTCTTTAATACTCAACTCCAATTGAAAATAAAGCTCCAAATTCCGAGAATCTAGAAAAGCATTGTTCTCCAGCTCCCACTGGATGGATGCTCCAATGCCCAAGATTCTTTAGTAGTCAACTGAACAGATGCCCCAACACCCAATGAGCTACAAGTCACCTTAGCACCACCCTACCACCCTATAGAAGAATAAAAGAAGAATGGACTCTTGTACCAAGGAAAATGGTCCACTTTACAATGATATAGAATGATGTAAAAGAAGAAGATATACTAGACCAAAACCCCAAATTTAACACAACCACCTAATGATGATCCTAGACCTCCCAACACTGCCTCTTCAACCTTGGCAGATAGATACTAGTACAATTTGTACAATAATCTATTTACAATGACTAGGTACAATGATACGTTTACAATGATTGTATGCAGTGATGCCCACTTGAAGACTTCATATGATGAATTTCTTGCTGATGTTATGCACCTTAGATGCTGCTCTTTTCATGCTACCCTCTGCTGCACCTTGCTTTGCTTTTCTGCCGTAGAAAGTCTGGTCCTTTGCAACCCTTGACAACACATGATCTAGCTTTTTATTGCCTTCTAGGAGCTCGATATTGAATCTAGTGTATCTTTGTCATTTCAGATCCTCAATATCTGATTTTTGGTCCTATGGTAGTCCTCTGAGTCATCTTTCCAATTCCACAGGTCTGACCCAATTTGGATTCTTTAAGAGAGAGTTATACCCAATCTCTCACAATTCCCTAATTATGGACTGTTTCAGCAGAGCGCACTTGTACGGTGTCCCACGTGTCACTGTTTCTTCATTTGTTTCTGAAATTGATAGAGAAAAAATTACAGACTGTGAACTATCTGTCACTTTTTACGGCATTCCAATCTGATACTCAGAGAGAGATTTATGATGAATTTACCAAGGTCACTTCTTTGAGATGAATTTCAGGAGCCTGCAAAAACCCTGAATTACACAGATCATATCTCCAAAAATATTGTGCAACGTGGAAATTTTGCCTACGACTTCCTCGGGATTTCAGCTTCCGTCTCATAAACATTTCAGCTTCGAGCCTTCGTAGAAAAAAAAATTTAGAGCAAAATGCCACGATGACCTGTTTCAGATGGCCGAATCCCTTGGCTAAGGAGGAAATGAAGATCACAATATATATGAATGCTTAAGTTGAGAGGGGCTTCAACAAGTGAACGTGGGAGGGATTTTAGGAGCATAAAAAATATTAATTATGAATTTTCAATGACCCATGCCCCAACCCCATGGGGTTTTAGCCTACTAACTGGGGTACAAAATTCAAACATGAATATCTCTCAAACCGTGAAGAATTATATGGCATGCCATATATCAACAGAAACATCTCAACAAGTAGAAAACATCAGAAGAATTATTGACCCAGAATATATTAATTTGGTAGGTCAAACTTCCCATTCAATTTTGGGTTGTCCCTTGGTGCGCAGGTTGACATCAATGACAACCGTGTTGACTTTGTGTGAGCGGTACTTGCTTCTTATCAATTGAGAATCCAACATCATAACTTTGCACAAAATTATTCCTCCCTAGCACTTAGATGAGTTCTCAATTTATAGGGAAACTGAAGGTAGTTTCTCATTGAATGGCTTTCTAATAATAGGTAAGACATGTTTCCAAGTTTAGAGGTGGTGGGTGGACACTTGTATTCAAAGTATGACACCTATGGACTCTTCTAGAAGCTAGCAGCCAAAGCAAGATTCTTGGAACGTTAATGAAATGATTTCGCTCTGGGAACCAACACACTCTTGAGTGTTGGGAAGTCTATGACCGGTGCACACCCTTGCATGGTAATGATTAGGTGCAACACAGTTAGGCCCTTGCAAAGGAGTGTTGATGAGTTAATGGGTCATATAATCTATACTTCAAACCTTGGAAATCTCACAATTGAAGCCATTAAAGGATTGTATTCAATAAGGTCATATAAAAACTGAATTTAAGGGAATGATAGACCCTATTCATTGGTCCTAAGGGATGATACCCAATTTGACCAGGTCTTGGGGGATGATGCCCAAATTTACCTATAACAGTTGCCCCCTAAAGCATGAAGTCAACATAATAATAGTATTTGGATGAGATTCTTTACGATGTGATGAGTAGGATCTGAAGTGGATGGTGACCTGCATCAATTTGCAATACATTACATCATGATATTTTACATCTTGGACATGAATTGTTGAGGGAGGCATACCCATGCTCAGCACATAAACTATCATAATATGTACATAATTCAAAAATTTGTCTACATCATAATGTTGCCCGATATAGACATGCCTAAAGATATAGGCCCATGTTCGGATGAAGATCTGTATGTAAACTCATCATACAGATGATGTGTACAATTTTCCTGAAATTGCAGCCCAGATGGATGAAACTAGATCCAGGGTCTTATTAGCTTGTTCACTCGATCGTTCAGGTACAAGTCTAACCATGCGAATATATGATTTGAAGTCGAACATGGGAAGACATCATTTGATTACTAGCCAATGATGTGAGTTGTTAATAGATGCGAGAAAGCCACCATTGATGTTAATGGCTCTCAAGGTACTTGATGGGCCTCTAAATTAGACATAAATTAAGGCCCAGCTAACCTTTCTTAGGCCCATTTACGTTCCTTATGCACATGAAAAGATATATTAAATCTCTCCTTCTGCACTTAATATTGTTTTCTTATTATTTAATATGTTCTTAGGAAGGTTTAAAGGTAATTGTGTATTTTTTCCTAAAATTGGTTATTTTTGTAGAATATTGTGAGAATATTGGGCAGATTATGTAGATTTGGAGAAGGAGATAATTTAGGGACTTGATCCCTGCCACTGGAAGATCAATATTGAAGAATAAATGAGCACAATATCAGGAAATTATTGAGAAATATTGAAGATATTTAAGGGGCTTGTCCACCCTCCTTAACTATCAAAGGTGGCCAAGAAAACTGAGGACGAAGTGCACTCAATATATGGTATACTTGGAGCCAAAGTGGACTCAATCACTATTTTCTAGGGAGATGTTGGTAGCTGCCCTTAAGGATAAATAAAGTTGATCAAGAGCTAATTAAAGGGGATTCTGGTCCATTGGATTCCATTTCCATTCCATTTGCATTACATTCCATCCCATGCCATTCTTTTCCATTCTATCAGGCTTTTGTTTTTTAAGACCTTCGGGATGTAATAAAACGATATTTTTGTAATGCAATGAGTAGTTGAATGTATTTTAATGATCTAGTTTCAAGGAGCAAGACTCATGGGTTAGGGCCCAATCGATGTGCCTCAACCTCTCTGTTGTTTTCATTATTATTTTTTTGTCATTTAGCTAGTTCTGTTTCTATCATTCAATTAGTTTTTCTTTTGATAGTTTCATTGTGGTTTAGTTTTTCCTTTCAGTGTGCTGCTACAGTTTTTCATTTGCTTATGAGAGTAATAGAATAGAGGAAAACTCCAAAAGCTGTGGATCAAGCCTTCCCCTCTCATCTCTGTCCATAGAGTTCGAGGAGGGTAGAGCTTCCCACGTACCAAAAATTACTTTATGTTCACTATTTTTGAGTTTAGGGAAGAAATTGCATTACGAATCCGAGTCCTTCTTTCACTGCATTATCACTTATTTATCTATTTTTCGTGCATGGATCAACAGGGTTATTTGCAGTAATAAGCATCAAAAGTTCAAGAGAAGTTCATTAAGTCGTTCCGCATCATTTTACAATTCCTTTCCATCTTTGTGTTACGCTTCTGAACCTTGCTGTTGCACCTCCATTTCCCTCCTTTTTATCTTCTTATAAGCTACCACACCCTTTTTATTCACAAAAAACATTAAAAGTTTGACCTCCGCCTTTCCTCCTCAAAATTCCTGCTATCACATTTCGCATTTCGCAATTTATATCCCATCACATTTCGCATTTTAAAATCTCCATCCGCTCTCCATTAACATTTCCCCACTTCGAACCCCGATTGTGATATTACCGTACTCTGTTGCCATGTCACCTGTCGCATTTCACAACCTTTTCCCTTCTTCCTTTAATACTTACCGCAATCCCTTTTCCCAATCTCCATTCACTCTCCATTAACACTTCCCCACTCCCAACACCGATTGTGATATGATTAAAGCGCTCTGCTACCTGTCCTACCGCCACATCATCTAAGTTACCGCATTTCTCATTTCTCTACATTGTCTCGTCACATTTCGCATTTCGCAGTTTCTTACCCATCACATCTTGCATTTCACAAATTCAGCATTATCACATTTCGCACTTTGTACATTTGGCTCCCGCTTCGTTAACATTACCGCTCCCAACCTCCGATTGCAACATAACTGTAGCATTGTGCCACATCACCCATCACATTTCACATTTCACAATTTCGGCCATATCGCATATCGCACTTTCGTCCCATTGCAATTCTACCATCACACTTTTCAAAGCCTCCCTCTCCAAAGCATTTTTTTTGCGATATCATAAGGTTTAGTGAAGTCTAAACCCCTCTTTCCACCTATAAGCCTTGTCCCATGTGGTTAAGCCCTCCATTAGCACCTTTACCCCCTTTCTATCCAAACTGCAAGAAATACCTCTTGTTGAGGAGGTAAATCCCCTCTGCGGACAGAGGCGATCCCTACGAGCCCAGCAGGGGTCTAGCAACAATCAAACAATGTTATGACGCAAGTTCCTAGTTACGAATGAAAAGACTAGGGATAGAAGCCTACCTGGATTCCAATGCTATGATCTTGAAGAAGAAGCGTCCCCGTTCCTCAGCCTCGGCAGATCACAATCCCTCCATGATCTCCGCGGATGAACACCTGCACATGGAAGAAACGAACAGATACAAGCATAAAATCCGGCATACGTAACTAAACATCAGTCAGAAAGGATGTTACTCATATTAACATGATGGAAAATAGAGTGGAACCATAATCATAATCATCTATTAAATAACAAACGAAGAGAGATTACAACCAAGTTCTGACGTCGCGGTCTCCTTCGGATGGGTCTCCAGTCGTCCACGTCTCGCAAAGCTCGCCAAGGAAAGGGAAAACCTCTCCAGAGTCTCTCGACAATGGTCTCCTTACTTGAGTCGGCCTTAAGGGAAAGAGGGGATTCTTTACAACACAAAGGCTCTTGGGAATATGGAGATACAAAGCTTAGGCACTTCAAGACTCTCAGCTCTTCAGCCCCTTCATCAATGGATGAAGGCTATATTTATAGAGGAGAGGAGGAGGTTGGGATCCCTACAATAGTGGAAGGGAGGCCTTATCCTTTGGGAGGTTCCCCATATGGTGGAAACAAGAGGCCAAAGGAGGAAGGCCGTGGTTATTCAATCGAAACCACTCCTGATGACTCATCCACGAAGTTGTTGTAATCGAAACTTCGCCTCCTTTTTTAAAAAACTTTCCATAAACAGAGTGGCGCGGGTGCAACACTGGGACAGAGCGCCAATTGGCGCGGGCTCAGTGTTAATTTCTCCCCATTGGCGCGAGTACATAACGGGCTACCAGCGCCAAGGCAAAAACAGGTGTTTTTAGGGGTCTGCTCAGGAAGTGATCAACAGAAGAAATGTTGTCCTCATGGAAAGGGATGCAATGATGGTATTTGCAAGGCATGACGCTGCTTATTGGTCATAGAAACGACCCTCCAATGGGCGAGATGGGGATTGCAGGGACGGTGACAAATTACTATGTAACACCTCTTCAAATTAGAATTAGGTCATGAATAGCTACATAAATAGAGCATAAGATAAGTAGGGTGTGTTTAGCTGATTGGCCAAGTTAAGTGTGGGTTAAATTAGTTTCCTTTCTAGAATTTAAATTAGTTTCCTTTCTGCCATTTCTTTTCAGCAAGTTAAATTATTTCCTTTCTATCATTTCCTTTTAGAAATTTAGTTTAATTTCGTTTATGTCATTTCTTTTCAGCAATTTAATTTAGTTTCCTTCCCTCATTTCCTTTCTGCAATTTAGTTTAGTTTCATTGAAGTGTGACAGACTTCACCAAGAAACCCTAGAAGTAGCATCCTTTCATAGAGTGGAAGAGGATGACATGAGTAGAATGCATCTTCTGTGTATATAGCACTGTCACCTCCAAGTTTATACGAACCCCAGGTTGATAAAGTAAAGTAGGGCAACCCCTGGGAGTTGCAGCACTCTTGGTGCAATACCAGGGCTCACCACGTTTTGGCGTCGTTTCTACGAAGGTGTCTCGTAGATGCTTTGATTATATTATAGCATTATTTTCTTCTTTCCTTTTTCATGTTGTTTCCAAAATATTGAAAAATACAAAAAAATATGATTTTCATGCCTCAAAGAAGTAGGGATACTCAACAAATTTTTAAAAATACTTCTCCAATACCAACCCCCCCACTTGAACACGTGGTGCAGTAAGAACCACATCACCATACACTTTTGAAGGTATAAGATATGGATGGATATGATGACAATGAAGAAGATCTTATTGGGTTTCCCATTCAAGATATGGACATTAGTGTACATATGAAGAACATCCCTCCATATTTCCTTTCCAACTTACATGGTATGAGGACAGAGGATTCAGAAACATTTCTCTTTGAATTTGAGATAGTTTGTAGATCTTATGGCTACTTATCGCACACTCAAAAACTGATATTGTTTCCTGCAACATTGAAGGATAGAGCTCTTAAATGGTTCATTAGTCTAGGTACTAATTCTATAAGATCATGGAATGCTATGAAAAATATATTTCTAGAAAAATATAAATATCGTGATCTTAGAGAAGAAATTTTTAGAATGAACCAAGAAGAAGATGAGAGCCTTGAGGATCTAATAGATAGGTTCATGTATAATGTTAAGAGGGAAAAATTTCATCATTTGGGATTTGACACACTAAAAACTCTCTTACTGAGAAAAATTAGGGATGAGTGGATTGATATCCTTTATCTCATCAGTAGAGGAGATGTATACCAATTGTCATTTGAATAAATTTGTGAAACATGCAAGATCATATCAAGAGGAAGAGAGAGAGTAAGTAAATCTGCATCAACATTGGTAAGGCAAGATGAACTTGGAAATTTTCTTGATAACTTTAAGACATAAATTCTTAGCAATCTAAGTGAACAAGTATAAATGTTAAGAATGCAAAATGAGAAAAAATAAGATGCTGATATTTTTGTTATCCATGCAGAATCATATGCTACTAGCTATTTTTCATCATTCCCCGGGTTTAAAGAAGATTACCAAGAAGACAATGTGTTGGGGTTCCCATGTTTTGGCCAGGTTGACAAGACCAAAATATGAGACAACATAGAACCACTTTCAGGCCTTAGGATCTAGCCCTCCTAGTTCTAGAGAGGGATCTCTCTATATGAGTCAAAGTATGTGTCTTTGAAGCTCTAAGTTATGATTTTAGGCTAGTTATATGCACAGGGTTTGTTATTTGATTAAGATTTTGGTTGTTGGGAATCAGGAAGGAAGGATTCATCATGAGGCAAGGCTGAGCAAAGGGGAAATTTAGGCAAAGGTAGATAATTCAGAGAACATCAAGGCCATTGGGCAATGGAGTCAAGAAAGGGTTTACTTGTTGTTCAATGTGCAAGCTTTCAGTTGGGCTAGTCATCTAGAACATTTGAATCTTTGAGTTGGAGGGTGGGATGGAACATTAAGGACTGAAGATGAAGGAAGGAGAACCGTTCAATCCTGTCTATAGATCAGGTCAGAGGTCATTTAACTCCAGACCTGCTTGGAAAAAATCAAAGGCAATAAAAAGGATCTTAGAAATGCTAACTGGTCGCGAAAGGATCCTAGTGGATAGGGCTAACACTAACCCCCAGTGTTCCCAAACCTTCCAGCTAAATCCTACCAAGAACATCTAGACATGGATTTCATCAATTCATACATTAGAGAGCAGGCAATGACATCCACTACACTGGTTAAATCAATTGAAATCAACATTCAGATACACATACAAGCAGAAAACATTGAGGTAGGGAGAGCAGGAAACATAGGGCACCTATCAAGGGTGAATCCTATATCATACTTCTGTTGCCTACCGACAGAAATGAAATGAAATGTAGCATGCAATGAGAGCAAGTCAATAAAAAATACAGAGAAAGAGGAAACATCACCAGCTGCTTTAGATCAGGATCCAAAGAAATGTGCTTGTCATATTAAAAACAAAACCAATCAGGTACAACATTGCCCACAGCTTGAACATTCAACCTGAATACATCATGTCTCAGCCTATCTTACAATATTACACAGAGAACTTGTCTCAGAAGGAAAATACTTGTATTTCACTGATATCTCATCAACAACCATTACAAAATGTTTCTTTTTGTACTTTATAGCAGATGATGAATAGAAAATCGACTGAGAAGGTAGGTGAAAATTAATTGTATCATTAAACACAGAGTAGAGAAATAGGGCCGAGGCCCATTTTGTTTGAATACTGAGTATTTAATGTCTGTCACCTCTATATGCAGGGATGATCTTCTTCAGATTTTCCTTTACTCCAAACATGACTTTGCTGCATTTTGGTGGCCATACTTTGTTGTACTTGTGGGGAATAAACAAATGGTGAACAACTGCCGAGAAGTCTGTTCGCATAAATGCTCTGATTGTTTGTACTGTTGTTAGGGTGAAAATTCCTTTAGGGACATGGCACGTAATGAAAGCTGTATGGGCGCCTTGTACCTGACGAAGAAAAACATTCTGCTGATGCATAAACCTTGATGTTACCTTTTACTTGTGCGCAGGATCATCTGACTAATCCTCGAGGTCCTCAATTGGTGCTTTGCCCCTTAAAACATTGTTTTACCGCTTAAGCTGATCATTAGAGCACCTTAATCTCTTCCCTTTGCGCTAACATACTTTTCCATTTCATCTCTGTCTCTGACAGATTAGCTTGAGCCTTTAATGATGCAGGAAGGTTTCTTCAGAATCTAGACCCTGTTCTTTGAATAAACGACCCGTTTTCACCTTCCCAGGCCATTTCTCATAAATTTAGCCGATGTAAATGGCCCTCTGTGGATTTCCTTGTACTTGCAGCAGAGGCTGCGTATTATGGCAACTACTGACTGTGATGTCCCTACAAAACAACAAACTATGAAGAAAAACCATGGACAGGAATGGAGAAGGCGGCGTGGACGACGAACATGGCTATGCTGACGATGAAACGGAGGGAAAATTTCGCAGTGGCAACTGATAAAAATTGCTCTGGTGGAGGAATGGTGAAACATAGAGCGAATACACGTAATAAACAGATGGAAACATTAAATAACATGAAAGAACTAGCTATACCGTGACAGAAAGGGAGAATGTACGGGGTGTGCATGTGGAGATGACGTGTCGGGACCGGGAGACCGGAACGGTCAACAGAAGACAAAAAAATCTGGGCTGTCCATCGGGGTGGAGATCAACGGTTGAGAACGACAGGTGATGGGCCAGCGGGTACGACGATCGGGCGTTAAGCAGCGCGCAGGTTCCATGGGCGACAACCATGAGATGAGTCCCTCCAGATCTGACGGTCCCTAACAATTCCACTGAGCGTCCCGAGCCAAGAGTTAACGCGCGGGAGAAAAGTGGTTTTAGAATCGTACAGGGTACAGGTGGCACGCATTGAGTGGAATCACTGGGCGATGGAGGAAAACCACCTTCTGCAGATGAGCGGTGCGGAACTTACCGGTGGTTTCAGGAATAATGCGTTGCGAGGTCCACTAGCGGAGGAAGCGTGGACCGTCGGATCAATATGTAAATGGACGGCGATGGCCTAGGGTATGGTGAACTGGGGAGTGATATATGAAGATGGGCAGAATGTACAAAAACATTGGAATTTAATGCAAATGCGAGGTTTTGGGCCACGGAGGAAATACAAAGGAAAAGTAATGAAATACGATGAGGTGGATGGGAATGATTGTACGATGCGGGACCTGTACAGAAATCACAAATCGCAAAGGCAGAAAGTGCGATGGGGCAGATAAGTGATACCAATAGAAACCTTGCATTTGTGATATTGCGATGGGGCGGATCCGCAATCGGTCGATCGCATCGCAAATATTTGCGATAGATTGATTGAACACGAACATGTGAATTTGCGATATGCGCTTTGCAATCGGCCCCAAGGCTTAAAGCGCTTGGTCATAGGTAAGGGTTGCGGAGAAGGAAAGGGCGCGGGGCTATCAGAAGGGGCTTAGGCCTATTATAAGGTCGGGAGTGGTTTTTAACCCATTTTAAATGCACTTCGAGGCCTAAGAAGGGTAACGATAAGGAGGTGAAGTGGAGATTATAAGGAACAAGGGTGATGGTGGGGTTTAGGTAGGATTTAGGGGGAATTTAAGGGGATAATGGAGGGATTAAAGGGAAAGTTTGACAAAGGGAGAACAGAGGTTGTGATGGGGAATTTTTGCAAGGATATAGGGTTAGAAGAGGGAGTAATAGGCTCTTTTGAACCATGGATCAGCAGAGAGGATTTGTGTCGGGCACATCACAAAGAGACTTCAAGGATAATGGGTTTTTAGGGGAAAGACATTCCTTGAAGGCTCCAAAACAATCTAGCCCCCAGCTTGCTTGTCAAGAATTTCATAGGGGGGCTAACAGTGGCTCCACATGGGGATGACTTCTCCTTGGAGGAGGCAAGAAACCAGAAATGATCTTTGGAGTAGGCCAATTTCCTGCTGCTTGGCACATCCCTTTCTTTGATCAGCTACCACAATATGAAAATGTTACATCAGCAGAAAAATTTTCTCAATCAAACTACCTACCCACACTACAATCCTAGCATTTTTCCCTTCAGGGTGCATTTGAGCTAGCAGACCCTTCTCATTATTTTATTTTGAAAGCAAAAACAAACCTACTCTAAATCTACCCTTATTTCTCCATGAGGCTAGATTAGACTGTTGGCCTCATCTATTCCTCTACCTAATCTACTACCTGTTGGGATTAAACTGTCCAACAGGTTTCTTCTCCTACATTCTAAAACAGGAAATTGAAAAATAGCCAAGCCAGGATTAGACTGTCTGACTTGCTGGAGTGGAATCTTGAAAACAAAACTGTGAAGGCATGAAATCAGCAGTTCTAATATATCCTTCTGTGTTTGTGACTTAGATTTTGAGTGTATTAGAGTCACTTCTTCTCTTTATTCTAGCTTTGGTTTTAAGCATGTTAGAGCTGATTCTTCTTTTCTTTTGCCTTTCGGAGGTTCAAGTTTTGAGTATGTGAGAACCTCTTCCCTTCACTCTGTATTTTGGAACATTTTCTATTTTGTTGAAAATAAAGGCTGCAATGGAATGTACAATGGAAATAAATCTGGAAATGAAAATCAATAGAAGTAGTGTTTGAGCATCCTGCCATTGACAGGACCCCCAAATGGCTCTGCACCATCAAGCTCTTGTAAGAAAAACGCATTAGGACCCACAGTGGCTTGGATGATATATGGACCTTGCCACAAGTTGTCAAACTTTCCATGTTTACCTTTGTCTTCCCTTCTTGAATCCCATTTCAGAACTTTATCTCCGACCTTGAAATCTGAAGCTTTGGCTCTTTTGTCAAACTGCCTTTTTATGCTTTCCTGCACTCTGACAGCTCTGTTATAAACCTGCTCCCTTGTCTGCTGCAGATAGATTGTTTCATTGATTCTTCTCGTCATGTTGTCTTCTTCTGATTGGATCTCCTGGACAAGTTTGATCACTGGAATTCCGAGACTAGTAGGAAAAGCTGCTTTAGTCCCATAAACCAGCTGGAAGGGTGATGTGCCAATAGATTTCTTTGTGGTGAGCCTATCGGCCCATAAGGCATGTATCAACTTTTTATGCCATGACCTTTTGTTCTCTTCCAGCAGTTTCTTAATGATTGTAACCAGGCTTTTGTTAGATGATTCAGCTAGACCATTACCTTAAGGGTAATAGGCAATTGAATGACCAAGTGCTATTCTGTACCTGTGACATAAATCAATCATTTTCTTGGATCCGAAGGTAGCAGCATTGTCAGTGATTATTTTCCTTGGACAGCCAAACCGAGATAAGATGAATTCCTCTAGGAACCTAATGATGACAGAATCAGTGGCATTCCTAGTGGGTATGGCTTCTATCCATTTGGTGAAGTAATCCGTAGCAGTTAGGATCCATTTGTGTTGCCTAGAAGAAGAAGGGTGAATTTCCCCAATAAAGTCTAGGCCCCATTGCATGAAAGGACCTTCTACGGTGATAGGTTGCAAAGGGAGGGGAAGGAGCTTTCTTTTGCCTTCAAAGATCTGACATTTATGGCAGGCAAGTATCATTTTATGGACATCACTGAAGAGGGTAGGCTAGTAGTAACCAGCCCTGAGTATTTTGTTTGCAGTGGCTTTCCAACTTAGGTGGCCTCCACATTCTCCAACATGGAATTCCTGTTTGGTTTTTTCGGCTTCAGTTTCAGACAAACATTTCAATAAAAGGCCGTTTGGAATTTTCCAATATAGAATCTCATTTAAAATGCAGTAACCTCTAGCTTTGAGTTTTACGAATCTGGCCTTTGTTTTGGACAGTTCTGGAGGGGCATTGAGGTTTGTGAGCACGTAAAGGATATTAGTATACCAAGGAGAGTTTTGAAACTGCTCCTCAACAGTCGGACGAGGTAGTCCTTCCTGCTTATCTAAAGCATTTATCATGTTAATGTCAAGAGCTTGTAAGTTTGATTCAGCCATTAACCGGGCTAGGCCTTGACCTTTGATCAGCTTGGTGGGTTTTATTTCAAGGTTGTATTCCAAGATTGTAGCAATCCATTTGCCCCTTTTCCCATCAGGGTCTTAGGACAAGATATCCTTGACCACTATATTTGGCACATAAGCAATGGTGTGAGAATGCAGAATGTACACCCTAAAGTCTTTTAAGGCCTTAATCAGGGCATAGGCCTGCTTTTCCATGATGTTGTACTTTAAGGGTGCATCTATTAAGGCTTTATTGAAGAAAGCTATAGGCTGTTTGTGACCTTCTGAATTCCTTTGCAGCAAGACTGCAGCTATTGTATGTTCAAAGGCAAAGGAAAAGACGAGAAAATCTTTTGAGAAGTCTGGGCTGATAAGTACAGGAGCTTGAGTGAGTGCAAGCTTTACCAACTCAAAAGATTTCTTGGCTTCAACAATCCAAGTGATTCCTACATCTTTTTTTAGCATGTTGGTCATTTTTCTAAGGTGCTCTGCCAGATTAGGAATGAATCTCTTGAGGAAATTGATCTTCCCTATGAAGGACTGCAACTCCTTGATGTTTCTCGGATGCGTGACTTGGAGTATTCCCTCAACCCTCTATGGGTCTATCCTAATCCCTTTCTCAGATATAATGTGGCCCAGAAGTTTACCTTCTTGCAGCCCAAAAACAATTTTCTTGGGATTTAAGGACAGACCATACCTTCTACATTTTTCAAAAACTTTTCACAGATGTTTCAAGTGTTCTTCTTCGATTTTGGAAAAGACAGTCAAGTCATCCAAGTAGATACCTATGAAGTGTCCTATCTCCTCTGAGAAAGCTATGTCCATCGCTCTCTGGAAAGTGGCGCCAGCCTTCATCAATCCAAAAGGCATTTTCACATACATGAAGGTGCCCCATGGAGTGGTAAATGCTGTTTTGAGTTGATCTTCTCAAAGTACCAGAACTTGATTATATCTTGAAAAACCATCAAGCAAGGAGATTCTTTTAGAGCCTACTACATTCTGTAGGATATGCTCCATTCTAGGCAAAGGGTAGTTGTCTTTCAAGGAGGCTCTGTTGAGGTTTCTGAAGTCTATGCATAGCCTAATCTCACCTGTTTTCTTCCTTACAGCCACCAAGTTTGACACCCAATCAGAAAACCTTATAGGGACTATAATGCCTGCATCATACATCTTTTTAATTTCCTTCTCTACTGCAGGCAATTTTTTCGGATTGATCCTATGGAGTTTTTGTCTGAAAGGCTTCTGATTTTCCTTTAGTGGTATCTTGTGTTGTATGATGTTGGTGTCGTAGGCCTTTAAGTCTTCATAGCTCCATGCAAACACATCAATGAATTCCTTAAACAAGTCAATGTATTTTTTCTTCATGTCTGCAGGTATAGACTTAGCCAGTTTTATCATTTTGGGTCTGTCTTCAGTGCCTATGTTGCATTCTTCCACATCAGAATCATCATGTTCTATTGTGGGATTTTTTGCTACATCATCAAAGTCAAAAAGGTCCTCAAGGGGTGCTAGGCCTCTGGGTATGTTCTTATCCTTGGCCTGCAACACTCTAAATCTTCACTATCTGTGTTTTCACAATTTTCAGTTGGATTTCCAGTTTGCTTGGAAAAAGAATTTATTTCTATGTTACAGGGTGTTTCTTGTTCATCTGGGGGATCCTCGTTTGGGCAGCTATCGCCAGAAATCGAGTCTAAATCAGAAAATTCAAACTCATTCCTGCCCACCAGGAAATCTTCGATCTGTTTGTCTCCTTCAAAGACCTGCCAATATTTTTCATTGTCTAGCACTGCAGGCCTGAATTTGGTCTGAATGATAATCTGTTGGTCAACTGGGTTCTTAGGATATGAGCTAGCCAGACAGGCTAATCCATTTGCAATTGCATTGTTCCCCCTGGGAACGAACGCTAATTCATATTCAACAAACGCTTTCAGCAAATCCAGAGTGTCATTCCTGTATGCCCTAAGCCTGGGGTGTTTTGCTGAATACTCACCATTCACCTGTTTGATAACTAACTCAGAGTCTCCTCTCACAGCTATCCTACGGGCTCCTAATTTCTTCAATAAATTCAGACCCAGGATGAGAGCCTCATATTCTGCAATATTATTTGTGCATTTAAAGCGCAGGTTCACGGCATGGCTCTCTGCGTGATCATCTTTTGTGTTTCGTAGCCACACCCCTGCTTCGGCATTTTGCCTAGTACAGGACCCATCAAAATTCATTTCCCATAGGGGTTTTCCATTATGTTGCGTTGGGGAGTCTGTACTAGATTGTGGGTTGTCTAGTTCTCCACGTAGTGTGTCAGTTTGAGAGGTGTGACTAACAGGCTGACTGCATAGCATTCCTGGTTTATTCTGAGTTTCGTCTTTATTACCCTGCCCATGGCTCTCTTCACCGTATTCTTCTAGGGTAGCCATTATGCTAAAGTCCATGGGCTCCATGTTTTCACTCAAATTTTTACTTTTAGATTTTGGCTCTCCTAAGGATTGGTCATTATAATGAATGAAAGAATCCAGGTCTGTGTGTACAGAGTATAATGGTGAATTTTCAGGCTTCTCGGGGCTACTGACTAAGAATTTCATCTGAGATTCCCTATTCAGTCTTCTAAGTTGGCCAAATATAGGGATAGTGGCATATGAGCCATCCATTTGCATTGTTCCTTACAGTTTGGCTCCCCATGATCTGGATAGTAACATGCCATACTTAGGTGGCACATCTTCCACCACCACATCCATGACCATACATTTGGCAAGAATCTGGGTCAAACTCACACATAAATCTTTGATTAGTCCTAGGCATTTTACTCTACTAGAGTCAAACGAGTATAAGTCTTTGTAGGGTCTGGTAATTTCTAGGCCTAGCCTTTCCATCACTACCTTGGGCATTAAATTGTGTGATGCTCTAGAATCATGCATGGCGTTGTGGAGTATTTTGTCATTAATGTTGAGACTGATATAAAAAGGTGGAACTACCCCTTCCTGAAATTTTCCCTCAATTTTTGGACCAAACAGGAGGGCAGGTTGATCATCATTCAGATTTATAGAATCATTTATTTCTCCCACATTCAATGCTTTCAAAATTCGGCTTTTATATACATTCTGAGTGGCCAGCTCAGAGAGTGGGACAAAGATTCTAATTTTGGCAATATCACTCTCTAAATTGAAAGTGGATTGTGTCTTTGGAGTGCTCAACTCTGTTTTATTTGCTACTTCTTTAGTAGCTGAATCAGTTTGTGATTTCTCACTATGTACAGGGTCAGGAACAATTGTATCAGGAGTACTAACTGAAGTGCTAGTACTGCTGGTTGGTTGGCTTGGTTTTTCAGTGACTTGGTTTTCTTTTTCCTTATGTTCACCAGAACTTACAGCTGTTGATTTGTCATTTGTATCAGATGCTTTAGAAGATCTGTCAGGTTTTTTCTTGATGGTTACCTTAGGAGTCTTTGTTTTGGGGTTTTCTTGGTTCTTTTTTATCCTAAGTCTGTATTGTTCTCTGACCTGTAACATGGCATCTTCAAATCCTAATCTTTAATCCTCAGTTTCTAACCATTACCCATCCCCATATGAGGGTGAGGGTTGGTCTTCCTCTAAATCACATTTAAGGACTGAGTCTTCCATTTCAAACAAGTTTATTGCATCCCCTTCAGACTCTTCAATGATTCCCTCGTCTTCATCTAAAAAGTTTTCTTGAAATGGGGGAATAATTTGTTGATCTGATTCTTTTTGTCTGTTGGGAGCATTGTTATTTATTCTACAGTTTTGGTTCTGATTTTGGTTCTGGTTTCTGTTCTGATTGCTGATTGTGACAACCATTTTTTCCATCATTTGTTGTAGCTTATCCATGTTTTTAGACAATTTTTCATAGTTTGGATCAGATGTGGAAGCTACATTGTCATCCCTATAGGTTACCCTCCTCTCAGACCTCAGTCTTGCTCTTTTCTGAATCAAATTGGCTTCTATGTTTACAGCCCCTTTCTGCATGTCCTCCAATGTAGTATATTATTTATCTCTAAGCTCGTAGGCCATGTCGGCATCAAATCCATCAGGATATTTGGCCAAGGCCATACCTTGTGGAGGTTTCATGTGCGGGGGAAGAGCATTGTAGATGCTGTTGAATCTAGTGGTGTAATCATGTACTCTCTCTCCCACATTCCTCTTAAGGGACATGTATTCTGCTAGGAGTTGGCGAGGGTTTGCTCTCACCTCCCATTTGTTGATAAACGCATGATATAAGGTAGGGATATCTTGGATACTGCCAGGAGGTAAACCTTTAAACCATTTCTTTACATCCCCTCCTAAGCTTTGGGCAAAGATTCTCATTTTGATTTTTTCATCATCGATTTCCATATAATCAAAACAATCCTCCATTTTATCTACATGTTGCTGGGTTGTGATGGATTATTTAGCAGTGAAGTGTGGGATTTTTGATTGATAATCATTAGGTAAGGGTAACAAGGGTTGAGGCAAAACCAAAGGTGCATACCAGGCTGCCATTATGATGTTCTGATGAGGTAAAGGGTTAACTTGAGCAGCTGGTATTTGGATGACAGGGATATTTGGACCAGCAGAAGTCTGTTGAGCATATCTAGGGTGAGAAAGCCCCAAGTTTTGAAGGAAGTGAAAATCAGGTGGTGTGGATGGAGGGGTTTCTCTGTTCCTAGTGTTTTGACCACTGTTAGATGGTGTGCTATGAGGCTCAAGGTCTTGCTGGTCTATGTGATTGAATGACCTGGTTCTTGGTAGACTGTTAGGTAGGTCTAGGTCAGGGAGAAGAGGTGCTAGAGCTGTTAGGTTTTCTGGTGGAGAATTAGCTCTAAGAATGCGTCTAGAAATAGTTGGTCTGTTAGGTGTAGGAGCTCCTTTGAGGATACTCTCCGGATTGTCAACTATTTCAGGTGGGTCAGGGTTGGGATAAGCTCTCGTGTGAATGGTTCTAAAAGCTAGAATGTTATACTTCTATCTAAGCAGCTTAACCCTTCTTGTTACTTCCTTCGTGGTTAATGTTGTCTTAGAGGTTGGTCTCCCAGTGGAGTCTACTGTGAAACCAAGTTAATCAGTAGGCCTACTGATCACCAGTGGAGTCTTTTCGTTTAAGAATGATGGAGTCGCTAGGTGGAGGGTTTTAAGGTGTTTCTAAAGGGTCACACTGTCCACCACAGTGCTTAGGCACTACCACCTTTCAAGAATCCCCTCAAAAATAGCAAACTCCAGCCAGAGATTGACTGGGAGGGCGTTTACCAGATATGCCACTTTCGAAGAAGGTGGGATCCGGAGGCTACCTGGCCCTGTCCAGACTCTGTCTAAGAGTATGGTGGATATTCAATAATGGAGGTCGATTCAAGAAAGGAGTGACTTATTGTCAACCTAACCAGAGTTCTAAGTTGCTGAAGTTTTTAAGAATGTTTAAGGTGAAATGTACTCAGATTCCCCAGTGGAGTCGCCATTATGTTGGGGTTCCCATGTTTTGGCAAGGTTGACAAGACCAAAAGATGAGACAACATAGAACCACTTTCAGGCCTTAGGATCTAGCCCTCCTAGGTCCAGAGAGGGATCTCTCTATATGAGTCAAAGTATGTGTCTTTGAAGCTCTAAGTTATGATTTTAGGCTAGTTATATGCACAGGGTTTGTTATTTGATTAAGATTTTGGTTGTTGGGAATCAGGAAGGAAGGATTCATCATGGGGCAAGGCTGAGCAAAGGGGAAATTTAGGCAAAGGTAGATAATTCAGAGAACATCAAGGCCATTGGGCAATGGAGTCAAGAAAGGGTTTACTTGTTGTTCAATGTGCAAGCTTTCAGTTGGGCTAGTCATCTAGAACATTTGGATCTTTGAGTTGGAGGGTGGGATGAAACATTAAGGACTGAAGATGAAGGAAGGAGAACCGTTCAATCCTGTCTATAGATCAGGTCAGAGGTCATTTAACTCTAGACCTGCTTGGAAAAAATCAAAGGCAATACAAAGGATCTTAGAAAGGCTAACTGGTTGCGAAAGGATCCTAGTGGACAGGGCTAACACTAACCCCCAGTGTTCCCAAACCTTCTAGCTAAATCCTACCAAGAACATCTAGACATGGATTTCATCAATTCATACATCATAGAGCAGGCAATGACATCCACTACACTGGTTAAATCAATTAAAATCAACATTCAGATACACATACAAGTAGAAAAAATTGAGGTAGGGAGAGCAGGAAACATAGGGCACCTATTAAGGGTGAATCCTATATCATACTTCTGTTGCCTACCAGCAGAAATGAAATGAAATGTAGCATGCAATGAGAGCAAGTCAATCACAAATATAGAGAAAGAGGAAACATCACCAGCTGCTTTAGATCAGGATCCAAAGAAATGTGCTTGTCATATTAAAAACAAAACCAATCAGGTACAACATTGCCCACAGCTTGAACATTCAGCCCGAATACATCATGTCTCAGCCTATCTTACAATATTACACAGAGAACTTGTCTCAGAAGGAAAATACTTGTATTTCACTGATATCTCATCAACAACCATTACAAAATGTTTCTTTCTATGCTTTATAGTAGATGATGAATATAAAATCGACTGAGAAGGTAGGTGAAAATTAACTGTATCATTAAACACAGAGCAGAGAAATAGGGCCGAAGCCCATTCTGTTTGAATACTGAGTATTTAATGTCTGTCACCTCTATATGCAGGGATGATCTTCTTCAGATTTTCCTTTACTCCAGACATGACTTTGCTGCATTTTGGTGGCCATACTTTGTTGTACTTGTGGGGAATAAAAAAATGGTGAACAAATGCCGAGAAGTCTGTTCGCATAAATGCTCTGATTGTTTGTATTGCTGTTAGGGTGAAAATTCCTTCAGGGACATGGTGCATAATGAAAGCTGTATGGGTGCCTTGTACCTGAAGAAGAAAAAAATTCTGCTGACACATAAACCTTGATGTTACCTTTTACTTGTGCGCAGGATCATCTGACTGATCCTTGAGGTCCTCAATTGGTGCTTTGTCCCTTAAAACATTGTTTTACCGCTTAAGCTGATCATTAGAGCGCCTTAATCTCTTCCCTTTGCGCTGACATACTTCGCCATTTCATCTCTGTCTCTGACAAATTAGCTTGAGACTTTAATGATGTAGGAAGGTTTCTTCAGAATCTGGACCCTGTTCTTTGAATAAACGACCCGTTTTCACCTTCCCAGGCCATTTCTCATAAATTTAGCCGCTGTAAATGGCCCTCTCTGGATTTCCTTGTACTTGCAACAGAGGCTGCGTATTATGGCAACTACTGACTGTGAAGAAAAACCATGGACAGGAATGGAGAAGGCGGCGTGGATGACGAACATGGCTATGCTGACGATGAAACAGAGGGAAAAGTTCGCAGTGGCACTGATAAAAATTGCTCTGGTGGAGGAATGGTGAAACACAGAGTGAATACACGTAATAAACGGATGGAAACATTAAATAACATGAAAGAACCAACTATACCGTGACAGAAACGGAGAATGTACGGGGTGTGCACATGGAGATGACGTGTCGGGACCGGGAGACCGGAACGGTCAACGGAAGACAAACAAATCTGGGCTGTCCATTGAGGTGGAGATCGACGGTTGAGAACGACAGGTGATGGGATAGCGAGTATGACGATCGGGCGTTAAGCAGCGCGCAGGTTCCATGGGCGACAGCCGTGAGATGAGTCCCTCCAGATCTGAAGGTCCCTAACAATTCCGCTGAGCGTCCCGAGCCGAGAGTTAACGCGCGGGAGAAAAGTGGTTTTAGAATCGTACAGGGGACAGGTGGCACGCGTTGAGTGGAATAATTGGGCGATGGAGGAAAACCGCCTTCTGCGAATGAGCGGTGCAGAACTTGCTGGAGGTTTCAGGAATAATGCGTTGCGGGGTCCACTAGCGGAGGAAGCGTGGACCGTTGGATCAATATGTAAATGGACGGCGATGGCCTGGGGTATGGTGAACTGGGGAGTGATATATGAAGATGGGCGGAATGTACAAAAACATTGGAATTTAATGCAAATGCAAGGTTTTGGGCCACGGAGGAAATACAAAGGAAAAGTAATGAAATACAATGAGGTGGATGGGAATGATTGTACGATGCGGGACCTGTACAGAAATTGCAAATCGCAAAGGCGGAAAGTGCAATGGGGTGGATAAGTGACACCAATAGAAACCTTGTGTTTGTGATATTGTGATGGGGTGGATCCGCAATTGGTCGATCGCATCGCAAATATTGCGATGGATTGATCGAGCACGAACATGTGAATTTGCGATATGCGCTTTGCGATCGACCCCAAGGCTTAAAGTGCTTGGTCATAGGCAAGGGTTACAGAGAAGGAAAGGGCGCGGGGCTATCAGAAGGGGCTTAGGCCTATTATAAGGTCGGGAGTGGGTTTTTAACCCATTTTAAATGCACTTCGAGGCCTAAGAAGGGTAACAATAAGGAGGTGAAGTGGAGATTATAAGGAACAAGGGTGATGGTGGGGTTTAGGTAGGATTTAGGGGGAATTTAAGGGGATAATGGAGGGATTAAAGGGAAACTTTGACAAAGGGAGAACAGAGGTTGTGATGGGGAATTTTTGCAAGGATACAGGGTTAGAAGAGGGAGTAATATGCCCTTTTGAACCATGGATTAGCAGAGAGGATTTGTGTTGGGCACATCACAAAGAGACTTCAAGGATAATGGGTTTTCAGGGGAAAGTCATTCCTTGAAGGCTCCAAAACAATCTATCCCCTAGCTTGCTTGTCAAGAATTTCATAGGGGGGCTAACACAATGGAGCAAGGCAATCACCAAAGAAGTTATGTTATGTAGCTCCAAGGAGACCCTGGCATCCTAGTCAACTTGATATGATGCACCCACTTCACAGTTTCAAGCTTAATCACATCCATATCAAAATAATTGGGACACACTCCCTCATTGGCAACCTTGGCCATCTCAACCCCAAAACCAACCTTGGAAACATGGTTGGCAAGGAGATTATTTGGAAAATCCACAATATCCTTGATATTTCCCTCCATATCCTCCATACCCAACTCCATGCTATCCCTACCATCCACCTCCACCACAAACACAGCCTCAACTACATCCATCTCATATATCCGCCTCCACTCAACTACCCCTACCACCATTTCCAAACCCATACAATGAAGTATTTCAACTCTCTTACAATGCTGAGGTACAAAACTTCCAAACATCTCCTCTTTATCTAGATGGTATTAATCTTAGTTCAAGAAAGGTATTGCAAAGAAGAGATTTTCTTCCCTTTCCAATCTCTCAAGAATATCATGATGTTCATTTTGTGCTTCATCCATAGGTAGTTCTTCAAAGTTTTCTTGTTCTTCTATTTCCTGGATCTCAATAAGAGGTTCCTCCAATGTGTGATCTTCTCCTATAATTCTTTTTCTTAATTTTCTAGGGAAGGAGACAAATGGGTTCTCCTTTTCAAGGCTCTCTAATTCCATTTTCTTCTTCAATCTTGTTCTGGGGTATGAGGATGTGTATACCATCTCTTTAGAGGAGTGTGATTGTGTATCGGCCTTGAAGGTTTTATCTGACTGTTCTTCCTTTTTAGGATTTTCTATGAAGTTATTTCTTTCAAGGAAACTTGCCCATGTTTCCTTTGTTGTGTTTTTTAAATGGTGTTCAACAAGCATTTTTATCAATCCATGGTGGTAATAACTTGACTCTTTTCTGTCATTTTTCCCTCTGGCACCTTCAAACATTTTCAACAAATTCTTTATGAATAAATATGGAAGGTTGACCTTATCTTCTCCTTGGATATGTTGAAGGATTTTGATGTGGTACATATGTACCACACTATATCTTCCATCACATGTAAGATATTTCGTGACAATGAGGATGAGTTCCCTCCAAGGTTCTCGAAACCATTTTCTTATAACTCCCTTCTTCCAATTAAAAGTCCCTTTTCTAGATTTTTGTAAAAAAAATTCCATTATTTTCCTTTGAAGTGTTTTCCCTTATGATATCTTTCTCCTATTTGAGGCACCCGTGTGGCCCAGGCTATGTAATATTTTGTTATTGGAATTTTTAAATCACCTATGACTGTTTTTCCCTCTTGAAATTTTGTTACAAATTATTTTGTCACTTTTCTGTTATACTCATTGTATTTGCCTAGAAATTCTAACAAATCAGCCTTATGAAGTTCTTTGATACTCTCCCGTGTCCACTTTTCTGGTTTTAATTCAACTAGTTCAATTCTTCTTTGTTCCATTTGGAAGACTCTATTTTTTTCTATGGATATATGCCCAAGTTAAAAAAATTCTCAGTGAAGTCTTCATTTTCAAAGTAAACAAAAAAAAAATCATTTTTACCCTCTTCTTTGTCTTTGAATTTTGATTTCTAGGTTTTTAAACAAATTTTTTGCTTTCTAAAAAAAATTGGAATAGTATTTTCTACAATTTTCAATCACTGTGAGAATAAAATGGCATCACAGTAATTTTTCTTAAAACTTTCAAAAGTATTGCTCTGTACATACCAGATTCCCTATTGCTGAGATTGATTTGGTGTTGCCCTCTGTTGAAAACCCTTCTATCTCTGTTCCTGTGTGCAAAAATCGATTTTGAAATGGCAACCTTTCTATGTATGCTCTTGTGTATTTAAAAAAAAAAAAACAGAGGTTGATTTGAAAATGGATTCTATGAAAATTTATTTGACTACTACTCCACTCCTTAAAGTCGAGTTCTTTTGTTAATCATCTTCCTGTTATCTCTCAACTTCTATCTGTTGCCCGCCAAGTATTTCCCAAAATCGATGAAATGTTTTACAACAACCCTTCCTTGTTGACACGTTACCACATGAAAATTTCTATGAAGAATTTTTTGTGTGAAAAACTTGGAGTATCTTACCTTCATTGACTCAATCCTCTGCTCTGTCATTGTGCTTGAGAATCTCGTTCTTCTGCTCTCATTTTTTCTTGTTCTATTACCTTAAAAATACCGTTTTAATGTCTCTATTTCTTGGCCTCATCCTTATTTGAACTCACACTTCACAGCTTTGATTCACAGCATAGACACTTCACGACAATTAGTTCACAGCATAGACTCTTCACGGAAATTTAGTTCACAACACTCCATAGTTTTGCAGTTTGGGTGCTTGCTTATACAGTTTTACTCTTACACTTCAAATGCATATACGATGCAAGCATTCAAATTCATTTTTACATCAAATTCTTATGACTTCTGACAAATTTTTATGACTCTGGCTCATGACTTGTCAAATCGATTTTTTTGTAATTGTACAGGCTTCTTATTTTATCATAGATTTTTATATCCTTCTTTTGAGTTGTCTCATTTCATCATAAAACCGTAAGCAGACCCATCATTTAATCATAAGCTATAGACATACCATCATTTCATCACTGAATTGTAGGCAGATCCATTCTTATACATCACTAAATTGTACAAGCTTCTTATTTCATCGAACTATAGGAAAAAAAAATTTGTGCTTTTATGATAGAAATTTTATGATTTGATTTCTGACTTTTGCTTTTCAATTCTCCAGGATTTTGACGATAAGAACATGCATTCACATTTATCTTTATGATGAAACAAGAATGATTTCATTTTCTTAAGGAAACTCTCTATAAACAAAGAATACCATGATAACTCTATTCTGTCTTTTAATCATTTCATGCATGATTTTTTATTTTTATTTTGACAACTCCCTTTTCTTCTTTGAATTTTGTTCTCCTTATGTGCCTCTTGGAAGGTTGTTCTTTTTAAATGACCACTTTAGGGTCATTTCAAAGCTTACGACCTCCTTAAAATAGAATCTCTTTTTTTATTTCAATGCTATGACTTATGTTTTTTAGAAGAGGAAATCCTTACAAAATTTGAAAAATAAACTCTTCTCTTAATTTCAACTTATTTGCTTGATACTAACCCCCATTTTATCTCTTTTGACTGAACCATTATCATATATGTCTTCAATTTCATATGGACCAAGCCAGTGTGTTGTGAAATTGGCTTGAAAGTCTTTGAACTTTGAATCGAATAATAATGCCCAGTCTCCCACTTTAAATTGCTTCTTCTTGATGAATTTGTTGTGCCATGTTGCTGAATGATCTGAGTATGTTGTAGTTTTTGTTGTCTAATTTCATCCAATTGATTCAACTGCATTATTCTTTATTTTATTTTTATCATCCAAGTCCATCCCTAAGTCAGCTGCCAATTTGTAAGTGTGAATTTGAAATTCAATAGGGAGTAAGACTTGCTTACCATAGACCAATTGGTAAAGAGTGAAACTTGTGTCCTTCCAAGTGATTCTGTATGCCCATAGAGCTTCATGAAGCTTTTATGGCCAATATTTTCTATTCATTCTCACTGTCTTAGTCATTATTTCTTCAAGAGTCTTATTAGTAGAGTCCACTTTTCCATTGGCTTATGGAGATAAGTTGTAGATTTGTGATGTTTGATTTTGTACTTCTTTGCTATGTCTTGAACCAATCTAGAAGTAATTGGTGCTCCTTGATCGGTGAAAATTTCTCTAGGGACTCCAAACCTAACAAAAATTTCCTCAAAGAGAAAATTAACCACTGTTTATTCTGTTGCTCTGAGCACTGCTTTTGCTTCTACCCACTTAGTCACATAGTTGGTACATATCAAGATGTACTTTTTTCCATTTGACGTTGGATTAATAGGCCCAATAAAATCAAGTGCCCACTTTTCAAATAGTTCTATAAATACTTGTGACTTTAGTGGTATTTCATCAAATGCTACTATTTTTCCCATTATTTGGCAGTTATCACAACTTCTGACATATTTCTTGGAGTCTTTAAAGATGGATGGCCAATAGTACCCCAGATGGAGTATTTTGTATGTTGTCATATTATCTGCAAAATGTCCACCACAAGGCTCATCATGAAAAGCTCTTAATATATCTATTATTTCATCTTTTCTTACACATTGCCTTATGATTAGATCATAACCAGTATAAAAAAAGATCTCCATTAAGCCATGTATATCTAGCACTTTCTCTAATTACTTTTCTCTTTTCTCTTGATGTAAAGTGTGGAGGTAGTTTTCGTGTTGATAAATAATTGGTTATATCAGCATACCATGGAGTTATAACTGATATTGAAAATAAATTTTCATCAAGAAAGCTATCTGATATAGGAAAAATCTCACGAGATGTATGTAGTCTAGATAGAAAATCTGCCACTTTATTTTCCCTTCCAGGTCGATCTAGGACAGTTATGTTAAACTCCTGCATCAATAACAACCATCTAGTAATCCTGCCATTAGTAATGGGTTTATTCATTAAATATTTAATGGTTGAATGATCAGTATGAATGAATAATTCATATCTTGTTATGTAATGTCTCAATGTATTTATTACATGTACTACAACAAGTTTTGTTTTGTTTGTTTTTGTTTTTTTTTTTTTTTTTTTTTTCAGTAACAGTGTAATTCAACTCAGCTGGAGTTAAATTTTTGCTAATGAAATAGATTGCATAGTGTAGTTGGTTCTCTTTTTGGCCTAATTATGCTCCTAATATTGTATCTGATGCATATGTGGATATGTGAAATGACAATGACCAATTTGGTCCTCCAAGAATTGGATTTGTGGACAATTTTTGTTTTAGTTTCTCAAATGCATTTTGGCAATCAGTGTTCCATTTAAACTCTATATCCTTTGTAAGAAATTTAAATAAAGGCAAGGCCATATTATTGAAATGTTCAATGAATCTTCGATAATAGCCTGCATAACCCAGAAAACTTCTTACTTCTTTTGAGTTGTTGGCGGTAATAAGCTTACAATGATATGTATTTTTGTTGGATCCACCTTTATTCCATAAGATGAAACATGGTGTCCCAACACTATCCCTTCAGTTAACAACATAAAACATTTCTCATTGCTAAGAGATATATTAGTTTCAATACATATTTGTATAACATTTTCCAAATTGTTTAAACAATCATCAAATGTATTTCCATAAACAATGAAATCATCCATGTAAACTTCTACACATTCATTTATAAGATCAACAAAGATGGTGAGGACCACTCTTTCAAAAGTAGTTGGTGCATTACATAATCCAAAAGGTAACACATTGTAAGCATATATTCCCCAATGACAAGTAAATGTAGTTTTATCATGATCTTATAATGATGTCTTAATTTGATTATTACTCCTAAATCCATCAAAAAAATAAAAGTAAATTTTCCATGAAATAAATCTAGGACTTGATCAATGAATGGTAGTGGAAAATTATTCTTTAGTGTTTCTTTGTTTAATTCTCTATAGTCTACATAGATTCTCCATTTTCCATTTTTATTGGGAACTAAAACTAAGGGATAAACCCATTGACTGTCTGAGATAGGGTAGATAAAACATACGTGCAATAGTTTTTGCAACTCTTCTTTTACTATCTCTTTCATCACTGGATTCATCCTTCTTTGTGGTTGTCTTACATGTTTGATATTTTCATATGTGTAAATGTGATGCATGCATGTTTTTGGATGGATTCCCCACATATCTGTATAATCCCAAGAAAAATATTTTGATTATTTATTTAGTATTGTAATTACTTGTTCTTCTTGTGATGATTGTAAATTTTTTCCAATATTAAGATTCCTTCCGAGGCTGATTTGAATTATTTTACTTTGAGAGCTTGTGCTTGAGTTAACAGAAAAAATATCTTTAAATGATGTTTGTAATGAATTAATAGCGCAATTTTCCTGAAAACATTGGTTCAAAAAGTTGACTAACTTCATATTGAATGATTCTAAGCTGCTCATAAATATCAGGTTTTGAAATGAAAAGATCCATTAAGTCCTCATTGTCCTCTTCTCTAAAATAAAAGGCTTGATTTATGCTTAAGATGGATTGAGTTTCTTCTTTTTGTTCATCAGGCCATGATAATAAAGATGGAGATTGAGCAAGAGGATAGAGTGTTATATGCTTCCTTTAATTTCCATGTGATATGATCATACTTCTTGATCTACATCCAATGAAGTCATCTGATGTGGCTAACCATGGTATGCCAAGAATTGAAGGATGGCCTCCTAAATTTGACTTTGGTTGTAGGACTAGGAAGTCTACATGATATTCCCATGAATAAAAAAAAATGATGTCCTCAAGTACTCCTTCTAGCACTACTTCGGATCTATCAACTAGTTCCAAAACTGTAGTGGTAGGTCGGATATTGGGCAAGTTTAAACACTTAATAGTTTCAACTATCATGACATTGATAGCAGCTCCTAATTCAATTAAAGTTTTTGAGACTAAGAAATTTTTTATTGAAATTTTTACCATAGGTATTCCAGGGTCAACATATTTCTCAATTGTTGTATTTGTTGACATTAGACTGGTTAATTTCCCAATGACATGAATTGCAGGTGGATCCTTCTTTCTTTTACCAGTTTTTTTGATGCATAATTCCTTAATTTATTTTGTATAGATAGGAATATCTTTGATAGCACACAATAAAGGAATTTAACATAAGAAATTTTCAATTCATCCAAAATATCAAATCAGGAAGAGGAAATATAGATTTTTGCTCTACTAACCTTTCCGGAAACGGAGGTGTTTGAGTTGTTATTGTTCTATTTTTCTGAATTTGATGTTCTTCATCATGTTTTTCAGGATTTATTCCTTCTTCAACTTGTTCTTCTATAATCATAGGAGAGTATTTTCGTAAAATTTTCCTAGACCTTAAGTGGATGTAATGGGAAGGATAGAGTATGAAGTCCCTTCCTCGGTATTGTAAATTGGTCTTTCCACTTTTTTACTCAAATTTTCTACTGGCTGAGCTGGAAATTGGGTTGGCCTAGGTAGAGGTTGGTTAGATGGAAACTGAAGCTGCTGAGGTTGAGTTAGTGCAGGTAATGGTTGTTGTGGAAATGGGTTTGATTGAGGGGTTTGTTGGAATTGTTGATATGGGAATGGTTGTTGAGGATATGATTGTTGATATGAATATTGAGGATAAAGTTGGTGTTGTTGTTGATATGGCTGTTGAGGATAAAAATTTTGTGGAGGTTGGGCTCCATAAGCATATCCTCACCAATTTTCTATACAAAGTCCACAAACCTGAATACTCTCTAAAGGACATTCCTTCAGTGGATGTTTCTTTCTACATTTAGGAAAAAATATTGATAGTACCTGATCTTGTTCATCTTGCTTTTCCTTGGCCTTTATTACATTTACTTGTGTCCCTAATGTTGGGAAAAATACTGAGAGGGGGGGGGTGAATCAGTATTTAGAGCTGACTGAAAAATTTTCAAGAGATCTTATTATGCATTTAATTCTTTACTTAGATTATATCATCATTCATTTAGTATTCAGTAAGCATGAGCAATAAAAAAATAAACCATTACACAAGGAACACACATGAACACCAGTATTTAAGGTGGAAACCCAATTTGGGAGAAAACCACCTGTGCTGTTGTTTCTGTCTTCAATATTTATTATAAAGAAAACCTCTTACAATTTTGTACTGGCGCAGACTTATACCAGTACGCAGGCCCAACACTTGTAGAAGGCAACAACCTTCTCTCGTTCTCCAGCCTCTCCTGGAAGGGAGCTTCGACCCCTTGATTTAACACCAGCTTGTACTGGTAGAAGACATCAACCCTCAGATCCACCGAATTTCTTTTATTTCTTCATCAGACTTGCATCAGATCTTCATTATATTTTTGCTGATCTTCCTAGAGCTTTTTCATTTCCTCGATCAACACCATAAGTGCATCATAGATTCAGCGTTATCAGACTACAGAGTTCGATCATGCAGACAAAGAGATTTATTCCTTTACAATCCTTCCACACACCCACTGAACCATAATTCCCTTTTCTTTATATAGTTTTCGCCTTTCTCAATACCATGAGTCAAACCATTCAACCGCTAATGGTATTCCCTTTAGTTTATTCCACGGGGCTCTTGATTTCTTTTTAATTTATTTATCAATTTTAAAGAAATTGACAAATAAATATATTTACAACTTTTTGAATTCCCAAGCCTTATAACTAATGTTTTAACCCTTCGGACTTTAAAAAAAATGTCCAACTCTTTCAAACAATTTAACCTTATCATAAACCTTTGACCTTTGCGGCCCAACCCTGTCACCTCAAGATCCAATCCATTATAACTTTACTATAGAATCCACAAGAAGTCCGGCTAGTCTGATCACCGTTAGATCATTAAAGCCCTCCGTAGACTTCCATTTGGCGATATATGTATATCGCTGATCTCCGATAAGTTGAATGTTAACGGCATAGCCGCTTGTACCTTGCTTAATATTTATGCATCTTCCTCATAGACCACCTATTCACGGCTCCTTCAGATCGACATGATATCAATATCACCGGGCATCCTAAGTCTAATGAATAACGCCGCAATGGCATAGTGAAAAGTGGTTTGTGAGACGACAGATTGTCGCTGATGCTCTATGGAATCACTCATTTCATAAATATCGTTCACAAAAGCTGCAATGAAACTAACCATGCATCGCTTATTCCACACGTGATTCCTCTTCCTGCTAAGGTTCGTTTACTACATTCTTGTTTTTAATAATTCTTCCTCCGTGACTATGTTAATGTAACTCAGATTAATATATATATATATATATATATATATATATATATATATATATATATATATATATAGATAGATATATATATATAATGTGCCATGTATGCACAAAACCCATCCATGGCTCAACCCGATATGTATTCTTCCTTTGTTCTTCTCTGCTACATTACCTTCCTAATTACTGTTTCAGATGCTCCTTCTTTGTCCATTCCTTTTCCATCAATGACAATATTGCCAACAATCTCCCCCTTTGTCATTGATGGCAATATTCTTCCTCTATTTGTCTTATAGACGCCCCTTTATTTTCTTTTCCTCCCCCTTTGACATCAATGGCAAAGGGTCGATCAAGATCCTTTGTACCAACAATACCATGCTCCCCCTGAAATCATGCTGCATCTTCAAACATAATTGCCAACAATACATCCTTGCCACATGACCCATGCTCCCCCTGAACCTGTGTATCCAGAGATAAACTACAGCGCCATATATAAAGTAGGAAAATAGCATGTTGTAGAGGAGACTCTTTGTTCTCCCTATGGAACATTCCAACAGTAGCTACCCATACGCGACTGTCCTTCAGGAAGTCCGCGTATTCATTTTAATTTTCTGTATTTAAGTAGATTTGATTTTCTGCATGGTAGAGACTACTCCCAGCTTCTATCTGAGATATTCGAATGCTTCCCTAGGTAGTGGTTTGGTAAATATATGAGCAACTTGTTCTTTGGAGGGTACATATTCCAACTTCACCTTTTGTTCAAGCACTTGTTCATGTAAGAAGTGATATTTGATGGGAATGTGCTTGGTATTGGAATGCATAACAGGATTCTTTGAGATACTGATGGCACTTGTGTTATCACACATAATGGATATAGGAGGTGAACATTTGATTTGAAAGTCTTGTAAGGTTTTCATCATCCAAAGAAGTTGAGTGCAACATGATGCGGTAGCGACATATTCTGCTTCTGTTGTAGATAAGGCAATAGAGCTTTTCTTCTTGCTGAACCAAGATACTAACCGGGACCCCATGTAGAATGCACCACCACTAGTGCTTTTACGATCATCAACATTTCCAGCCCAATCTGCATCATTGTAAGCATGAAGAGTGAGATCAACATTCTTTGGATACCATAGTCCAAAGTCTTGAGTTCCTTGTAGATATTTAAATATTCTTTTGATAGCCTGAAGGTGAGATTCTTCTGGATTAGCTTGGAATCATCCAACAATCCCAACTGCATGCATAATTTCTGGTCTAGTCCCAGTGAGATAAAGTAGACTTCCTATCATAGATCTGTATTCTGGTTGATTCACTGTGGGAGAATCATCATGAGAACTGAGATTACATCCGGTTATCATTGGTGTACTTACAAGTTTGCATTCTTCCATGTCATACTTCTTCAGAATTTGCTTAAGATATTTTGTTTGTGATAAGAATATGCCATCTGTTCTTGTTGTACTTGCAAGCCAAGAAAAAATGTTAGTTCCCCAAGCAAAGACATTTCAAATTCTTGCTGCATATTAGAAGCAAATTTCTGACTCATAGACTCTTCATTACTTCCAAAAATGATATCATCAACATATACAACCACAATCAATAGTTTATCATTTTCAGTTTTTGTATATAATTTTCTATCAGTAGACCCTTTTGAAAATCCTTGTTGATGAAGATGTTTGTCAAGACGATAATACCATGCCCTTGGAGCTTGTTTAAGACCATATAGGGCCTTTTTAAGTCTACAAACAAGATTTTCATCATTTCCCAAAATGAATCCTTTTGGTTGTTCTATATAACTTCTTCTTCTAGATCTCCATTGAGAAAAGTAGATTTAACATCCATTTGATACACTTTGATTTGTTGGAAGCTTGAAAAAGCAAGAAAAATTCTTATGGCCTCAAGTCTAGCTACAGGAGAAAAAGTTTCTTCAAAGTCTATACCTTCTTGTTGAGCATACCCCTTGCAAACAAGTATAGCTTTATTTATTATAACATCCCCATTCTCATTTAACTTGTTTTTGAATATCCATTTAGTTCCAATGACATTTTTGTCATGGGGTCTTGGTACTAATTCCCAAGTGTGATTCTTTTCAATTTGATCAAGTTCTTCATTCATGGCTTGAATCCAACATTCATCTTTGCTAGCTTGATTGACATTGTGTGGTTCAATAGTGGATAGAAATGCCAGAGAGTTAGAAGCTCCTACAAGAGTCCTTATTGTTTGTACACCTGATCCCTTATCTCCCAAAATTTGAGATTCTGGATGATTCTTTTGAACATATCTAGATGGAGCCTTTTTAGATAAATCATCTTCGAGTTCTTCATTGGGTTCACTGTCTATATCATTCCTATTTGATGTAGAAGGATATATGTCATCATCTTCTTCATATGTTGTTTGTTTTTCTTCTTTTGGAGCTGCAGGAGACTCATTAATAGCAACATCAATACATTCAACAATCTTTCAAAGTCTTTTATTAAAACATTTATATGCTCTACTCCTAGAGGAGTAACCAAGAAGTATTCCTTCATCTACTCTGGGTTCAAACTTTCCAAGTTTTTCATCATTATTTTTTATAAAGCATTTGCTTCCAAAAGCTCTAAAATGTTTCACAGTGGGAGGATTACCATACCAGAGTTCATATGGGGTTTTATCACTATTTACATGAACATGTGCCTTGTTAAGAATATTTACAGCTGTATGTGCTGCTTCTCCCCAAAATGTATCAGGTGGTCCGGAATCATCAAGCATAGCTCTTGCCATTTGTTGAACTATTCTATTCATTCTTTCTGCTACACCATTTTGTTGTGGAGTGCCAGCTACACAAAATTGTCTTTTTATGCCATGTTGTTCATAAAATTCAAGGAATTCATCTGATGTATATTCTCCTCCTCGATCATATCTAAGACACTTGATTTTTAGTTCTGATTCATTTTCAACTAGAGCTTTGAAGATCTGGAATTTCTCAAATGCTTCATCTTTGTGTTTAAGCAACCCAATCCAACACATTCTAGAGAAATCATCAATAAATAAGATATAGTATTGTTCACCACGTGGTGACCTTTTCTTCATAGGTCCACATATGTCAGTATGAATGAGTTCAAGAGGCTTACTTGATGATCCTTCCTTGGCATTAAATTTCACTCTGGTCTGCTTACCAAATTGGAAAAATTTGCATATGATATTTTCAGGTACAGTAATATTGGGAAGATCACGAACAACTTTAAGTCTGCTTGATTTGTTAATTTGAGAGAAGCTCAGATGCCCCAACCTTCTATGCCATAGCCAATTTTCTGAAGATTTACGCAAGTAACATTTTTCTTTGCAGTTCTTCAATACATACAGGTTGCTTGGAGTTCTGTTTCCTTTTATAATTGTTTTACCTGTCTCAAGATCATGTACCACACATTATTTTGAACTAAAGACAACTTCAGTTCCTTGATCACACATTTGAATTACACTTAACAGGTTATGCTTTAATCCATCCACATACAAGACATTATTAGCTTTCACCTTTTCTTTTAGAAAAATAGACCCTTTTCCCTTAATAATATCAGGAGTATCATTTCCAAATGTAACATTCTTCTCTTTTTCTAGAGCACTATATGCAAGAAGTTTGTTTTTTTCACCTGTCATGTGTCTAGAGCATCCACTATCAAAGTATCATTGATTTTCTTCACCTTCTACAAATAAGGCTATGCCACAATTTTCAACCTGTAATTCCTTCTTTTTCCATACTTTGGAGCTTGAAGAAAAATGTTCTTTTAGCTGGACTTTGCTTCTGCAATCAGATTCTTCATGGCCAAAGTTATTGCAATAAGCACATTCAAATTCATTTTGAAGAGGAGAAAAGTTATTATAAGTATTCTTCTTTGTTTCAATATCCATCCTTTTCTTTCTTTCTTCTCTTGTCATGATGGTTTTATATGCAACACATTGAACAACTTTATGACCAAAATTGTGACATGAGAAACATTGTCCAATGAAGAAGAAATTCCTGCGATCATAAAATCTTCTACTTGAATTCACCTGTTGGTTGTTGTTTCTTTGAGTGGTATTCTTGTTAGTGTTCTTAGAATTGAGATGGTCATGCTTTACCTGTAAAGATTCTTTATTCCCTTGCTGAGTGGCAGATTGTTGTATACTGGTTGTAGTTGCTTTTAGATAATTTGGTGCTGAAGTCTGAGAAGATTCCCCTATATATCCAAGACCTGTCTTTATAAAATGAGAACTTTGTACCTTGATAATCTCATCTAAGGTTTCAGATCCTTTAGCAAATCTAAGATTCAGAGTTTTTTCTTTCTCAATTTCCTTTCTTAGACTTACTATTTCACATTCTAATTTCTCATTGTGTTTCTCCTTTTCTTCAAGCTGATTTTTCAGAGTTTCTATGGATATCTTACTTTCTTCTAAGTGTATTTTGAGTTGATTGATTTCATCAAGAAAATCATTATCCTTTATAGCATCCATAAAAGTATCCTTTTCTTCTCTAGATTCATTTTCAAATGCCATGAGAAGTCTAAGATCTTGTTCACATTCTTCCTCACTGTTAGATAACCCATCACTGTCTTCATGAGTATAATAACTTTTTCTAGTGCTAAACCGATTCTTATTCTTTGTTGCTATTTCCTTCCCTTTTTCATGTGTTTCTTTATGAGGACACTTAGCAGCATAGTGACCAACTCTTCCACAGGCAAAACATTTGAAAGGGAGCTTACCTCTGAACCTTCCTATGCCAAGTTTGAGTTTCTTTACAAAATTTACTTCATCTTCTTCTGAGATATACCCTGATCCTTTTGTCTCTTGTACTTCTTTCCCTTTTGCAGAAGCTCTAAAGACAACTTCTTTGATTTCAGATGGTCCTCCTCTTCTCATTTCATATGCAGTCAGTATGCCATGAAGATGTACCATAGTAAGATTTTTAAGATCCTGCTTTTCTTCAAGAGCTAAAACTTTTGACTCAAATTTTGCAGTTAGTGATCTTAAAACTTTCTCAATCAAAGTATATTCGGTTATTGTTTCTCCTAGATTTCTCATACGATTTACAATATCATCAAGACGTAAAAAGAAATTGGCAATGCTCTCATCATTATGCATTTTTAGATTCTCATATTGAATTCTAAGAGTTTGGAGTTTAGCACTTTTTACCTTTGCATCACCTTCATAACTTAGAATGATTTTGTCCCATATTGCCTTTGCTGTATTTAGCTGCATGACTTTGACAAATTCTGATTCAGTTAGGCTTCCCAGTAGAGCATTGACCACCTTTGCATTTGTTTCATAATTCTTTCTCTCCGTTGGATTTGTTGGTACTGCAGCTAGATATTGATATCCTCCTTCAACAATAGCCCATACATCTGCTCCCAGGGACTGAAGATAGGATCTCATCCTTGTTTTCCAGAAGATTAAATTGTTTCCATTGAAGAGCAGAGGCCTGATAGATGCTAATCCATCTTGATTGCTCATCTTGATTGATCTTCCTTCTAGCGACTAAGCTTTTCAGAAGGACTTGCTCTGATTCCAATTGTTGGGAAAAATACTGAGAGGGGGGGGTGAATCAGTATTTAGAGCTGACTGAAAACTTTTCAAGAGATCTTATTATGCATTTAATTCTTTACTTAGATTATATCATCATTCATTTAGTATTCAGTAAGAATGAGCAATAAAAAAATAAACCATTACACAAGGAACACACATGAACACCATTATTTAAGGTGGAAACCCAATTTGGGAGAAAACCTCTTGTGCTGTCGTTTCTGTCTTCAATATTTATTATAAAGAAAACCTCTTACAATTTTGTACTGGCGCGGACTTATACCAGTACGCAGACCCAACACCTGCAGAAGGCAACAACCTTCTCTCTTTCTCCAGCCTCTCATGGAAGGGAGCTTCAACCCCTTGATTTAACACCAGCTTGTACTGGTAGAAGACATCAACCCTCAGATCCACCGAATTTCTTTTATTTCTTCATCAGACTTGCATCAGATCTTCATTATATCTTTGCTGATCTTCCTAGAGCTTTTTCATTTCCTCGATCAAATCCATAGGTGCATCATAGATTCAACGTTATCAGACTACAGAGTTCGATCATGCAGACAAAGAGATTTATTCCTTTACAATCCTTCCGCACACCCACTGAACCATAATTCCCTTTTCTTTATATAGTTTTCACCTTTCTCAATACCATGAGTCAAACCATTCAACCGCTAATGGTATTCCCTTTAGTTTATTCCATGGGGCTCTTGATTTCTTTTTAATTTATTCATCAATTTTAAAGAAATTGAAAAATAAATATATTTACAACTTTTTGAATTCCCAAGCCTTATAACTAATGTTTTAACCCTTCGGACTTTAAAAAAATGTCCAACGCTTTCAAAAAATTTAACCTTATCATAAACCTTTGACCTCGGGGCCCACATAAATGGTCAAGATCCAATCCAATACACGTATCATACCATAGTAAACTTCGCGCAAGTCTAGCGTCCGATCACTGTTAGATCGCAAGCCTCCAAATCGACGGCATATATGCATATCGCTCGATCTCTGATGCCGAATGTTAACGTGCGATGGCCGCCGTACCTTGGTTAATATTTGCGCATCTTCCTCATATGACCACCGACCGATGGATCCATTCCAGATCGACAGCGCATATCAATATTGCTGGGCATCCTGGGTCGAACAATAACACGCGATGGTGCATAGTGAAAAGTGGTTTTGTGGAGACGTACAGGGACGCGTGTCACCTGTTCTATGGAATCGCTTTGATTTCATAAATACCGCTTGCCCGTCGAAAGCGGTGCGATGAAAACCAGAATCCGCTTTTACTGTTTATTCTGCACGTGATTCCTTTCCTTTGCTTAAGGTTCCGTCCATCATATCTTTGTTTTAATAATTCTTCCTCCGTGACTATGTTAATGTAACTCAGGATATATATATATATATATATAATGTGCCCTGTATGCACAGAACCTGTCCATGGCTCAACCCGATATGTATTCTTCCTCTGTTCTTCTCTGCTACATTGCCTTCCTAATTACTGTTTCGGATGCTCCTTCTTTGTCCATTCCTTTGCCATCAATGACAATATTGCCAACAGTTGGAATTGTTGATATGGGAATGTTTGTTGAGGATATGATTTTTGATATGACTATTGAGGATAAAGTTGGTGTTGTTGTTGATATGGCTATTGAGGATAAAATTGTTGTGGAGGTTGGGCTCCATAAGCATATCCTCGCCAATTTTCTGTACAAAGTCCACAAACCTGAATACTCTCTAAAGAACATTCCTTCAGTGGATGTTTCTTTCTACATTTAGGAAAAAATATTGATAGTACCTGATGTTGTTCATCTTGCTTTTCCTTGGCCTTTAGTACATCAACTTGTGTCCCTAATGTGCTCAAGGTATCAGTTTTAAAATTCTCAAACAAATTCCCAAATTCTGCTCTTATTATGCTTCCTATTGCAAATTTAGTTACTTTTGAATTTACATCTCTTTTTCCACTTTTGGCTCTTCCTCTTGAATACTTTTGACATAATTCAGCAATATCCTCAAATGGTAAATATGAGATTTCTCCTTTTTCCATTACATTGAGAATATCAAGGTATTCATCTCGTATACCATTGAGAAAAACTGTTCGAATGGTATCAAGATTTAAAAAGTGTTGTTTGGATTTTTGTAAATTGTAAATAAATCATTCTAAATTTTCTTCCAAACTCTCATCTTCTTGTTGAGACATCCTAAAAATATCTTCCTTCGAATCTCTTAGCCTAAAATAGGCCTAATACTTCTTAAGAAAAATTTTCCTCATGTCTTCCCATGAAGTAATAGTGTGTTCTCCTAATCCCATAAACCATTTTAATGCAGTTTCTTTTAGAGTAGCAGGAAAAAGATGAAGTTTATGCATATCATCTGTATAACAATAAGTACGACATAAAATATCAAATTCAAACATGAATGAGTCAAGATCTTCAGAAGACATTCCATAAAAAATTGGCAAAACAGAAGGTGGAATATTCTTCATTTTTACCTCCTCTCCAAGAATTTCTCTAGTATCTAGAATTGAGAATCCCAAGGTAGCTTCTTGATCATTATTTGTTTTTGCATCATATTCTCTTTTGGCATCTTCTCTTTTTCTTTCTGCTTCTATTCTCATTTCTTCCTCTCTTTTTCTTTTCCATTCTCTTTGTTTCCTTTCATACTATATCCTTTGTTCTGGAGTTAGTATTGGAACATTAGATCCTTATCCTTCCTCCGTCATTTCTTTCTCAATTGTTTGAAATGTCTTAGTAAGAAGTTGAGTTTGTGTTTTTCCAAATTTTTCTATTTTTTCGAGGATTGGTTGATCTACTTGCTCAAGAGTTGGTTTTCTTCTATCTCTTTGTTTTCCTATGGAAGATGTTTATGTTTGTGTTTGTTTCCTTTTTACTTCAGAGGCTAACAGAGTTTGTCTTTCAACAAGAGATAATCTTTGTCCCGAACATTTTTTTTCTTCCAATTCTTCTAAAGTTGGTTTTCCAGCAACTGGTGTAATTATTCCTAATGGTCCTGCTCCCATGGATGGTTGAGTGGTTGGGGGGTTTTGTTTGGAAAATATACCTTTTTCATCTCTTTCTCTAAGCATAAAGAAACATAACTAAATGATAAACTCAAATTTGTTATTGTTGTTGTTGTTGTTTTTTTTCTTTTATGGAAAATGAAAATGAATTTAACTAGACTTCTACCCTCTAAATGTGCTTCCCCAGAAACGATGCCAAAATTTTGGTATAATTTATGAGTTTAAATAAGATCATTAATTATTTTATCAATCCGGTTTTCGTAATCTTAGAAGCACTCCAACATATATGGTTAAGAGGCATTTTCTACAAGTTTAACACCTAACTAGTTTGAATCCTTGAGTATTTTTTTCCAAGCAAGATTCATTCTCCCTTACAGGAGAAGGATTTGAAAATCCTTGAGTGGCAAGATTAACAATTCTAGATTATCAATTTTTTTTAATGAATCAAATAGCAGCAAACTAATCAAACATGAAATGAACAATTTTTGACAAGTCCAATTATTGATTTTGAAAGAAATATCAAGTCCTCTTACAAGGAGTCAATCTGTAATATCTCTTAATAAAACATATCAATAATAAATTAATCAAAAAATAAATAATATGAGCAATCTTGGATAAATCTAGTGTATTGACAGTGAAAGAAATACCAAGCTCCCTTACGAGAGGTCAATTCATAATATCCCGCTATCAAACATGTCAGTAAGATCTTAGCCAAAAATTGAATACTAAAGGGAAGTACAACAAAATGAAATGAAGATACAGCAAGCTGAAATGAAGGTACAGAAAACTAAAATGAAAGTACAACAAATCAAAATGATACCAAACAAGGAGAAACTAGTGCACAGGCTCGGCAATGGGGGCCCTCCACGCTTCCGTTGCGCACCTTACATGAATATCATGTCATAATAAGTTGTAAACCATATCAAATATCATCCATAAAACATAATAGAAGAAAAAGAACTATGAACCAACTACTTTGACTAACTTGCAAAAAGTCTCCAAATTCACATAGTCAAAAGAGATGTTTTCCTCCTCTAAATATCACATATTTATACAAGTATTTGGTAACTAATTGACTAAAAGTACACAAATACATTTATGATATCTTTATATAAGGTCTACAAGTCGAATTCAGTACTCCTATCTCTAAAATATGGGAAAAATCCCTTAAAATCTGTAATATCCCCAAATTGGGATTGCTAGCAAAGCATGCCTGAAAAATGTTTTTTTTCAGGAATTTATGCTACAGAAAACAAGATTAGCCCTTGGATCTCTTAGATCTAATAATATAAGATCCAAATCCAAGAGGAAATCAGAAACCAAGCAAACTAGTTGAGATAAACAAGCCTCTCACACCTAGAATGGTTGGAAAATGCACAATAATGGGACTGCAACATTAAGTAAATCCAATGATGGAGTAGCAGCACTCTATTCACTCATGAAATGTGTCAAGAAACACATTATCATCATTTTATGTTACAACAACAACTTCTTCATTTTAAGATCCAAAAAGTAGGGAAAAGCAGCAAATTGAGCCCTAAAAAGGTGAATTTAAGAGATATGGGTAAAAATAGAGGAAAATGACGGTTGGATCCCTTATAATAGGTTATATGGGACTCACATATCAAATTTCAGCTTTAAAAAATCATTCTAGCTAAGTTAAACAGTCTCCCACTCCCGACATGGCTAGAAAAGGCTTAATCCTCATGGCTTAGCTAATGCAAAATTTACTGAAGCTTTCACAGCATCTTTTCAGAGGTTTTATGATGAAATATGATGGAATATTCATGCATACATGGTATTACATCAGATCATGGAGTTTATTTCTCAGATCATGAGAAAAATGGAGAATAGATGAGGAAACCCTCAAGAATGAGGTGTTGCAACACTTTATTTCTTTGCAACAAGAATATACAGCGTAATTTTCAGGGGTTGTAGCAGATTTACATTACAAATCAGATATAAGATAGATATGTGCACAAAATATCAGATCTATAATAGATCGGTACACTAGATTGTCTTTACTTTACATTCCCCTTGGGGATTTCAACAATACATGAAAGAACAGGAGTAGATCTAAGTTTTACTGCAGCAGATCTGCAAAATGATTCAGAAATTCTGAAGTAGATGCAGTAATGAATAATATCTGAAACATACATGGATTTTTTGGCCAATCCATGGATCACCACAGTGCAAGGAAGACTCCTTTACACCGAAGATCACTTCTCCAACTGAATGCCGGAATACCCTGCAGCCCTGTAACTAGAAATAACACAGTCCAAGAGGATAAAATGTGCTGGAAACTTGAAGCACAAATTGGCCTCATGCCAAGATCAAGAATTGAAGCCCAAATTGCTAATACACTCTTCCAGGAGGTTAAAAGACACACTCACTGAGAAGAGGTACTAGTACAATCTAGATCTGAGAAGATCTAGTGTTTCCACTTGCTACAGCTCACTAAAACAAGTAAATCACATATAATGTATGCTGTATAAGGGAGATGGAGCTTGGCCATATGTCTGATAGTGGAAGAGAAATACAATGCCCTCCAAGAGCTACTCAATGGAAGGAGAGATAATTCCTAAACAGGAAATCCTCACAATTCTCTGCTAAACAGCCAAGAGAATGAGATATGTCTAAGCAGACAATATACTCTGAAAATATAATATCATGAACAACCTTCTCTTGAGCCTTCCCCTTCCTTTTATAAGATGAGAGCTTTGGAAAACCCTAAACCACCTTGATGAATTATCTCCTTTCACATGAGGGCCTCCTTCTAGAACTACACTATCCCTCCATGAGGTACATTGTATCTAGACAGTGTTGTGATTTGGTCCTGTTGACCTAGTCAATCTCCTCAACCCTTGTTCACATGAAAGTGTATTTTATTGTAACATCCCTGATTTTCCTCTGTTCACATTGGGAATTGATTTATTTGGATGTATTTAGGAGGTTTTATGTTCTCCTTACATTTTATTCATCAATTAAGAAAATTGACACAAAATGAAATATTCCTATTAGCTTGGGCTAATTAGGAATATTACAGTCCTCCCCTCTAAAAATGTTTCTTGTCCTCAAGCAACTACAAGGTTAGAACTGAAATGGATGGGGTAAGCATCTTCTCCCAAGCAATCATCCAAACAAAATGAGTCAACCCCCAACATGGTAACTCCACAAAAGTTTCCTCCACCTTGAGCTCCTGCAAAGAAGGTGGGCTGAAAAACTGATCATGGTAGACATAGATGCCTACCTCATGTTGTCATCCTCTCCACTTAAGATAAGTGTGGAGTGTTTTTTGATCCTGGGCTACAATGATGTTACCTTCAAGAGGCAAGATGAAGACTAGATCTCTAAAGATCTCCTCCCCAACATTGTGAATCAAGCTGGCCCAAACCATCCCATATGTGATGGATGGGAAATCATCACCATATGGTATCTCATCAAACTCATGGCCCACCCCATAAAGAAACAAGTGTTTGGCTATGGTGGCCATATCTCCTCTCATGTTCCCATTAGAACATGCAATGCAGAACATGTGGGAATCCTCTTCCCCAAAGAACACATCTAGCCAATGTGTTTCCTCTCCAATCATGCTCCTCACAAAAACAAGACCAACATCAGCAATTGGGACCATGATTAAAATCAAGGAAAAGAACATACTGAAGGCTTCATATGGTGCAAGAAGGTACCAACAGTCTCACATGAAGTTACAGCGCAGTTTTTCCAGCTGTAGCTTCAGAAAATTACAAGGCAAGTGGTTGCTAGATACATGGTGGTCTATGCATGTTATTTCATTTACTAATGAATAGGAGATGGCTGCATAAAAAAAATGAACATACATGAAGTAATACAACACTTGCCCATGGCCATATAAGAGATGGTTGTCTCCATCATATAATTTGGCCCAATGTTGACCATGGAGCTCAATGAAAAGCTTGCCCTCTTGTGGAGTAATGCACTGCATGAAAATGGTACGAGTATGCAGATCACTAAATGCAACAACAAGATCCTTACCATGTGCTAAGAGAAAGATCATGATAAGGTCCATAAAAAAATACTCCATAAGGATATGACATACTCTCATGAAGAGAAATGAATCATGTGCTGCATGAGGATCCTTCCCCCTGTACTTGGAAATCCAAGCCAAGAAGAACATGACACAACAATAGATGTCTCCATCCATTACTCCATCTTTCTCACCTCCTCCTTGTCCATTAAGTGCACCAAGGGTGGAATGATCCTGGGAACACTCCATCCAAAAGTTCAGGCTCCAAAGTGACAGCGCTGTTGGCCCATGCAAATAGGCTCCTGCTAATACATAGCTCCTTTCTTTGACATTTCCATTGTCAAAGACATTTTGCATCATGTTGCTACAAACAAGAAGTTCCTTCCAGAGTGGAAGTACTTGTAGATCATCCTAGGCTAAGGAGATAATTCCATCTCCTCCTCCTACAAAATCATGCAATGTGTGAGACCAACTCTGCTCTTGCTCTCCCAAGAACATCCAAAGAAACAAAAGATTTTGATGCTTCCCCATACCTCCATCATATAAATCATGTAGTGAAAACCTCGTGATTGATATGAAGTAAGTCATATCAACACAATGTGCCCATACTCCTTTCTGCTCAATGATGCAAGTATCCTACCACACATCTTTCCTCCACATACCCTTAGAAAGAGGATGATGGCCAAACTCTTTCAGAAGTAACTAGCGTAGCCAAGCCTCCTGCTGCCTGGTATCATAAACTTGCAAGAAACTCACCAGCTTCTTGCTTTCCATCCACATCCACTCAACCAATTGTGGATGTCTCCTTTCATCCTTAATCTTGGTACTCCTCCCATGAGGGCTACCATCTTCCTAATTCAAATTTCCATCTTTGCATTTCATGGGATATTGAAATGCAATTTTCCCAAGGATCATTGTGATCCCATAAGGATCCAAATAGGTGGTAGGAAAAAACCTCCCATCATGATGTGTGTGGCTCAAGGAATGTCAAACAAAAACATGAGAGATTTTATCCATCTGAAGATGTCCCCCATCATCTATCTGTTCCTCCTTGAATCCATGAAGATCCAAGCGTGAGAAGGAAAGAGCCTCCTCAGACTGTTGAAGAAATTTGCACTCCATGAAATTTTGAAGTGCACCTTCCATGGGATCTCTTGATGAGACCTCCTCCTCATACATGGTCTTCCAAAACCAGTGAGGCCTTTGAACCACTGTAGTTAGAATTTTGTCTTTGAGCTGGGGAGTGCTCATTGAGAAAGTGTCATCTAGAAAGGAGAAAGGGTTTCTCACTTCAAGATGTCTACTATCTACCATTTCTTCCTCCTTTGCTTCATGAATGGAGCTGTCATGTGAATGCTCCCATAAGGCATGGGTTCTCTTTTCTTCATCATTTCCTTTGCACAACGCAGTGCAACTCTGTTGCTCTAGATCAACAGCATGCAAAGATGTAGATCCCTCTTCGCCTAGCTGAATGAACTGAGGTAAAGCTAGAGTCTCCTTAGAGGCTCTAGATTTAGCTTTGTATTCACTTAGAATCTCAGATTCCAAGTGTGCTCTATGTCTCTTGTCTTCTCCTCTCTAAGAATATGAAGTGCATGGCTCTTCATCTTCTTGAACCCCTCTAGGAGTTTCACTACAACTCTTCATCGGCTTAAGCTCCTGGGGGAGGTCCTTTCTGGATTTGAAAACTGATGAGAGAAATCTCATCTTGTTAGATAGAAGAATTTTGTGATCCATAATGTAGATAAAAGAACTTTCAGATTAATCACATCATTCAGATCTTCTTTTATCTTCTTGTGCTGAGACTCAAAGGCTGAGCCAAGAAAGATGCTTTGATACCACTGTAATATCCCCAAATTGGGATTGCTAGCAAAGCATGCCTGAAAAATGAATTTTTTAGGAATGTATACTACAAAAAACAATATTAGCCTTTGTATCTCTTATATATGATAATCTAAGATCCAAATCCAAGAGGAAATCAGAAACCAAGCAAACTAGGTGAGATAAACAAGCCTCTCACACCTAGAATGGTTGGAGAATGCCCAATAATGGGATTGCAACATTAATTAAATCCAATGCTGGAGTAGCAGCACTCTATTCACTCATGAAATGTGTCAAAAAACACATTATCATCAGTTTATGTTACTGCAGCAACTTCTTCTTCATTTTAACATAAAAAAGTAGGGAAAAGCAGCAAATTGAGCCCTAAAAAGGTGAATTTCAGAGATATGGGTAAAAATAGAGGAAAATTATGGTTATATCCCTTATAATAGGTTATAGGGGACTCACATATCAAATTTAAGCTAAAAAAATCATTCTAGCTAAGTTAAATAGGTCTCCCACTCCCGACATGGCTAGAAAAGGCTCAATCCCCATGGCTTAGCTAATGCAAAATCTACTAAAGCTTTCAAAGCATATTTTTCAGAGTTTTTATGATGAAATATGATGAAATATGCATGCATACATGGTATTACATCAGATCATGGATTTTATTGCTCAGATCATGAGAAAAATGGAGAATAGATGAAGAAACCCTCAAGAATGAGGTGCTACAACACTTTATTTCTCTGTAAAAAGAATATACAGCGTAATTTTCAGGGGTTGTAGCAGATTTACATTACATATCAGATCTATAATAGATTGGTGCACTAGATTGTATTTACTTTACATTCCCCTTAGGGATTTCAACAATACATGAAAGAACAGGAGTAGATCTGAGTTTTACTGCAACAGATCTACAGAATGATTCAGAAATTCTGAAGTAGATGTAGTAATGAATTATATCTGAAACATACATGGATTTTTTGGCCAATCCATGGATCACCATAGTGCAAGGAAGACTCCTTTACACCGGAGATAACTTCTCCAACTGAATGTCGGAATACCCTAAAACCCTGAAATTGGAAATAACTCAGTCCAAGAGGATTAAATGCACTGGAAAATTGAAGCACAAATTGGCCTGATGCTAAGATCAAGAACTGAATGCCAAACTACTAATACTCTCTTCTAGGAGGTTAAAAGAGCCTGATGCTAAGATCAAGAACTGAAGCCCAAACTACTAATACACTCTTCTAGGAGGTTAAAAGACACACTCACTAAGAAAAGGTACTAGTGCAATCTAGATCTAAGTAGATCTAGTGTTTCCACTTGCTGCAGCTCACTAAAACAAGTAAATCACACAAGATTTACACTGTCTAAGGGAGATGGAGCTTGGCCATATGCCTGATAGTGGAAGAGAAATACAATGCCCTCCAAGAGCTACTTAATGGAAGGAGAGAGAATTCCTAAACAGAAAATCCTCACAATTCTCTGCTAAACAGCCAAGAGAATGAGATATGTCTAAGCAGACAATATACTCTGAAAATATAATATCATGAACAACCTTCTCTTGAGCCTTCCGCTTCCTTTTATAAGATGAGAGCTTTGGCAAACCCTAAACCACCTTGATGAATTAACTCCTTTCACATGAGGGCCTCGTTCTAGAACTGCGTTGTCCCTCCATGAGGTACATTGTATCTAGACAGTGTTGTGATTTGGTCCTTTTGACCTAGTCAATCTCCTCAACCCTTGTTCACATGCAAGTGTATTTTATTGTAACATCCCTGATTTGCCTTTGTTCACATTGGGCATTGATTTATTTGGATGTGTTTAGGAGTTTTTATGTTCTCCTTTACATTTTATTCATCAATTAAGAAAATTGACACAAAATGAAATATTCCTATTAGCTTGGGCTAATTAGGAATATTACAAAATCATATTCTGGCCATATTTCATGACAAATCAGGGGATATTTCTGAACAGCTAGTCTGGTTTGAATATCGCTGACCGACCCTAATCTAGTATTTCTGGTGTGAACCAATAGGTGTTCACCCATCCTTGGTCCCCATAGTTTCCAATTGTGCATTTGGTTCGAGCACAGGTGTCCTACAATTATTACTTTAAACGAGCTATTACAGGCTTTTCTAGTTTTGTCATAATTTAATTTTAATGCTTAATTTTGACTAAAACACTAAAATAATTAAAAGACATGATTTAGCTACCTTGATGTGAAAAATTAGCTGAATATGATGATAATATGATGAGAAAAAGTGATAAATGATGAAAATGTTTAGGATAAAAGAAGCCAAAATCGGAAGCCAACACTTATCTTCCCCTCGAGTACTAGATTTTGATTTTTGAGTTCTTCTAGGGGTGGCAACATCCAATTCAAAACCACTTAAAAATAAAAATGTGGGTCAATCTCTCTTCAGCCTATTCAACTCTTCAACTACCAGCAACTTGATAAGTGCATGATGAAAAATTGATGTATCACTGGCATTAGGTTTGGCATGAACCTTGTCAGCTATTTTTCCCAAGATTCTAAACAAATATAAAGGTATATATAAGGGTTGTTTACCTGTGAAGTGCAACAAAAATTTGAAATGGTATTGACATACCATGTGGAATCTACCCTCATAAGTGAAGTATTTCTGGATCACCATCAAAAACTTAGAAAAATCCTCTTTAAGGCAAGTTCTGGGAATGCCTGAAGCCATATCATTGCCTTTGTGTTCTTCTTTTAGGAACTCATCACAATTCTGCAATTTGAACTTCTGCACCTTGAACCATAACTCTCCTGACCTTGGGATCTCTGTGGCTTGAGAAATGGTGTCAAGGGACACTGCAAAATTTAGTACACCAACTTTAGATCCTATCCCTATAAAGTTAATTGCAAATTCTTTTGAAATTTTCCCATGATACCCCTGCAATTTTTGACATATTAGAATACACCCTACACTAGAAAATTCTTGGGTGAATGTGGGGTCTTCTTACAACAACCTCATGTCCATGGGCTCATGCCTTACCATAGACCCTCCTTTATACTGCTTCCTTCGAGCTGCCATGGCTCCAACATGCACTGAGCAGCTTCCTGAAACCTGCAAAAGATTTTAAGGACAATAAACTAGCCTTTGACACTAACAGGGCTTACAACGAGATAAATAGACATAACACAAGACAAAAATACTGATGGTATAGCCAGCAAAATTAGCTATGGTTTTGTGACAACAAATCTATAAAAAAGGTAGAAAAGGAATGGAATGAATGAGCAGCTATGTGGTGCACGCGTTTTGCAAATGATGGATAAAGACAAAAAAGGAGTAATCATGACCCAATAACCTATGACCATAATTCTTTTCAAATTTATGTGCAGTTTCCCTACCATTAACATAAAAATAGACTTTCGTAGCGAAATCTGTGTTGGGGAAGGAAAATTTTCTATGGAAGTGTTAGGAAATAATGTAGCAAACCTTGACCTATTGGAACTGGAGTTGTTGCGGAAGTTGGAAAAAGTGTCAAATTCAAAATGATGACTAGATAAGCTCGAGGGACATGAAATTTTGGATTTTCCCTTTATGATGACACACACTATGACTCATAACGACCTTGCAAAATAACTAAAAGACCTTTATACATGTGATTATTTTGAAGATCAAAAGACTTAAAAACCTTATTAAACCCTAATTAACCTAACCATATTGACTCAAAGCAAACCTAGTTGTTATCTTGGATAACAGATAGATCAGAGCTCAAGGATGAAGTAAATGGCCTAAAAGAGCCAATGTTATTCCTAATAAGGCTAGCATTGGGGATAGGGATTCCTTAGATTCATAGAGAAAATCCCTACGGCCGATGGCCTAGGGCCTAAAGGCCAAGAAGGGGAGTCACAAGCCCTTAGAGGGTTGCGGCCAAGGGAGGAGAGGAGAGGAGACCGAGGGAGGAGGGAGAAGAGGAGGAAGGAGGGAGAGGAGGTCGAGGGGAGAGGGAGTGGAGGAGGACAAAGGGAAAGTAGGTTGAGGGGAGCTGGAAAAATGGCCGAGGAAGGGAAAAAGGGCCTGCAGTAGGCCTAGGAGCACTAAATAGAATGTCGCAAGACCTTTTGGGCCTGCAACTATGGTAAGGAAGTGAGGACGCAAACCTTAAAGGTCATAACTAGCCTTAGGAAGGCTGAAAAGGTTGATGTGAGAGGCTAGAGAGGTGATGTTGGGGGTTTGGAGGAGAAATTTGGGGCTAGGAGCCTTAAAAACCTTGAAATCCTTGCTCAAAAAAGTTGTATGCTTCAACTCTTTGATTTTATGAAAAATCCTTTCGTACAAATCCTGCAACAAATTCCAAGAGACTAGATCTTACCCTCAAGAGCCTAGATCTATCTCTTCTTCCACTTGATCCTTTGATCCAACCTGCAAAAAATAGAAATACAACACCCAAACCCAAAATATATAAAAAATACTAAAAATCCACATAACCCAAGTTAGAAAAAATAATTCACAAGTTATATCTAGAAAATAATTTACAAGATTTACAAATATAAAAGGATTTTGAATTTTTTGAATTTTTGAGAAAATCAATTTTATGGAGTTTTTTTGTTTGAAAAATGGCTAAAAGAACTTTAGAAACCCCAATGCATACTATAGCCTTAGCGAATATTTAATCCACCACATAAATATTTGGAACCCAAGCAACAGTGACTCTTGCCCAAGTTTGTGAATTTGGAGGCCAAGGATTGAAGTACCTAAAAACACTATGAATTTATCTCAAAATAATTTGTTAGATCACATGGGGAATCAAACCACCTAAGATTAGCCCAAAACTATCAATAGTATGGTTTTATCTCCATCTAATAAAATTATAAATCTTACAAATATTCAACACAACATAGAGATGCACGCAGTCAGCACATACCACAAATCAATAACAAATAACACCTTGATTTTGCACCCCAAAGTATTTATTATGATTGAAAAAACAGTTACGAACAAGACAATAATTACAAAGCTGCTTCAAAAATTATTTTCTAGCCAGAGATCAAGATGACTAGTGACTCAAATAACTCTCTAATTTATAGATAAATCCTCCAAGTGGAAAAATAACGACTAGTTTCTTTGATCCTTGTCAAAATAATCTTGGTCGTTGATAAACACTTCAAGATCTTTTAATCTTGGCCCTTGATTTTTTTTTATTTTTTTTTGAGAAATTTTTGAATTTATCTTTTAATTCCATTTTGAGCTAATTTCGTCAAAAATTTGACTTTGACTTAACCACCAAGGTTCGGGTCCAAACTTTCTTGAAATATACAATATTACCTTGGTGGAGGACCTTTAAAAAATTATTCCTTTAAGACCCATGAATTTTTCCACTTGGAGAATTAATATCCTATGACAATTTAATTTTGACTCTAATTAATTAATTTTCCAGCTTATGATTTAATTTAATTTTTCCAGAAAATTAATTAATTTACACATGAGGGTATTTAATTATTTTTTTGACCCTCTAATACATAAGATTTTTCATTTACAAGACTCAAAGAGGGAATACACATTTGGCTTAGACCCTCAATACACACAACCCATCTGTGACACAATATGATCTAGTAAACCAAGTTATTGGTAGTAAAATAATTAATCCAACTAGCTTAAATTATTCCCAAACCACTGTTACATTAGACTCGACTAAAAACACTAGGGATCACTGAATAATTCGAAAATAAATTTCACCCTATATTTAGGGTTTAAGCTGGAGGGGGGGAAACTCTTTCAATTAATCATGTTTAGAAACAAAGTCAATCAGCGAGGTTAAAAAACCCCCTATGATGGAATTCGTCATCAAAATTATATGCTTACCTAGGTTGTTACATAGACTCAAGGTTTTACTAAGATAATTTACATCATATAACTTGTAGAATGGGATGGCCATGGCACATGGACAGCTGAAATATGATCTGATATTTGTTCAAAAGAGTAAATTGGTGCTTCTGCTCCCTTGGAACTTTGACAATTTGAGTGCAAGAAAACCAAATAGAAACATAATCAAAATCATACCTCAATGTATTTTAGGGGAGGCTATCTCATCTAAACAAACCATTCCATATTAGCACAATATAGATATATAACAACATCAGCATATCAACGTCATGCATTACGACACAAAACTACAATAATAAACACATGCATGATAACCATAATCATCACAATGCATGCATAACGATATGAATTTAGCTTATCCAGTCCAAGTGTTTGAACCTAGAAGCTTTGATACCAATCTATAACCCCTCACCTCACATTTACCCACTTTTACAAGCCCTCCAAGGTAAACATGACCCGACCTCCAAGTTCCACTTAAGGAAGTGGGGCCTACAAATTGGAATATTATTTTCATCCCTCATGGACTAAATATCATTCAAGAGCTTGACAACCACCCCAGGTGATCAATCCCTTATTTTGAACTCTTTTCCACCAAGTTGACTCCACAGTTGCACCCTTGACACACTGTGCATGTGATAATGGGGCTCCAACCACACCCATAAGCATGCCTATCAATGATTATGACCCAAATACCTCAATTCTATGCCAACGGTTGTGAGATTTGTGCCACCTTTTTAGGCTAGCCTCCATACTACTAACCAGAACTACCTATAACTTTCCAGAAACATAAATAATATGATAAAAATGTGAACCATTAAAAAATTGAGTAATATCTTGATCAGGACATGACTAATACATGATACTCATTTTTTCAAACATATGATAAACACGAAGGCCATAGGTCATGAATGTATATCTGGTCATAGACTTATGTACTTCATTTAAGAATCAACAAGAAAGCTCAATTCCATTTCAAGCTAGCTGCAACAACACTTGTTATCCCATGCATTCATCAACAATTCAATAACTTATTAAATCATAAACAAGAGACATAGCTAGAGCACATCATAGAACCATTCCTATAACCATAATAGAAGCCATGAGAAATCAGCTGCAAAATCCACATAATAACTAATACATGTGCTCATTAATCATAGTAGGAACATAAATCATACTAACATATATAAAATCCAACCAAGTAAGGGACTTCCACGTACCACATGACCATATATTGGGCTGAACCAAACCTTCATTTTTTTGTGCCATATTCCAAGCATGAATGTGGGATCTCATGGGATAAAGAAAGACATAACCAAAGAGGGAATCCAAAGGTTAAACCACCTCCACCGTCAAGTTACCGTGATCTCACCTAAATTGGTCCCGAGATAAAAAAAAAAACAAGTTTGGATGCCTAAGAATTCCTTCTCCAGACTCAGAGGAATTTTCTTGTCTCCACCCAAACCACCCCCCCTCCTGCCCCACATTGAGGGCTTCTTGGAGAAAATCATCTCCACCCCAAACCCTTTGGGGGTTTTCTTGAGACCACCTAACCCAGATCCAAAACGGTCTAGAAATCCAAAGCTCAACCAAGAATGAATCCCATCACATCATGGCTATCTAGGAAATGGAAAGGAAAGGTTGAAGCCACTATCAAACCAAGAAAAATGTAATATTCCTTTTTCAGAAATATCACAAGTCTATTCCAGAGATAGACTGTGGGGGAATTTTTCGGATATGTCACCTCTAAAGAGAGGGTGAGATCTAGAGGCTACCTGGCCCTTCACAGACTCTGTCTATAGCTATGTGAGATTTCCCATTAGGAAAAGCTACTCTATTGAGAATGCCTCAAGATAGAGCTACAACAATAAGCAAATACACCAATTGACAAATAGCAGTAACACATACTCATAAAATGTGAGAGGAATCCATAGCTATCTCATCATAATAATAGTAGCAACATATGTATACAAAATCTTGAGGGAAATGATACTCAAGATGTACAATGCCAAACCTCAAGAGAAGAGTACATAAATCATGAAAGAAACTCTGTTGCACATATAAGCTCTAGCTATGACAGCGCAGTTTTAAAAAGAAACTGCCTACTACAAATGCCAAATGCATAGATATACAATGATATGGTACAAAATAACATTAGGAGTGAAGATATCAACTTCCAAAGGCTACCTCCTATCAATCCTGGGAGGATTGATCATAGAACAGAAAATCTGCAAAATGCCGGAGTGGCTAGGTAGCTACAGCAACTCAAAAATAGAACTAGATGGAGATGGCTGAATCTGATGCTCAAACTGAATGTGTCTCCTCCAATGGATCTTTCAAGTGAAAGGCTGATCCCTTCACTAAAGATCTCTCCCTCCAATACTCTACAAGAGCCCTACTACAAATGCTCTCAAGAAAATAATGCAGTCACTGGGTGAACTACGCTGTAGGGGCAAGGGACTAAGATGGACTTGATGCTAAATATGAAATGATGCTCTGAAATCTTCCTCACTAAGTTCTCAAAGGAATAGGGGCTCCCTTCCTATGAAAATCAGCTCCGGAAGTGGTGTAGATGTCCTCCACTGCAACTCTCTTCAATGCAGCAACACTCCTGAACAAGAATAATGTTGTCACTGGAGATAGTAGCTTTGGCCTTGAGCCATGAAGTGTGGAGCACGAACAACAACCTTCAAGAGGCCTCTCAAGAATGGGAAGGAATCCTAAACAGGAATTCCTCCGGCAATTCTTGCTGAACAACAAAGAATGCTCTCTTGTCTGAATAGACAATGAGATGAATAATACTCAACATGAGCAAAAATGGCTGCCATACCCTTCTCTTATACAAGTGAAAGCCTCGTTACCATGGACCCCACACCTTAGGGTTTTCTCCACCAAGTGATCTCTCTCCCATGTGAACTGTGCTGCCTTTCTAAGCAAGCTTCTCCTTCTTCTATTGTGCAGTCAAACTTGGTCAATCTTGACCTAAGCCTCTTGCAAATAATCTTATTCACACATGAGGGTGTGTAAAAAGGTTCCAAAGGTGATCCCTTTTATTAGTATGAGGGATTTTATTAAGGTTTTTATTTGTAATGGGTCTCCCTACCCATTTATTCTCCTCCTCTATGAAATCTACAAAAATTAATATTTAAATTTGCTGCTTGCAAATTTTGGAATATTACAGTCCTCCCCTCTCAAAGATTGCTTGTCCTTAAGCAAGTACAAGGAGAGACTGATTTAATTCCCCTTAATTTCCCTGTAGCATCCATTCATGATAAAATTATCCAAGAAAAGGATGCCATATCATCAATCGAGTGTTCAGGTTGTCCCTCCAACATATGCAATCTAGCCTTTGGTGAACATCCCCAAATAGCTATCATGTAGAAGAAAATATCCATGAAGGAAACAATGAATTGTCTAAGGGCCTCCTTGAGGCATGAGATCTGATATAAATTGGGACTCATCATCCCCATATGATTCTCCCATCCCCAAGAAATCATCCATACAACATGAGCTGCTTCCAAACATAGCAACTCCTAGAAAACTATCTCCACCTTGAGCTCCGGAAAAGAAGGTGGGCTGAAAATCTGAATATGGCAAGCTCCATAGCTCACCCCATGCTGTCCTCTCCTCCACTTATGATTAGTGTGGAGTGTGTGCTGATCAAGGGCTGAAAATGTATTGCCTCCAAGTGGCAACATGAAGAGTAATCTCCCAAGGATCTCTCCAAGGATCTCTCCTCCATTAATGAAAATCCAGCTGGCCCAAAGTATGTCATCTATGATGAGTAGGACATGATCATCATAGAACACCCCAATGACATGTTTTCTATAGGTTATATCATGTGCAGCAAGGTACAAACAATGTCTCATAGGGTTACAACGCAATCTCATCCATTGCAACTGCAGAAAATAACATGGCAAGTACTGTACAAAAAATTTCACCTCTACTACTGAATAGTGAATAGATGAGTGGATCAACAATACAAAATCAAATACATGCCCATGTACATACAATGGATGGATATCATCATCAATCTCATGGCCCACCTCCAAAGAAGGCAAATAAGTGGCTGTGGTGGCCATGTCTCTCCTCATGTTCCCACTAGAAAATGCAATGCAAAAGCTATGGGGATTCCTCCCCTCAAAGACACATTAAAATCATGTGTCATTTCACCAATCATGCTCCCAATAATAATATGGACAATATAAGCAAACGGAAACATCATCCTCATCAAAATAGAGGAAGTACTGATGGTTTCATATAGTGCTAGAAAGTACCAACAGTCTCCCAAGAGTGCATAACGCAGTTTTGCAAACTGCTACTTAAGAAATGTACAAAGAAAAATGTTTTGAAGTATAGTGCTAATAATATGAATTAGCTGATCATGTGTATAATGGAAAAAAAATTTCCCAAGGCCATGTGAAAGATGGCTGTCTCCATCATATGGTTTGGCCCAACTTTGCTCATGGAGCAACATGAAAAATCTGTCCTTTTGAGGAGCCATGCATTGCAACATAAGGATAAGTGCATGTAGATCAAAAAATGTAAACACAAGACTCTTACCATAAGCTAGAAGTAATATTATAGATGGATCTATGTATATGATCCTCCTCCCAAGTGTTAGCGCTGTGAGCTCATGCAGAAAGGCTCTTGCCTATGCAAATCTTTGTTTCTTGACATGCTCCTTGTCAAGAACATCTTCGGTGATGCTGCTGCAAATGTGAAGCTCTCCCCGAGATGGAGATGCCTCCTGATTGGTCCAAGCCAAAGAGGAATCCCTTTTCACTATGAGAGTGCCCTCCTCCACTCTTGCAACACCATAAATCATATGAGAGCAAATCTGCTTGTGCTCTCTCCAAGCTGATAGCCCAAGCAACCCAAGTGCTTGCTGCCTCCTCATGCTCACATCATGTAACTCATGTGATGAAGGTACCATGACAGACATATATGCCGTATCAGCTCCATGTATCCCTGCTCTCTACTCCCCAATGATGCAAACATCCTGCCACCTCTCCTCTACTCCCATCCTCCTGGAAAAAGAGTACTCCCCGTGATGGCCAAACTCCTTCAAGAGGAGCCAGCGTAGCCAAGCCTCTTGCTGCCCAGTATCATATATTTGCAAGTGGAAAATCAGCCCCTTGCTTCTCATCCACACCCACTCATCTCCTTGTGGATGTCTTCTCCTTTTTCCTCCTTTGGTGCTCCTCCCATGAGGGCTACCATTCTCCCAAGCCATATCTTCCCCTTTGCATTTCATGGAAGGTTGAAATGCAGCTCCTTGGAGATCTCTTAGAAAATATATCTCACCCATGGCTATGTTGGATCCATGATGACCCAATTGTGATGGAGGTAATATCTCCTCTCCACCCATGTCTAACAGCGCTGCTAATTCCTCCCATAGTATAGCAGCTGTTTCATCCTCCAGTTCAAGGTTTGTTCCCTGATTGATCATGAAGTTGCCATGGTTTATTTCATCCTCCAATGGTTCACATCCCAACCTCAAGGGCTGAATGAGACTCATAAAAAGTACCTGAGGATGAGGGTTTATCTCTTCCTTAAACCCTTTGCACAGCGCAGTGCAATCATGGTGCTCTGGAATAGCAAAAGATGTAGATCCTGGGACCTTTAAAGGTGAATTTCCACAATTATTTAAGTTGTTTGCTGAAATGAAAGTTGGAACTTCACTCATACCTTGATGGATCCTAGGGTCTTCTTGTGTGGCTGCAGCAGTTGCTTCCTCTAATGCCATAGTTGCCTCCTCCATAGCTGAAAAAGGCTGCTCTTCCTTTGTCCTATCTCCATCAAAGGTTTGAATCAACCTTTGAGCAAAGTCTTCAAAAGTGCTTACCCTTGAATGGACCAAGGGTTTGAACCACCAAACAGAGGCTTCACCCTCCATGTGCAACACTACAATCTCCACTGCTTCTTCCTCTACCACTGGATGTAGCAATAAAAAGGCTTCTATCTTTTTCACCCAAGCTCTAGCTAAAGTGTCCCCATCAAATGTAGACAATAGAAACCTATTGCCTCTGATTTCTCTTCTACTGCAGGGCCTTCTATCCTCCTTCTACTGAATAAACTATGGGAATGTTGTAGCTTCCCTGAATGCTATAGAATGGGATTTATATTCATCCAGGTATTGATTTAGAACCAGATGATCCAAGCATCCCTCATGCTTGCTTTTTTTTTGAGAATAGGAAGTGCATAGACCTTCCTCTTCTTCTCTTTGCTTCTCCTCCTTGGGGAGGTTCTCCTTTGTTCTGAAAATAGATGAGATCAAGCTCATATTCTGCGTCATCATCTTCTTACTCTTTCTTGGGCTTGAAGGCCACAGGCTGAGCCAAGAAAGGTGCCCTGATACCACTGTAATATTCCTTTTTCAGAAATATCACAAGTCTATTCCAGAGATAGACTGTGGGGGCATTTTCTGGATATGTCACCTCTAAAGAGAGGGTGAGATCCAGAGGCTACCTGGCCCTTCACAGACTCTGTCTATGGTTATGTGAGATTTCATATTAGGAAAAGCTACTCTATTGAGAATGCCTCAAGATAGAGTTGCAACAATAAGCAAATACACTAATTGACAAATAATAGTGACACATACTCATAAAATGTGAGAGGAATCCATAGCTATCTCATCATAATAATAGCAGAAACATATGTATACAAAATCTTGAGGGAAATGATACTCAAGATGTACAATGCCAAACCTCAAGAGAAGAGTACATAAATAATGAAAGAAACTCTGCTGCACATATAAGCCCTAGCTATGACAGCGTAGTTTTAAAGAGAAACTACTTGCTACAAATGCCAAATGCATAGATATACAATGATATGGTACAAAATAACATTAGGAGTGAAGATATCAACTCCCAATGGCTACCTCCTATCAATCCTGGGAGGATTGATCATAGAACACAAAATATTCAAAATGCCGAAGTAGCTGGGTAGTTGCAGCAACTTAGAAATAGAACTGGATGGAGATGGCTGAATCTGATGCTCAAACTGAATGTGTCTCCTCCAATGGATCTTTCAAGTGAAAGGCTGATCCCTTCACTAAAGATCTCTCCCTCCAATACTCTGCAAGAGCCCTATTACAAATGCTCTCAAGAAAATAATGCAGTCACTGGGTGAACTGCGCTGTAGGGGCAAGGGACTGAGATGGCCTTGATGCCAAATCTGCAATGATGTTCTGAAATCTTCCTCACTAAGTCCTCAAAGGAATAGGGACTCCCTTCCTCTGAAAATCAGCTCCGGAAGTGGTGTAGATGTCCTCCACTACAACTCTCTTCAATGCAGCAACACTCCTGAACAAGAATAACGTTGTCACTAGAGATATTAGCTTTGACCTTGAGCCATGAAATGTGGACAATGAAGAACAACCTTCAAGAGGCCTCTCAAGAAGGGGAAGGAATCCTAAACAGGAATTCCTCCCGCAATTCTTTCTGAACAACAAAGAATGCTCTCTTGTCTGAATAGACAATGAGATGAATAATACTCAACATGAGCAAAAATGGCTGCCATACCCTTCTCTTATACAAGTGAAAGCCTCCTTACCATGGACCCCACACCTTAGCGTTTTCTCCACCAAGTGATCTCTCTCCCATGTGAACTGTGCTGCCTTTCTAAGCAAGCTTCTCCTTCTTCTATTGCGCAGTCAAACTTGGTCAATCTTGACCTAAGCCTCTTGCAAATAATCTTGTTCACACATGAGGGTGTGTAAACTGGTTCCAAAGGTGATCCCTTTTATTATTATGAGGGATTTTATTAAGGTTTTTATTTGGAATGGGTCTCCCTACCCATTTATTCTCCTCCTTTATGAAATCTGCAAAAATTAATATTCAAATTTGCTACTTGCAAATTTTGGAATATTACAAAAAAAACTATGCCAATGACAACAAATGAACCAAATGAACAAATGCATGTACCATGCATTCACTTCCCATCAAGGAAGTCACACATGCAACCCATTACCTGTAAGATCTTCTTGTTGTAGCTATTGATCCAACTATCTCCTTGCGCCCCCTTGATTTCTTTTGTTTTTTTCTTTGCTTTCCTTTGCTTTCTTGCTTTCCTTCCCCAAATCCAAGTGAATTCTATAGTGCTCCATGAATGCTCCAAGTGTGCAAGAGTGTAAGAGAGAAAAACTAGAACTAACAAAAGCTGTGAATTGTTACTATGATGAAATTTTATTATTAATGTCTCCCTTTGTTTCCATTTTCTTCTAATTTCCCTTATATGAAAATTTGTGTCTCTTCACCTTCATTTTCTCCTATTTTCCTTTATTCATTATAATCAAATGTCATTTATTTCCTTCCTGTATTTTTCAATGCCTTTGTCAATTTCCATAGCCATTAATAAACCACAAGTGATGCTCATTATGATTTTTTCCCAACATTCAGCTTGGAATACATGTCACATGACATTGGTCTTATTATTTTTTGCCTTTAATATCCTTTATTACATGAAACTTTAACCCAAGGTTGTTGCAAGATTACTGCTTGCAAATATCTATTATAAAGAAGTTTTTATTTATATATTTTATTCCATATGTGAGATTGCTTGGTTATGATTCATGAATGTTTAAATAATTAAGGAATGTCTTCTATTGATTCCCCCTCCCCCCCGCCTCTTATAAATAAGAAATTGTCTTACATTTGTGCCTATAAATATTTCCAGCAATGGGGATTGGAATCTCGGGCCACAACTCTTAGGTAACTACATAGAAAGTGGTTTTTATTTTATACTTACATTATGTGCATTCCATACAAAAGAGAGCATAGCACCGTCACCTTCCAGTTGGGTTTTTTTGTTGGTGTGTGATTGTAATTTATTTTTCTGTAATTTTCCACATTTTATCTATTACATGCATATGCAGAAACAGTAACTAATAAATCTAAAATTTAAGGGCATCTAACCCTTGTAGTATAGATTTCAATATTTTTTATCAGATTTGTTGTGATAAAATATCTATAGGAATATCCATGGAAATTTATGGATCAATACTAGTGTAAGTGCGAAGTGTTCTTGAAATCTAAATATTTAGGGATCCAAACATGTAAAAAACCTTATAGAATCATTTTTCCAAAAACATAGATGTTTGATGTTGAAACCTATGCACAGTTGAACCTAAAATTGATTTTTTTTTTTTTGCATCACATGTCGTAGATCGGGCTTTAATATTTGTGAAGGTGAAAATTTATAGGCATTTGGAAAGATATGTTAAAGGAGCTTAATAAAAAACTTGGATTTGGATGCCACCACGGAAAAAATATAGAATTTGGAAAATAACCCTTTTCTTATTATTTATTGACATTATTCTTGTGTATTAATAAAATTTGGATGGATCACGAAGATTCAAAAAATGTAATTTTACCTTTCTGTGTTTTGGTGATTTCTTTCCCTTTGAAAAAATCTAGAAGTTCATAAGCGTGGAAATCTAGAAATTCTTTTAACCACACATTTTTCAAAAAAACAAAATTTGAGTGCCATCATTGTAGAACATGTGGAGCCACATAACATTAACCCACTCAAAGTGTGACATGGTAAATGATGTGGCAATAGACGTGGAATTTGACATGTCACTAGTCATGTGATAGTTTGGATAGAGTTTACTAATGGGACATGTTATCGTAGAGTATCGAAACTGGCATGCTTAAGGGGAATCTAGAAGTATGGAGATTTGACTCATTGTTTGTACTGGAATGTGAAATAAAGGAGGAGCACAATGAAAAATAAAATAAAATAAAACCCCGGGTTTTCTTGGATATTGAAGGTTTGAAAATCCCAAATTCGAAAAAGAGGGAATCCAAGAGATCGAATATCTGGAAAATTTTATAAAAGGATCTTACAAAAATTCTTGGATCGAGATGGGTTAGGAAATCCAACATGTCTGATTAAATACATGGTCTTACATGGAGGTGACACATGCGTAGGGAAGCTTGCATGTGTCAAGTAGCATGATATTGCAGGTGGTGACGTGGGGGTAAATGGTTGCCACATGTCTACCACATGACAATAATATAAACATTGATGCGTATTTAAGAAGACTAAAAATCTATGGTTGCAATTAAGATTGGAATTTGTGATAGTAACTAAGGAAAATTTTGGGATTAGAGTGTTCAACTCGAAACCTTGGTCACATGGTCTACATAGGAGTATATAACCAAGGGCTAGATAGAAAAGGGGCTAAAGCAAGAGAAAGTTGGAAGGAGTGGATGTGGCTATTATAAAGTGTTACCATAAATATGTACATTTCATCAACATTGCTAGCGGAAGTATGACATGTTGTTGATATCCATAAATTCGAGTACGAAGACATTTGGAAAAGACTACAAATTTATTTTTTCCAAAAACTCAAATGCAAAATGTTGGAGTGTGTGCGCAATGGAACCTGGAGTTCTTGGAATTTTTCATATCATTTGCCACATACCGAGCAGCATCAAGATTTATGAAGTGATGAAGATTGGGTTTGTTAAGGCATGAAGGTTTGGGTATTTGTAAAAATCCATTAAAGAGACTTAATGAAAAACCCAGATCTAGAGATCACTAGGGTATAAATTTGAAATATGGAAAATAACCCTTCTTCCACTATCCGCAAACATTAGTATTGTATGTTGAAATAACCCAATAGTTACCTTTATGTTAGTTGATGGGATTATTTCCTATCGTGTAACAGAATTCAGAAGTCCATAAATCTATAAATCATTTTAACTATGCATTTTGGAAAAACCTAGACATGGGTGCCAACGGGGTGGAACACGTGGTGGATACATGGAGCCATGTAGGATGAACCCACACGAAGTGTGATGTGGTACATGGCATGGCTATGAACATGGATGCTTGTGTGTTAGTGGTGACATTACTATTTGGATAGAGTTCAATCATGTGGCATGTCATTGTCACTTGTCGAGTGGCATATAGACAAAGAATCTGGAAGTCTAGAGATTTGACTCAATGTTCAATGTAGCAGAATCTAAAAGAAAAAAAAAAAGTGTAATGAAAGAAAACTAAATCAATAAAAATTAGGCTCTTATTCTTGATCACACTTATACAAACCTAGATAAACAATAAACGCAACCAATCTTTTCATTTAACTTTTCAAACTAGTTTTTTTTGTTTCTAGACTTCCACTTATATTCCTATATACTTTTTATTATTTTTGTATTGTTTTCATATTAAATATTTATTTCTAATCTCTATTATGATTGATTTTATCTTTTATATGTTTATATTTAAATTTGTTTCTAGGTTGGTTTTTTATATAATATTATATCACTTTTATTGATTAACTTATTAACATAATATTTATGTATTTTAGGTTTTAGAGATTTTTTTTAAGGCTATTATATTATATTGGATCTATATCGTAGAAAAAAATTGGATCTTGCACTAATAATTGGTCTATCATAGCACATTGTTTTGATTAATATATTTATTTTTAATATAATTGTTTTATTTTCTTTTTTAGATTTTTATTTCTTTTCAATATAACACATTTTCTTCTGATGATGGATTTTAGTAGTGGGTTAGAAAAGTTAAGTATTATAATTATGAATGAGAGTTCTCGGAAAATCACTAGAAATGATATTATGTCATACATGAATTTTATTTGTTTTTTTTTTTAATATTTACAAAATAATTAACGAAATACAAAATGTTTGTTGAATATTTACAAAATAATTAATTGTATCAATATAAAAAAAATACAAAATGTTTTTTTTAAATAAGTAAAGTTTTCAGATTCTTATATATATTTTTAAATGAGTAAATATTTCATATTTTTATAAGTGACATAGTAATTAGATTAAAATCTAAATATGTACTAGTGAGTTGAATCATATCTATAAATTAAAACAACTATAAGGGGAAAAGGGCTTTATTATTGTATATTAAATTGGCACATTTACATTTTTATTGTATATGTTAAAGTACTGAAAAAAACATAAATAATGGTAGGTCATCTAATTTCTATTCACTATTTATGGAAATACTACTTCAATTATGGTTGGCCTTAAATGATGGTAAATAGGTTAAAGTATTGAAGAAAACATAAATAATGGCAGGTCATCTTATTTCTATTCACTATTTATGGAAATACTACTTCAATTATGGTGGGCCTTAAATAATGGTAAATAGGTTATCACGAGCTATTTTCATGAATTTTAATTATAAAGTTTAACAATTAAAAACCATTGCACAAATATTTAAAAATCATTCATAAATATTGCAACTACAACAAAAAATTATGGCAAAAAAATCTGAGGCAATTATCTACATGGCACACAAAGTCTATACCTTCAAAATTATGGTCCAATCAAATATTTGAAAATATTTTTTCAATAATATTGAATAAATATTTATTTTTCAAAATTAACATTATGATTTAGATTAGTGAATGCTAAACTAATACTATCAATAAACGAATAAATTGCTATTATTTACCAGTCTTAAAAACCCTCCTTTAAAAATTAAAAATAAACAAAAAAATTGAGGTCAATGAGCACATGGAGAGTCTTGCCTCACTGCTAGACATTTCATCATTTGTTACAAGCATACCGCTAGACATGTCATCGTTTGTTACATGCATGTAATGATAAAGGGTCAACTTTTATAGAGGGATGGTATTTAATTGACATTTCATCGTTTGTTGAATGAGGTAAAGCTAAATATTATGGAGAGATGGAATTTAATGGATAAATGGGTTAAAATGATAAATTGATTGGAATGAGATAATTTGTCTATTTGATATGATTAAAAATAAAAATATTCGCAACCATGGTCAACATTAGAGAGATAAGAAAATTCTACAATCCTTGTAATCCAATTTAATGAGTACCATGGTTTTGAATTTCAAACCAAACCCTCCTCCATATACATATAAAGTTGAACCGATGTTGATAGGCACATGGAGGGTCCATATTCTTTTGCTTTGGTTATCGATAAAGTGAAAAAGATAGTGAAAATTGAACGTACGAAGCTGTCACGCGATCTTCCTTATCTTTACTTTAATGCATGTCAAGTTATAAACCATATTCTATACTGCGCGCCGAGTTCGTATAATCCAATTTAATGGGTACCATGGTTCTGAATTTCAAACCAAACTCTCCTCCATATACATATAAAGTTGAACCGATGTTGATAGGCACAAGGAGGGTCCACATTCTTTTGCTTTGGTTATCGATAAAGTGAAAAAGATGGTGAAAATTGAACATATGAAGCTGTCACGCGATGTTCCTTATCTTTACTTTAATGCGTGTCAAGTTATAAACCATATTCTATACTGTGCGCCGAGTTCATATAATCCAATTTAATGAGTACCATGGTTCTGAATTTCAAACCAAGCCCTCCTCCATATACATATAAAGTTGAACTGATGTTGATAGGCACATGGAGGGTCCACATTCTTTTGCCTTGGTTATCGATAAAGTGAAAAAGACGGTGAAAATTGAATGTATGAAGCTGTCACGTGATCTTCCTTATCTTTACTTTAATGCGTGTCAAGTTATAAACCATATTCTATACTGCGTGCCGAGTTCGTATAATCCAGTTTAATGGGTACCATGGTTCTGAATCTCAAACCAAACTCTCCTCCATATACATATAAAGTGGAAGCGATGTTGATAGACACATGGAGGGTCCACATTATTTTTCTTTCTTTATCAAAAGTAAAGAAGATGGCGATAAAGCAGAAGGTGAATGGAGGATTCAAATTTTCAAAGTTGAGCGTACAATTTTACGCAAAGGCTTCAAAAAGCTTGCACTGCAACAACAACAATAGGTTGACTGGCCTTGTTAAGTCTCTTCTTTGTCTTTAGTATCTCAAATTCCTTTACATGAACCCATACACGAACCTACTCCCACTGTTTCGCACTAACGGCTTACACACGGCCTCCTTGCCTTCAACAGCCTTGGCATCCCTGAGTGGTTTGGTGAACCTCTGGCGAACCTCAAGTGAAAATGAGAGAGACAAATACTACCTCAAAAGTCAATAAATAAGCTCAGAGTGACAAGTACTCAAAGAATGCGCAAAAATTCTCTCTTTATTGACTTCATAAATATATTACATCATTCTTCTGGACTCTATTTTCTTTCCAGAGATAGACTATCTCAACATTTACCAGACTTGGCTTCTCAATAAATGAAATAGCTTACTAGAGGCTTCCTGGTTGATAACAGACTCTGTCTAAGAAGTATACACAAATATAACACACAGACTCAACCTAATGATCCCGCCACTTTAGATTCTCACTAGTGCCGAGCACACTGATGCGCAGCCTAGCCAGATCAAACTCTAGAGTTGGATTTGATCTTCGTGATGAAAGCAGATCGAGATTAAACTCACAGATGTAAAGCAGGAAGAACTCAGACTCTGACTCCACACACAAAGACTCAAAACTTACAAACAACCGATTAACCAACAATGTCGAATGAATGAGCCTAACCCTCCTTATATAGGATGAGAGGGGGGACAAACAATTGATTCGGATTGGTACTCAACCATGACGTGGAAGAGGAATCATTTTTTCTGGGTAACACCGAAGTGAAATCCACACAGAGATTCCTTCATCCGGACTGATATGTGATAGTGTGTGGGTACACAGTTGATGCATTTTAGTACAGCAGGCCCACGAGGACTATATAGAACGAATATTTACACAGTGAAGCTTTTTACCAGAAAGCTCATGAGAAAACCGGTCACTGTAATTCCGTGATTGGGAGACAATACATAGTGGATGCTTTTGATTAGTGGAGCCCACAAGAACCACTTGAATTTCTTTCTGTAGGATCATCTAAGATTTTGATTCTGGGAAATTTATTTCTTGGATATGTAGATCATCCTAGGCTTTTGTGTAGATCCTTCGTACAATCATGGGCCTATTAAGAATGATCTGGTGCTTGATTTTAGTCATCACTAACCATTGGTGATGCATTCTCATATACATTTCTAATGTTGGAGAATCTCGGATAAAAACTTCTCCGATTTGGTGTAATTCTCTAACATTTTGGCAAGGTATGTGAAAGCATTCACATACTCCGTTATCAATGCACCAATTACACTGACTCTAAAAATAGGAATCATAGAAAACAAGATCCATTGCAAATGAACTTAGACCATAATCCTTCCACCATTCTCTCAACCATGGTGATTGTTGGTTTGCCTGGGTGATCCAAGTGGAACCAAACTTAAGTTTGGTATAATGAGTCACATTTCTCCCATCTTTATTCATTAGATTCCACCAAAAATTTTTATAACTTGCAAAATCATAGATGGTATCTGGAAACACAAAGTCAGGATTATCTCTTGGTCACATTCTAAAACGAGTTGTCCAGTTCCATCCAGGATATCTTGTTCTATTTATGACCAGATATTTGTAATAGACTCTTTGTCTATCACTTCCGCCAGTGCATGTGACAGTGAGATCCATGAAATATTCTGACAGAGATTGTTCAGCTTCAAAGGATGCTGACATACTTCTAGAATACACCATGTCATGAATCCATTTGTTTCCTCTGGGGTATATTATTCTTTCTCGTACAAGCTGTAATAAGTCTGAATGATTTTGAAGATTAGCATCTAGTACTTTTGTATTGCGGAGCTGCCAAGTAATCCTCCACTCATCTCTGTATGTGGCCCAATCTTTATCATCAGGAATAGTTCTTAAAGTTTCTCTTTGATGAGCTTGGTCCCATTCTGTCACAATGACCATGACGAGATCTTCTTGGTCTTCCTTTTGTTCTTGGTGCTGGATAAAATCACGGCTGAGAAAATGTGGCAAATAATTATTGACACCCTTAATATGCTCAACTTTAAAATCAAAGTTGGCAAAGAGTGCTTGCCAACGTGCAAAATTTTCTTCTCCAACCTTTTTAATATTCTTTGTAAGGACGTTGCCTAGAGTTGCTGCATTAGTCCTCAGCAAGAAAAACTTATTAACCAGGTGTAAAGAAAACTTATCAATGCAGTTCCATGCTGCTTTTACCTCCCTTTTTATAGTAGAATAATTCTTCTTTGACTTTCTCCAAGTTCTAAGGAAAACTGCACTATCTGCTCCTTTTCTTTATTGTCTTTCTCATCTTGTTTTTGTTTTAATACACCTCCCCAGCCTATGTCACTGGCATCTATCTCAAAAATCTTGAATTTTTTTTTGTCAGCAACATATAATATAAGAAGGTTTCTTACCTTGGCCTTTATCTGTCTGACTGCTTTTGTGTGCACACTGGTCCAAGGCACTGGATTCTTTTTTAGTCTCTAATTTAACAAAGATCGATCTGCAGCACAATCTTTGTAAAAATTCCCTACATATTTCAGACATCCTAGAAATCTTTGCAATTGTTTTTTATCTAGGATTACATCAGGGAATTTGTCTACAAATTCAATTGCATGATTCTGTAGAGCAATTTTTACATTTTTGATTGTGTGCCCTAAAAAATTTATTGAGGTTTGGAAAATTTCAATTTTCTTCTTGCGAAGCACCAAACCATTTGTTTTGACCAGCTTAATGAAAATATTCAGGTGTGTCATATGGTCTTGGAGATTTTTAGAGAAAATCAGAATGTCATCAATATATACAAGTAACCAATCAGCATAAGGCTTAAAGATAGAGTCCATGACTCTTTGGAACTTTGATGGTGCATGATTTGAGCTGAATGGCATGAAATTCCACTCGTAGTGTCCAGCTGGAATACTAAAAGCAGTTTTGAATTTGTCTTTCTCTACTACTGCTACCTGACAAAAGCCAAACTTAAGATCAAACTTAGAAAATACTTTTGCACCTGAAATCCTTCCCAGTAGATCTCCTTTGTGGGGAATAGGATAGGTGTCATCTGCAAGAACAGAGTTCAGAGGCTTATAATTAATTACAAGCCTTGGAATGCCTCTTATCTGTTCAGATCTTTTATTTACATAAAATCCATAACAGTTATAGGGACTATTAGATTCTTTGATTAGCTTTCTATCTAGTAACTGCTAGATTTATTTTTCGCAGAGATCCCTATATTATTAGTTCATAGGGATTTCTCTGGACTTGCATGGTATGCTAGTATAATTTTCTTTGTATGGTAGTTCAACATTATGCTGCTTTCTATGCCAAAAAGCATTTGGCTCTTCTGAGCAGCATTCGTTTTCTAAAATAGTTTTAATTTCAGAGATTTTTCTCTGAACTTCGGGAGAGCTCAACTGTTCTTCAATGTGGATAGTGGATTTTAGGTCTTTGAGCTCTGAGAGTTTATCCTTGGCCTTCTTCAGTTCCTATATTTCCTACACCATTGTAGAAACTCTTGGGTTTGGAACATATGGCATATTTATTCTTTTGGGTATGCCATCTGAAGTAGGTACAGTAATGAAGTAGCCAGCTCTATTATTATCCAATCTTATTGAACCATGGGGCTCTACTGCTGCTAAGAACACATTCCCTAATATACAATCAACAGGGATGTCTCCAACTGCAAACTTAAGCTTAATGCAGTGAGTATCAAAACAAACAACAGCTTGAGGAACTTCATATTCTAGGGTTTTCTCTCCTAACCCTATGATCTTTCTTGAGGCCGAAACCCAATATTGTGAGGGGATGGCTTTTTTACTAAATATATTTATATCTGCTCCTGAATCTAACAATGAAGTCAAGGAAAACATCTCACCTTTGATGCAGACATTGATTTTCACATGATGTTGCTGGTATTCAATAGCTAATACCCGCATTTCCCTGAAACCCAATGTAGGATCTTTATTTCCTTCTGAAATTTCAACTTCTGATCCTTTATAGGGAGTAGTATGCAATGTATAATTTGTAGTGTGGCCTGAAATAGTTTGTGTAACTTCCTGTTTCCCTTTTTCAAGCTTAGATACTTGGGATTTTAAAGCAAAAATTTCTGATTTTAACATATGTATCTCTCTACTCACCTCCCCCAAAGTGAGTGGACGAACTTTGCTCTGCTGGTGATCCCATTGATAGGCCTCTGTATTTCTCTTGAAAGAAGCTTCAAGGAAGATTGGCTTCTTACTAACACTTCGGCTAGACGAACTGGTTTGCTGCATAAAGGTCTCTAGCAATTTATTTTTTAAGTCCCCTTCCTCCATGGCATGAATCTGTGCAAATATTTTTAGGTCATCTTCATCGGATTGAGCCATAAGAACTTTCAGTTTTTGTGAAAATTCTTCTGCAAAATATTTTTTAGATGAAGAAGCAGATTCATTACTGGATGAACAACCACATTTGCAATTTTTAGAATCTGAGCAATAAAAATAAGCTTGAAATTCTTCGACTGAAGAACTAGAAGAGGATTCACTAAAAGAATCTGAAGAATAATCTTTGTTGGCTTGCTGAATGAATAGGCGTGGACAATTGTCTGCTTTGTGGAAAGTAGATCCACACTTGCTACATTTGTCTTCTACTTTCACAATTTCCTTGCCTTTATTCTGTGGCTGGGAATTCTTGCCATGATTTTTCTTATATGCTTCACCATTTGGACATCTAGTTGCTGTGTGACCTGGTCTGCCACAAAGACAACAAACAAGATGATTCAACTTTTCATTTTTCTGGATATCAGATGGCTGGTAGTAATGGGTCTTAGGGAAATATTTATAATATCCCTTTTTATTTCTAGAAGGCCTTGAAGAGGGCCTTGAGGAAGATCTCTTCTTATTAGACTTACTGATGAACTTTTCTCTTTTCTGTGCTTTCTTTTCCCTTCTCTTTGTCTTTCTATGCTTAACTAGGGGATCATCAATGACAATACCATATTTTCTGCAAAAGGATTTACTGCCTGGCAATCTATGCATTTTTTCTATAGACTTATTCATCTTAGAACTAGTACAAAGTGTAACTAGTACTTTTGTAATTGTAGCATAGATTTCTCCCCGTGTATATACTTCAAAGGGAAATTGGAATGACTCTTGTAGTTTGATGATATCAACAAGTTTGGAAGGCAGAGCTGCAAGATACACTTGTTTCCACAGAAGATTTTTAGGATCTTTGACCAAATAGATCTTTGCCATCCAGGCTCTGTGAAAATCTTCATATTGATTTATATTCATACATTTCAAGTTCATCAAAACAATTTCATTCTTGTCTGAGACAATTGTCTCAGTTCCACACCAGTGTTCCATAATCATGGAAGTCACTACTCCAATCATGTTATTTATTGCACATTTCCAGATGAAATTCAATATCACTATTTTCATATTTTAAAACTTCTTCTTCCTTAATCTTTTTGATTAAAGCCGAGAAGATTCTAGTTCTACTTGATCTAGGCCCAATGTTCCAAGAAATTATCAATTAATGTTTTACAAGATTTTAATTAATTTGCCACCAACACACATCAACTTGTACTCAGTCATCATTTGATCAAGCATTTTCCTGATTTGTCCCATGGTAATATTATCAACATTCCATTCTTTGTGGTTGTTTGGATAAAAGAGATGGGTGGGAGGAAGTTTACCCATTCCATTCAGGTTTGGAGGTGGATATCTGGTAAAATGGCTTTCCAAAAGCTCATAAACTGGGAGGACCTAGGTTTCAGACTCAACTTCATAAAATAGACTAGCTATGTTAATCTGTTCATCTGAAGGCTCTTTAGACTTCTTAGAGGTCTAACCAACTTCTTTCAAAAAGAGATGCAGGAATCTATCTATGGGATTCACAAGGTTTTGAATGTGGACACTCTTTCTTCTGTGGAGATAAGAAGATGGGACTGGTTTATCTATCTTATTGGGATTTAACTTTTCAAACTTCTCAGACAGATTTGTAATAAGACCTCTAGTGGAAACAGACTTAGACATTATACAATTTTCCACTTCTTCAATCCTATTTAAGGATTCTTTAGAATATGATTTAACTAAAGAAGCATCATACTGTACAGAATTCAAAACATTATTTACATAATTTACTGAGACTTGTATTCTATCAAGCTGTTCCTTCACAAAATTGGTCTTGGAAATATTTTTCTCTGAACCAGTAATAGCTGTATTTGTCCAATTCAGCTGTTCACTGGCCTTTTGGATTCTTCCATCAATGCCAAGTGCAGAGTCATCCTTTAAAACTAAAGGAATAGCTTTGGCTGTGTTCTGTGCTTCCCCTAAGATAATACCTTTAAAAGGGGGAAAAGTAGTAGCTGTTTCAAGTCTACGACCATCTAGTGCTGACCATGAATGTGATGATGATGATGCTGTGGAATCAGTCATCAAAAGGGTTTCAGACTATTTAGCCTTCTTCCAGGAATATAAAGATATCCAGACATTCTTTTTCTCCATATATTCCTTCCATTCTTGAGACAGTCTGATCTTCTCTTCACATGAATGTGTCAGGCCAAAGGAATCAGCCTTAGGATTTGTGTATATATCCCAGTTAAGCATTTGTTTCATCCATTGAGCTAGGAATTTATGTTTAGGATATCCATCCATAAGTGTGAAGAACTTTTGTATTTCCATGACTGATGGTTTTTTACAGTCAACAGGTAGATGTATAAATCTGCATTCTGGGATTAGTTCATTATTTTGTTCAAGATATCCCAATCCATATCTTGGCATATTTTTAGGTCTCATATTACTAAAAAAAAATTTCAATCTTGGATCTTCACCTTCAAGGGTTGGTATTTCATGCATCATGAGAACATGGTCTGACTCATGTGGAAAGGGTATGTCAGAACATTTTGGATTTGGACAAGGGTTTACAGAAGTAGATGTTGGAGCTTCTCCTGTCCTGGAGTTATGGTTCTCATGGATGACTAAATATGCAAGATGATTGAGATTGACAAGATTTTGACATTGGGAGCACGAGACTTCAAGAGACTGAAAATTTACTAATTGTGCAAACTCGAACAAAGCAATATGTTTACAGGAGCTTGAAACAATACTCGAACAAGCAGTATCGACAAAATCAGGATTTCTGTATAGGGGTGACCTTTTACAAGCTTCTTCAATCCTTCTTCTGTCTATAGTAGACCTTCTGGGAAATGACAGCGTAGCTGAGGATTGATTTTTTTGGATGTGGGCAGAAGTAATGCATCTGGCAGAGATGGGCTTGGGATTAGGGACAACCCAATGCTTAGGAAAGTTCAGATCTTCCCACTTAATAGCTTGGTGTTCTACCTTCTAATTTTTGGAGTCAATAAGAACAACCACGCTGGTTTTGGAATCTTTGCTGGGTGTATGGAGGATTGCAGGATATAGGGTGTTGGTGTGTCTAAAACACCCTCTGGTTTGAATGGAAATATTATTTCTCTTTTTCTTCATATCAAACCTTGAGGTTTGAATTTGAAGCTGAAGGATGTCTGCTATCGTTTCATCAAAGACATAAATGGGAAAATTGGTTTCAGAACTAGAAAGGTTATCTGGTTCGTGAAAAAGGTCAGTACTCAAATATTATCCTCTCTTTGTGTGAAAAAGTAAAATGGACTTTTTCTGCAAATCAATTTATTTCAGAGAAGTAGAAGAGAAAGAAAGAGCAGAGCAAGATCCTCTGCGAGATATGTTTGCTAATGCGTCCAGTAGAGTGTTAAATTCTTCTGACTTATTATATGAAGAAGCTGAGCCATCTTCCAGATGGAAACTCCCCAAGATATATGCATTTGAAGTTTATACAGATCTGGCAGCCTGGAATCTTAAAGCCGCCACAAGAATATCTATAAAAGAATCCATCAGCTCTATAGAAGAAAACTCATATTGTGTATAGTCTATTCCTTTGTTAGATCCTAAACAGCTTCAGGAAGAAGCCAGAAAATTAGATACCAAATATTTGCATTTAGGTTGCATAAGGGTAGGAATTAGTGCTCTCACGCACAAGGGATTAGATACCTATGTCCTAGCTACTATGAGAGACTTGACACATAACAAATATATTGATTCTGTACTTGGAGGGATAGTTGCCCCATTATCAAATGGTCCTATCTGGTTCGATTGCTATCCAAATGTTCCCATTTATGTCTTTGATGAAACGATAGCAGACATCCTTTAGCTTCAGATTCAAACCTCAGGGTTTGATATGAGGAAAAAGAGAAATAATATTTCATTTAGAGCATAGGGTGTTTCAGACACACCAACACCCTATATCCTACAGTCCTCCATAAACCCACTAGAGATTCCAAAATGAGCGTGGTTGTTCTTACTGACTCCAAAAATCAGAAGGTAGAACACCAAGATATTAAGTGGGAAGATATGAATTTTCCTGAGTATTGGGTTGTCCCTAATCCCAAGCCTATCTCTACTAGATGCATTACTTCTTCCCACACCCAAGAAAATCAATCCTCAGCTACGCTGTCATTTCCCAGAAGGTCTAATATAGACAGAAGAAGGATTGAAGAAGCTTGTAAAAAGTCACCCCTGTACAGAAATCCTGATTTTGTTGATACTGCTTGTTCGAGTATTGTTTCAAGTTCCTGAAAACATATTGCTTTGTTCGAGTTTGCACAGTTAGTAAATTTTCATTCTCTTGAAGTCTCATGCCCCCAATGTTAAAATCTTGTCAATCTCAGTCATCTTGCATATTTAGTCATCCATGAGAACCATAACTCCAGGACAGGAGAAGCTCCAGCATCTACTTCTGTAAACCCTTGTCCAAATCCAAAATGTTCTGACATACCCTTTCTACATGAGTCAGACAATGTTCTCATGATGCATGAAATACCAACCCTTTAAGGTGAAGATCCAAGATTGACAGAAATGTTTAGTAATATGAGACCTCAAAATATGCCAAGATATGGATTGGGATATCTTGAACAAAAGAATGAACTAATCCCAGAATGTAGATTCAGAGATCTGCCTGCTGACTGTAAAAAATCATCAGTCATGGAAATACAAAAGTTCTTCACACTTATGGATGGATGTCCTAAACATAAAGTCCCAGCTCAATGGATGAAACAAATGCTTAACTGGGATATATACACAAATCCTAAGGCTGATTCCTTTGGCCTGACATATTCATGTGAAGAGAAGATCAGACTGTCTCAAGAATGGAAGGAATATATGGAGAAAAAGAATGTCTGGATATCTTTCTATTCCTGGAAGAAGGCTAAACATTCTGAAACCGTTTTGATGACTGATTCCACAGCATCATCATCATCACATTCATGGTCAGCACTAGATGGTAGTAGACTTGAAACAGCTACTACTTTTCCCCCTTTTAAAGGTATTATCTTAGGGGAAGCACAGAACACAACCAAAGCTATTCCTTTAGTTTTAAAGGATGACTCTACACTTGGCATTGATGGAAGAATCCAAAAGGCCAGTGAACAGCTGAATTGGACAAATACAACTATTACTGGTTTAGAGAAAAATATTGCCAAGACCAATTTTGTGAAGGAACAACTTGATAGAATACAAGTCTCAGTAAACAATGTAAATAATGTTTTGAATTTTGTACAGTATGATTCTTCTTTAGTTAAAGCATATTCTAAAGAATCCTTAAATAGGATTGAAGAAGTGGAAAATTGTATAATGTCTAAGTCTGTTTCCACTAGAGGTCTTATTACAAATCTGTCTGAGAAGTTTGAAAAGTTAAATCCTAATAAGACAGATAAACCAGTCCCAGCTTCTTATCTCCACAGAAGAAAGAGTGTCCACATTCAAAACCTTGTGAATCCCGTAGACAGATTCCCGCATCTCTTTCCGAAAGAAGTTGGTCAGACCTCTGAGAAGTCTAAAAATCCTTCAGATGAACATATTAACATAGCCAGTCTATTTCATGAACCTGATTATGAAACCCAGGTCCTCCCAGTTTATGAGCCTTTGGAAAGCCAGTTTACCAGATATCCACCTCCATACCTGAATGGAATGGGTAAAATTCCTCCTACCCATCTCTTTTATCCAAACAGCCACAAAGAATGGAATGTTGATAATATTACCATGGGACAAATTAGGCAAATGCTTGATCAAATGATGGTTTAGTACAAGTTGATGTGTGTTGGTGGTAAGTCTGAGGTAGAATCTTGTAAAACATTGATTCAGTGTTTTACTGGAACATTGGCCAGATGGTGGGAGCTAGAATCTTCTCCAGCTTTGATCAAAAAGATGGAAGAAGAAGTTTTAAAATATGAAAATGGTGATGTTGAATTTCATCCTGATGGCACCCCAATAAATAACATGATTGGAGCAGTGACTTCCATGATTATGGAACACTGGTGTGGAACTGAGACAATTGTCTCAGACAAGAATGAAATTGTTTTGATGAACTTGAAATGTATGAATATAAGGCAAGGATCTATTTGATCAAAGATCCTAAAAATATTCTGTGGAAACAGGTGTATCTTGTAGCTCTGCCTTCCAAAGTTGTTGATATCATCAAACTGCAAGATTCATTCCAATTTCCCTTTGAAGTATATACATGGGGATAAATCTATGCTACAATTACAAAAGTACTAGTTACACTTTGTACTAGTTCTAAGATGAATAATTCTATAGAAAAAATGCATAGATTGCCAGGCAGTAAATCCTTCTGCATCGAATATGGTATTGCCATTGATGATCCCCTAGTTAAGCATAGAAAGACAAAGAGAAGGGAAAAGAAAGCATAGAAAAGAGAAAAGTTCATCAGTAAGTCCAATAAGAAGAGATTTTCCTCAAGGCCCTCTTCAAGGCCTTCCAGAAATAAAAAGGGATATTATAAATATGTCCCTAAGACCCATTACTACCAGCCATCTGATATCCATCCTAGATCACAGAAAAATGAAAAGCTGAATCAGCTTGTTTGTTGGCTTTGTGGCATACCAGGTCACACAGCAACTAGATGTCCAGATGGTGAAGCATCTACGAAAAATCGTGGCAAGAATTCCCAGCCACAGAATAAAGGCAAGACAATTGTGAAAGTAGAAGACAAATGCAGCAAGTGTGAATCTAATTTCCACAAAGCAAACAATTGTCCACGCCTATTCATTTAGCAAGCCAACAAAGATTATTCTTCATATTTTTTTAGTGAATCCTCTTCTAGTTCTTCAGTCGAAGAACTTCAAGCTCATTGTTATTGCTCAGATTCTAAAAATTGCAAATGTGGTTGTTCATCTAGTAATGAATCTGCTTCTTCATCTGACAAATCTTTTGCAGAATAATTTTCACAGAAACTGAAAGTTCTTATGGCTCAATCCGATGAAGATGAGCTGAAAATATTTTCACAGATTCGTGCCATGGAGGAAGGGGACTTAAAAAATAAATTGTTGGGGACCTTTATGCAGCAAAATAGTTCATCCAGCCGAAGTGTTAGTAAGAAGCCAATCTTCCTTGAAGCTTCTTTCGAGAGAAATAAAAAGGCATATCAACGGGATCACCAGCAAAGCAAAGTTCGTCCACTCACTTTTGGGGAGGTGAGTAGAGAGATACATATGTTAAAATCAGAAATTTCTTCTTTAAAATCCCAAGTATCTAAGCTTGAAAAAGGGAAACAGGAAGTTACACAGACTGTTTCAGGCCACACTACAAATTATACATTTCATATTGCTCCCTATAAAGGATCAGAAGTTGAAATTTCAGAAGGAAATAAAGATCCTACATTGGGTTTCAAAGTTATGCGAGTATTAGCTATTGAATACCAGCAACATCATGTGAAAATCAATGTCTACATCAAAGGTGAGATGTTGTCCTTGAATGCATTGTTAGATTCATGAGCATATGTAAATATATTTAGTAAAAAATACATCCCCTCACGATATTGGGTTTCGGCCTCAAGAAATATCATAGGGTTAGGAGAGAAAACCCTGGAATATGAAGTTCCTCAAGCTGTTGTTTTTTTTTATACTTACTGCATTAAGCTTAAGTTTCCAGTTGGAGACATCCCTGTTGATTGTATATTAGGGAATGTGTTCTTAGCAGCAGTAGAGCCCCATGGTTCAACAAGATTGGATAATAATAGAGCTGGCTACTTCATTACTGTACCTACTTCAGATGGCATACCCAAAAGAATAAATATGCCATATGTTTCAAACCCAAGAGTTTCTACAATGGTGCAGGCAATGCAGGAATTGAAGAAGGCCAAGGATAAACTCTCAGAGCTCAAAGACCTAAAATCCACAATCCACTTTGAAGAATAGTTGAGCTCTCCCAAAGTTTAAAGAAAAATCTCTAAAATTAAAACTATTTTAGAAAACGAATGCTGCTCAGAAGAGCCAAATGATTTTTGGCATAGAAAGCAGCATAATGTTGAACTGCCATACAAAGAAAATTATACTGGCAGACCATGCAAGTCCAGAGAAATCCCTATGAACAAAGAATATGGGATCTCTATGAAAAATAAATCCAGTAGTTCTGAACTATGTAGGGAATTTTTACAAATATTGTACTGTAGATCGATCTCTGTTAAATCATAAACTAAAAAAGAATCCGGTGCCTTGGACCAGTGAACACACAAAAGCAGTCAGACAGATAAAGGCCAAGGTAAGAAACCTTCCTATATTATATGTTGCTAACAAATTTTTTTTCAAGATTTTTGAGACAGATGCTAGTGACATAGGCTGGGGAGGTGTATTAAAACAAAAACCATATGAGAAAGACAATAAAGAAAAGGAGCAGATAGTGCAGTTTGCCTCTGGAACTTGGAGCAAGTCAGAGAAGAATTATTCTACTATAGAAAAGGAGGTAAAAGCAGCATGGAACTGCATTGATAAGTTTTCTTTACATCTGGTTAATAAGTTTCTCTTACTGAGGACTGATGCAGCAGTTATAGGCAAAGTCCTTACAAATAATATTAAAAAGCCTAGAGAAGCAAAGTTTGCACGCTGGCAAGCACTCTCTGCCAACTTTGATTTTAAAGTTGAGCATATTAAGGGTGTCAATAATTATTTGCCAGATTTTCTCAGCCGTGAGTTTATCCAACACCAAGAACAAAAGGAAGACCAAGAAGATCATGTCATGGTCATTGTGATAGAATGGGACCAAGCTCATCAAAGAGAAACTTTAAGAACTATTCCTATTGATAAATATTGGGCCACATACAGAGATGAGTGGAGGGCTACTTGGCAGCTCCACAATACAAAAGTACTAGATGCTAATCTTCAAAATCATTCAGACTTATTACATCTTGTACCAGAAAGAATAATATACCTCAGAGGAAATAGATGGATTCATGACATGGTGTATTCCAGAAGTATGTCAGCATCCTTTGAAGCTGAACAATCTCTGTCAGAAGATTTCATGGATCTCACTGTCACATGCACTGGCGGAAGTGATAGACAAAGAGTCTATTACAAATATCTGGTCATAAATAGAACAAAATATCCTGGATGGAACTAGACAACTCGTTTCAGAACGTGGCCGAGAGATGATCTTGACTTTGTGTTTCCAGATACCATCTATGATTTTGCAGGTTATAAAAAATTGTGGTGGAATCTAATGAATAAAGATGGGAGAAATGAGACTCATTATGCCAAACTTAAGTTTGGTTCCACCTGGATCACCCAAGCAAACCAACAACCACCATGGTTGAGAGAATGGTGGAAGGATTATGGTCTAAATTCATTTGCAATGGATCCTGTTTTCTATGAGTCCTATTTTTAGAGTCAATGTAATTGGTGCATTGATAACGGAGTATGTGAATGCTTTCACATACCTTGCCAAAATGTTAGAGAATTACACCAAATCAGAGAAGTTTTTATCTGAGATTCTCCAACATTAGAAATGTATATGAGAATGCATCACCAATGGTTAGTGATGACTAAAATCAAGCACCAGATCATTATTAATATGCCCATGATTGTACGAAGGATCTACACAAAAGCCCGGGATGATGCTACATATCCAAGAAATAGATTTCCTGGAATCAAAATCTTGGATGATCCTGCAGAAAGAAATTCAAGTGGTTCTTGTGGGCTCCACTAATCAAAAGCATCCACTATGTATTGTCTCCCAGTCATGGGATTACAGTGACCAGTTTTCTCGTGAGCTTTCCGGTAAAGAGCTTCACTGTGTAAATATTTGTTCTATACAGTCCTTGTGGGCCTGCTGTACTAAAAGGCATCCATTGTGTACCCACACACTATCACATATCAATCTGAATGAAGGAATCTCTGTGTGGATGTCACTTCGGTGTTATCCAAAAACAATGATTCCTCTTCCACGTCATGGTTGAGTACCGATCCGAATCGATTGTTTGTCCCCCCTCTCATCCTATATAAGGAGGGTTAGGCTCATTCATTCAGCATCATTGGTTAATCGGTTGTTTGTAAGTTTTAAGTCTTTGTGTGTGGAGTCGGAGTCTGAGTTCTTCCTGCTCTGCATCTGCGAGTTTAATCTCGATCTGCTTGCATCACAAAGATTGAATCCAAGTCTAGAGTTTGATCTGGCTAGCCTGCGCATCAGTGTACTCGACACTGGTGAGAATCTAAAGTGGCGGGATCATTAGGTTGAGTCTGTGTGTTATATTTGTGTATACTTCTTAGACAAAGTTTGTTGTCAGCCAGGAAGCCTCCAGTAAGCTATCTCATTTATAGAGAAGCCAAGTCTGGTAAATGCTGAGACAGTCTATCTCTGGAAAGAAAATAGAGTCCAGAAGAATGATGTAATATATTTCTGAAGTCAATAAAGAGAGAAGTTTTCTGCATTCTTTGAGTACTTGTCACTCTGAGCTTATTTATTGACTATTGAGGTAGTATTTGTCTCTCTCATTTTCACTTGAGGTTCGCTAGAGGTTCGCCAGAGGTTCGCCAAACCACTCAGGGACGCCAATGCTATTGAAGGCAAGGAGGTCGTGTGTAAGCCGTTAGTGCGAGATAGTGGGAGTAGGTTCGTGTATGGGTTTGTGTAAAGGAATTTGAGAGACTAAAGAAAAATAAGAGACTTAACAAGGCCAGTCAGCAAACTTCTCTCTTTATTGACTTTAGAAATATATTACATCATTCTTCTGGACTCTATTTTCTTTCTAGAGATAGACTATCTTAGCATTTACCAGACTTGGTTTCTCAATAAATGAGATAGCTTACTGGAGGCTTCCTGGCTGATAAAAAACTCTGTCTAAGAAGTATACACAAATATAACACACAGACTCAACCTAATGATCCCACCACTTTAGATTCTCACCATTGTCGAGCACACTGATGCGCAGGCTAGCCAGATCAAACTCTAGACTTGGATCTGATCTTCGTGATGCAAGCAGATCGAGATTAAACTCGTAGATGCAGAGCAGGAAGAAATCAGACTCCGACTCCACACACAAAGACTCAAAACTTACAAACAACCGATTAACCAACGATGCCGAATGAATGAGCCTAACCCTCCTTATATAGGATGAGAGGGGGGACAAACAATCGATTCGGATCGATACTCAGCCATGACGTGGAAGAGGAATCATTATTTTCGGGTAGCACCGAAGTGACATCCACACAGAGATTCCTTCATCCGGACTGATATGTGATAGTGTGTGGGTACAGAGTGGATGCCTTTTAGTACAGCAGGACCACGAGAACTGTATAGAACGAATATTTACACAGTGAAGATTTTTACCGGAAAGATCACGAGAAAACCGGTCACTGTAATCCCATGACTGGGAGACAATACATAGTGGATGCTTTTGATTAGTGGAGCCCACGAGAACCACTTGAATTGGTTTCTGCAGGATCATCCAAGATTTTGATTCCAGGAAATCTATATCTTGGATATGTAGCATCATCCCAGGCTTTTGTGTAGATCCTTCGTACAATCATGGGCCTATTAATAATGATCTGGTGCTTGATTTTAGTCATTACTAACCATTGGTGATGCATTCTCATATACATTTCTAATGTTGGAGAATCTCGGATAAAAACTTCTCCGATTTGGTGTAATTCTCCAACATTTTGGCAAGGTATGTGAAAGCATTCACATACTCCATTATCAATGCACCAATTACACTGACTCTGAAAATAGGACTCATAGAAAACATGATCCATTGCAAATGAACTTAGACCATAATCCTTCCACCATTATCTCAACCATGGTGGTTGTTGGTTTGCCTGGGTGATCCAGGTGGATCCAAACATAAGTTTGGTATAATGAGTCTCATTTCTCCCATCTTTATTCATTAGATTCCACCACAATTTTTTATAACCTGCAAAATCATAGATGGTATCTGGAAACACAAAGTCAGGATTATCTCTTGGCCACATTCTGAAATGAGTTGTCCAGTTCCATCCAGGATATCTTGTTCTATTTATGACCATATATTTGTAATAGACTCTTTGTCTATCACTTCCGCCAGTGCATTTGAAAGTGAGATCCATGAAATATTATGACAGAGATTGTTTAGCTTCAAAGGATGCTGACATACTTCTGGAATACACCATGTCATGAATCCATCTGTTTCCTCTGGGGTATATTCTCCTTTCTGGTACAAGATGTAATAAGTCTGATTGATTTGGAAGATTAGCATCTAGTACTTTTGGATTACGAAGCTGCCAAGTAGGCCTCCACTCATCTTTGTATGTGGCCCAATCTTTATCATCAGGAATAGTTCCTAAAGTTTCTCTTTGATGAGCTTGGTCCCATTCTGTCACAATGACCATGACGTGATCTTCTTGGTCTTCCTTTTGTTCTTGGTGCTAGATAAACTCACGGTTGAGAAAATGTGGCAAATAATTATTGACACCCTTAATATGCTCAACTTTAAAATCAAAGTTGGCAAAGAGTGCTTGCCAGCGTGCAAACTTTGCTTTTCCAGGCTTTTTAATATTCTTTGTAAGGACTTTGCCTAGAGCTGCTGCATCAGTCCTCAGCAAGAAAAACTTATTAACCAGATGTAAAGAAAACTTATCAATGCAGTTCCATGCTACTTTTACCTCCTTTTCTATAGTAGAATAATTCTTCTCTGACTTGCTCCAAGTTCCAGAGGCAAATTTCACTATCTGCTCCTTTTCTTTATTGTCTTTCTCATCTGGGTTTTCATCATTCAATGTATAGGATGGAAAGAAGATGAATTAACGATTATTCTCTTGCAATGTATATCATGAAAATACAGGGAAATAATGATTTACGGATATATCATGTTCCGATTTATTTTAAGTAGCTATTAGTTTGTTTTGACCCAAAAAAAACACACACACATTTGTAATTTTTTCAAAAGTTTAATATGAAAAATTAATTTTTTTATTAATTTTTTTTAATACAAATATGATTAGCTTACTTTTTATTTTATAATGACTATATGTTTACAAAATAGTTGTACCATCAACTCTTTTGTTGTATATTTGTCATTATTTTACTATTTCAATTCCATTGACACCCCTCATCTTAAGATAGGTTTTAAAGATTGTATCACATTAACACATTGAAGACAACGGTAGACTTGGAATTGAATTAATGAACTTTCCTTGTAAAAATGATGTACATTTACGTGTAGAGAAATTTCAGTCACAACACCCCATCATAGTCCACGGGACCTTTATGTAGGTAGTTGCATGACAAGTAAATTTAGAGATGTAGATTCACAAACGTGTTTTTATGGGGAAACCAATAGATAACCGTAAACCATTAAATGATGTCGTTTTTGCAAAATGGAATTAATCATTTTAAGTTGACTTGTACAATTTCAGCAAAGCTTAAGGCTCCAATTCCCAAAACATGAACAAAATAAAATTTGATAAAATTAATAAAAAATATATATAAAATCAATAAGTGTGGATAACTTCTATGTGAAATCCATAATCATGTGTTGAGGATTCAACTTATAGAGGCATATTCCATTAGATGTTTTTAGCGCACCATGTGCGAAAAATGGCCATCAAATTTTATAATTTCTACCAAATTATAAGCGATAAGCATGTGATGAAGATTTAACTTACAGAGACATATTCCATAAAATGATTATCTGTGACTGTGAGAAATTTTCAAGTTTAAGGAGAGAAAATATTTTAAATGCTAATGGAAATAAAAAATGTACAAGGTATTCAATATGCTCAAGTTTTTGAACTGTGGACCTATAACGGGACCATAGTTGTTTTTTATTTTGCTTTTGTTCTACACAAGAACAACCCTTCCACTAATTGCCATGGCTTGTTGTTGTTGTTGGACTACGCAGGAACAACACTTGCACTCATTGTAATGGACATTTCTGGAGGAGGCTATTTGGGGTGTCATTGTGGACCAACACCTCACTGTAGTTCCACATATTTTCTCTTGTTGGGAGTTCAATGAGTGAGAGTGTAAATTAGAATCATTTCGTTGTACCACTTGGGTGCTTAAGTAGGCCAAACTCAATGTTGTTGTGTAGACTGGTCTTTAGAATGTGGTTAAAATTTGCACAATAACCCCAACATTAGTAGCTAAAAAAATCTATTATATTTAGTAACACCAAAGCGTTTGCAATTCTCAGATAGTGTACATTCAGTGGACAATGAAAGCATAAGAAAATTTGAACTAGTTCAAATTAAAACCATGGAAAATGAATTAAAAAATAAAAAATTCCATACAAACATGCTGAATAAAAAACTCACAAATGAAAATCAATGGATGGGATCAACTCTTTTCTTGTTATTTATAGTTTATCATTTCATGAAATGAATTTCTTATTTTTTTTTGTGTTTCTCAGTTCCAAAAACATGTTCCTTGTTGCTTCTTTTTCTAGTGCTCAAAGAACACTAGAACAAATTCAACAATCAAGTGCACAATGCATTGTGGATCCTGATCCTAGGGTCAAGTGAGTGGTGAAAAATATGGAAAGAGCTCATGTCTAAAGGAATGTAGAATGTGTGGGGTAAATGTTGCAAAAACCATGAAAAAAATGGGGAACTATTGATTTTCTAGCAAATCAACATGCAAATGAGATATTCCCAAAATAGTATGTTGGTATGAAATAAACCACATTTTTCTTGAAAAAAAATGGCAACAGTAGAATAAATCTTCTAAAAACCATGAAAAAATGATTCACTTTGTTAAATAAGTTTAGTCATATATGCAGTTTAGTATTTTTATATGCATTTTGGATAGAAAATAATGTTTTTTTATTACTAATAGTTTATTTCCATGTTTGTAGATATCTTTTCTTTAAAATATGGGTAGATAGTCAAATATGTAGTCTTGATGTCAACTAATTCACATCATACTACAGTTGTAATATTGTTCAAGTATCCTTGTGTTGATTTGTGTTCCTTGCTGGCTTGTAAGAGGTCATAATGTGCAGTATAGTCAAATATGTAGTCTTTATGTGAAGTAATTCACATCATAATACAATTGTAAGATTGTTCAAGTAGCGTTGTGTTGGTTTGTGTGCCTTTTTGGCTTGTAAGAGGTCATAATGTGCAGGTCCTTTTCAACATGCAAGCTTATAGGTTTTATTGGATGCAAAGGTGTGGGGATGGATGACCCCACATTACTATTTTAGGCATTTTGTGATGCATCGACATGGTAAAGGATAATTTCAAAAATTAATTTTGTACCAGAAAATAGGCATTTCCGAATTGAAAATATTCCTTGGATGCACATATGTAGGGATCCAAGTAATGTTGTTTCCTTGAGTTTTTTCAATGTGTGAACCTTTTTAAGGGGGTAAAGGCCATTCCTTGGGTTCTTTATCGTTTTTCTTTTCTCTGAGATTTTGGACATTTTCACTACGTATTTCAATGTCAAATCATTGAATATTCCACATGCATTGCATCTATATATTCTGCAACCTTTCATAGTGGAAAAGATTCAATATCATTTTTATTTAAAACATTGGGGCAAATTGATCCCAACAGGTTAAAGTCAAATGTGGACCAATTAATTTCAAAGATCTTTGAAATTTGCTAGGAAATACTGAGATTGAAAACATTCATTGACCCTAGATGGATAATGGGCAATTGTAGAGCCAAACACCAAGCGCTTGGATTTTTTCCCCAAAATTTTCAATGCCCCAATTGTGACAATTTAAGGAATTAAATACCATTTCAACACCAACCTATCACTTCGACCACCGAGAATGAAACTCCAGGTTTCAAAAGCCCACAAGGACAATACCCAACGAAAGCCATCCACAACTTTGAAATCAGTAGAAACTATCGAGAATGAAAATGCTCAGATGAAATTCTCCACTACAAAACAACAACAGGGAAAAAGCCCCCATGGACTGGTTCAACTGAGCACCCCAAATTAGTTCTGTGCAACACCCAAGAAAAAGATCCATTTCTTTGAGATTGCTAGAAACCAACAAGAATGAGAACACCCCAGTAAAATGCTCCATGACAAAACTATGGCAGGGGAAAATCCTATAGGCCAAATATTTAGACATAAATTATTCTAACACATGGTCTATGTTGAGCATGTAAATTGGATCGAATAGAAGAGATGTTAAATGAAGCAAAAAGGGTGCGTGTTCTCAAGTTGTGAAATTTATTATGCATATCAACCTTGTCATAGATTTTGAGCACCTTCAAGGATACAATAATTGTATAATTGTTGTTCCAAGAAGCCCAACATACAAAATAAGTCACACAAAAAAGGCATAGTCTTACATCCTATTTTTCATGATATCAAATGTCAGAGTGATCTACATTCTTTCAATGAAGGAATTCACATGTAAATAATCATTGACCAAGGCAGCAAGAAATCATCCTAAACCAACATTCATATCCATGGTATTACGGGATGTTCCTTGGGCCAATTATCATATAAGCCTTCTAGAGTTTCCACTATATATGTTGTTTCTAGTATATCCCATATAGTTACATCCTTTTGTTAACTTTCAACATAATTCCAAATGAACTGAGGACCAAATTATTATCATTTAATTCCATCACAACTTTTCTATTCTTAGGTGAACTTTTTGTTTCTTCACCCTAAATACCTACACAACTTTCAACATTTGTAAAACTACATTATTAAGCCTCTCCCAGTTACACATTCTTCAAATATCTGTACACATTCCATTGAAAACAATTTGGTTTGAGTAAATATTATGGTCTTGATTAATGCATATCACTAAGCATGGAAATCACATTTTTAGGTAAATATTTTATACTTTTCAGATAAACCACTTTGGAAAAAGTAATATTTGGGTCATTAATCAACTTAGATATTTCTCATAACTTTAGACTAACCATGTATGACATATGATGTCCTTGTGGAGGTGGTATCACCAACTTGGTGTCATGGGATGACTTGTGGTGAGTGGTTGAGGGAAAAGGTGATTTTGATGCCTCCCTTCAGATAATCTACATGGAAACCTAACTTTACCATTTTCCCTAGGAACTTTAGAATCACTAATCAATGGATCAACCATAAGTTGATGACAATATTTAGACCACACTTCTAAGACTCTATGTATACTAGAAGAATCCTTACAAATATTATAAATGTATTTGGTATTGTGTTGCATGTTGGAGGGTTCCTCAACATTACTAACACTCACGACCGTGGTTGGTTTGTTAGACCATTTTTTAGAGGTACAACCCTGCTCATGGTGATTTCCCTTGAACACTAGGAAAAAAATCCTAGAAATGGGGTTCCCATCCTAGTCACTAGATGGCATGACTGGGTACCAACGTCGTAGCGCTTCTAAGTCAGGGCAAGTGGCGAACGTACGATTGGGTGTTTCACACAATGAACATGTTGGTCTTGTCTGCGGAGAATGACTGGGGGTAACTAAGGGTTCCCCGATTGGTCATTTTACAATTGAAAAAAAGAGGATGAATCTACTTGTCACATCTTCCTGAGTTGTTGAGTTTTTCATGGATTCGTTGTCCGAGCCATCTTCCTGGGAGAGGTGAACTATGGTCGATTGCATACAAGCTAGCACTTCACAGAATCTAGGGACATATTGAGCATCTAGGACTTCAATGTATATAAGGATTGTCTTGCCGACTGAGCAAACCGAGACATTTTGGTAGAGACTGATGGGGGCTGAAGGGCATCCATTGTATGCTCTAAGCATGATGTCTGATGGCTTTAGTTCAAGAGACCCTAAATTCTTCCAAACGTTCTTTGACATGATGCATATGGATGCACCCTCGTCAATTATACATCAGTGGATGGTGATGTTTTGAACTGACATTAGTATCTGAAAGGCGACCATTGAAAGAATCCTAGGGGTGGATTTGTCTAAATCCAAAGGTATTAGGCGCGAATCAGTGGGGTCGATGGCACCTAACAAAGAAAGAAATACTTTCCTTTGCTTTGGGCATGATTGTAATACCTCCAAAGCTAACATGACAGTAAGATATTTATCTAGATAATCCACGATGCTATAGTTATGGGTTTCTTTGGAATGGTTTCTTACCCGCCTAGTTGGTCCCTCGGCTATTTTTGGTAAATTTTCAATAGGCATCTTTGATATGGTCAAAGGTGTTGTTGGTGCACTTGTAATAGCCCCTGATGAGTTGGTGTGTAGTGGAGTATCGTAATTTCGGTTCCATGTCTGAAAAAACATTTCTTCGCCAGTCATGTAGATTTCATGGTTGTTCTTTCTGGAATTTTCGGGAGTTTGTTGTTGAGTGCTAATTGTCCCTTGGTGGGGGAAAGGCTCCTGCATAACTGTTTTCTGCTGGGAGGATCCCCCTTGTCCTCGGTTACCTTGAAGCTTCTTCAGCTCAGGGAGGTCGGGATAGGGATGAGTGTAATGGACGTACTCACCACATATTGAACAAGATGGTTTGTCTGAAGATTTTCCCTCTTGTTCTGCCTTTAGGGGTTACTTGGTTCTTGGTTTTGATTTTGGTTGGAGTTGCCTTCGGCTTGAGATCGTGAAGGGCATTATTTATTATTGCCCCCTGTCCAAGATTTCCTTTAGGCTTGTTTTTTCCTTTTTTCTTAGCCGCATTGGGAGGATAGTTTGGATTCTCCTAATTGTATGGTTGGCGTGGTTGAGCTTAGGAAGGTTTCAAAAACTTCACCTATGCAGTGGGTTTTGTACTGGGGACTGGGCATATTGCAGTCCTTGTACCTAGTTTATAAATGGTTGTTGGGGGAAAGCTCTTCTGTCAGCATGTCTAGCTGCGTACTGGGTCCCCTAAGCCAGAGGATACGGACCTACCTACTAATGGAGATATGATGACGCCCTATTAGTCACGTTTTGCAAAGGTGCATAATGACTTTGATAGCCGGGTTGCAATATGTCCTGGGTAGAATCATATGTGTAACCGAGGGATGGAACGCTACCACTTAGGTGATTTTGGGTCAATGACCAAATCAAACCGTCTGTGGAGTTCGACGCGCCTGGAAATTATTTGTAAATTTGCAGGCGCGAGGCGTTAGACAGGATATTGTAAATATATCCTGACTGCATATAGATCAGCTCGAGTTTTTGGGCCTTACTGATGACATCGTCTTTGGATATGGGCTTTTGTTGCGCCAAATCCTTTGAAATATCTACGGTGAGAGTTTTAAGGAATAGGTATAATAGAACTCGATCATCGAGTTTGGATTTGCACAAACTATGACGCCGCAACCATTCGTGGAGATGGTCCAAAATATAGATGAAGGGTTTTTGCCTAAAGTGGGTCAGTAATTCCATTCCACAATTTTGGTGGATGGGTAGCTGAAAATAGGTCAGGAATGCAGTAGCAAGGGCGCTAAAGGTTCCATGTGTAGAAGATGGTTACTCCACATACCATTTCGTGACTATTTCGGTTAGGGTGTGTTGAAATAGTCTTAGTCAAATAGTATCGTCAACAATGTTGTTCGACGAAAACAGCAGGTGGAAACTAATAACATGATTTCTGGGGTCTTATGCTTGATTCCCTTCGAAATTTGGAATGTCCGAAGGGAGCTTCGTGGGCATGGGAGGCCATGTAGGGTTGTGTGCAATGGGATTGTTTGTCAACTTAGTTAAATCTGGTAAATTTAACGAAGCTAAGAAAGGTGACTGAGAGTTTTTAGCCATTGCAACTTGTGAAAACACAACGTTCTGGTTAGGTATAGGGTTTTTCTTTGACGTGCCCTGCTGTGAGTTCACCTGGCTTCCTGAATGGGTAGCACTCCTCTGTCCCCTAGGGTTTGTGGGAGGAGTGGTATGCAGTGACTCTGTGGGGGTGTTCACTGGTGTGGCATTGGATGACTGACGAGGGTTCCCAAATAATGATGCCCCCAATAAAGGATGAACCAATAAGGGTGGCAGTGTTTTGTCTTTGACGCCTAAATGGCGAAAGACCTGAAACCCTTCTTAGGGGGAGGTCCAAAAGGCATCTAGATCAACGATGTCCTGTTGGGTTCATTCTGGCATCGTCTAGGTATGGTTTTGGAAAATTTTGAGAGGATAGAGATTACAATCAAATAAAAAATCCAATCGCATACATAAAACAAAGAAAAAATAAAAGATAAATTTTCTCTTTAGATTAATCCTATGTGACTTGTCAATTTTGTTGTTTTTTCGTATGATACTCAAATCCTAGAAGACCTAAATCATCCTCACATGCTTAAATGTAACTGGGCCTTGAGAATATATCTTGCAAATGCTCGGGCAATGTCTCAAAAGAGCTGGCGACACCTCCAGTCAACCAAAGAAATCAACCAAGGTAAGGGTAGAGGATCTAGTGCTTGCATGCACCGTCACCTATAGGGAAGGATACCCTAATTTTGGTCGCTAGGTATTGTCATCCCACGTGAGCGTTCGAGTCTTGGGCTTCTTAGTAATTCAGCTACCAGTACCGAGTATTATACAGGTCAGGTAGCCCCGAATAATACCGCACACAATGGGCCTAAGCCTAACCCCCTCTGAATCAAGTCTCTGCCGCGCTCGAGTTTTCTTTGCCATGGGAAGATAGATAGATTTAAAAGTTCCCTAAACAGTCAACTTCTATGTTTCAATATGTAAATTGAACAAGGCATCTTATTGGATGCCTACCCCCTTGGTCCTAACTTAAGCTATAACTTCTCTTATGGCCCCTGTGGGGAGAGTTTAATGCGTTTAGTTAAGTTAGTTTTAGGTGGCTTTGATTCACTTAAGGTGTGAATTTCTATGAGAAAGAGGTGAACAAGCACATGGTTTGAACATGTGGATATAAGGTGATCCTTTTCAAAACTCCCTATTTAAAAATAGTTTTGGTTGTTCCTTGCCCAAAAGTAAAACATGTGCGGATGTGGGCTGCTTACAATGCTTCCTAGTTAATCTAATTGATCAAATATAGGGAGATGGAGAATTATCAGTAGAGAGTGTTCATATGTTTGCCTAGGATCACCCATTGGTGCAAAGGTAGAAGAGATTACTTTCTCTTCTAAAGATAATTCGATCTCGGTCCCGAATCCTAGTGCCAAAAATTGAACTAATATTAATAACTTTCAACTAGGAAAATGAAAAGAAAAAATTTGTTTATGGTGTGCCTTTGTGATGCGATAGTAAGAATAGGACGAGGGCCCTAGCTCACTGAAGCTTCGTGTGTGAAATAAAGTGAACAATAAAAATGTTGTAAGATGCAGATATACGGTGAACAATCCCAATGTTGTAAGATGTGAATATACAATACACTATGTTCGGTTGTTCCTTTCATGAAATAAACAATGAGCGGATAATGAGTCGCTTACAACTTGTCCTATTTAAACTAAATGTTTGCACTGTAGGGAGATTGTAAAGTATCAAGAGAGAGCATTCATATGCATACCCAGGGTCACTGTTAGGTGCAAGGCGACAAAGATTACTTGCTTTCTTTTGGTATTTTAATCGTGGTCCTGAAATCCTAATGAAAAATTTAAAACTCTATTTAATGCAAGAATTTGAAAACTAACTAAAGAAGTGTGGACTCGGGCCACTCACTCTTTGTTAATTAACCTATGTGTGTGATATCTGTTGGATGGATAAATCGTTCTTGTGGACAAGATAGATCTCCCTAGTATCCTACGGATAACTAGCAACAAACAGACAGATGTAAACTACTTTCTCTAAATTATATTTGATCTAGAATTATCTATAATGAAGGATTTAGGACTTACCTGTAGTCTAGCGCTGATCGTAGTCTTATTTACTTTCTCTTTCAATACGTCTCCTTTCTGGATCTACAATAAAAAACAAGAAAGAATCATAAGTACCTGCATAATATAGATTAATTCATAAACCAAAAATCTATCTTGGTGACCAAGGAATTCAAGAAATAAGCCATTTAAACAAACAACTCATTGAGAAAACATGATCCATTTGTATTATCTTTAATGAAATAAGGAGCCTTACAACCGTGTTCACCTTGATGTCATACAGGTCCTTCCAGGGTCTAGAACAAGCGTTTCCTGTACTTTGACAAGCCTTTGCACTCCCTCGACTAACATACACATGAGTGTGTAATCATTCCCATGTGGAAATCAATTAAGAGAATCTGAGTTTTTCCAGCAATTCTCCTCAAAAATCTCAAAGCCTAACTCCCCTTGACGCTGAACTATGGCCTCAATTTATAGCAAAAGATAAGAGGTTGCAGCTCCAAATAAGAGGGGATAGAATCCTATTTCAAAGGGATTAAGTTCCACATACCAAGGGGTAGGCTCCTTTAATGGAGGGATGGATGTACATGAAAGGAGCGAACTTTCCACCGAATAATTTCTTCCAGAAGCTTCCAGATTCAACCAGCTGGGCTTCCAAATTTTACTTCTGCCTTCACTTTACCTTTTACAGGAATTCACACCTTTAATGAAGAAAAAGTGCGTCTGGTTTCGCATGTTCTAGAACAAACAGATGCGGCACCACAGGTAATACTAAGAGAAAATGGGGTACAAGTATTTTTATGACAATTATAAGCTTTTCTTTCAATTTCAAGGCTTGGTTTTAGGAACTTGATGTTTGTAGAATTCTAAGATAGTATTGTATGAGTAATGATTAACCCATACAGACAGAAAAAACGTCATGGTGACAATTTCAGTGTAACAGATTGCCCCTAAAGTGAAAAGTCTGAGACCATTCGAAGAGTGATGTGCTTTATCATTTCGAGGATTAGCTTGTGGACACCCCAGTTAGAATCCTGTAAAAATATTCAATGCAATATATATATATATATATATATATATATATCATCGCTGAGGTAGGCATTCCCATACTCAAATCAAATACTAACTAAAACTTGTTCTGACGTAGAAATGATTTTACTATCACATCAGTAATGTAGACACAGTATGGACGCAACCATCTGCTATGAATAGTCTACTGCATAATGAATAATAAAACTCATCGCAGCCTGGATGGTGGAAACTAGATCCAGGGTGTTCATTTCCGTTACCCGAACTAGTACGATTATATCCATGAGATTGATTGTGTCGAAGTCGAACATGGTAGAAACCACTTGATTACTAGTCAATGATATGAATTGTTAACAAGTGTGAGAGAACTAGAAATAATGACAATGGCTCTCAAAGTACTCAGTACAATCTACGGAATGTGAATAAATTATCTGAAGTTGAAAATTTCACGGAATCGTTCGATCGAAGGTCAATGATGCAACCTGTCGTCGAAGGCGAGAAACCCACCATTAAGGCATGCAGATTCCAAGGTATTGTAGGATTCTAAATCAACTTCCTAGATGATGAGCTATTGTCGATAGAAAGTGATCCATCGTAGGAAAGCCCACGACACAAAACCATTAGATCAAGTTTTGTAGAAATTTTTTGCAAGGACTCACTCAGGGGATAGTCAATGCGAATGGAGACATATGTTTGCAAATGAATGGTTTATTTGAATTGTCTTCTTGAACACATAACGACATTGCAGATGGTTTGGTAACAATTGACCTAAAGCTAATACCCAGAAATTAGCTGAAGACTTCCAATATGGTTTGATTAACTGATAGGCAAAGGATTTTTCCAACCCAGGTAGAAGTGTGATAAAAAGTGTCGTGTTCAAGAGTGGTAAACTGCTTTTTAAACAAAGTGTGACAAATGGATTCGTTTTCTCTCTTTTTCCCCCACCATTTCTGGAAAGTACCTCTTTATTTTTGACAAGCTTGAGGAGGATAACATTTGCTTGTCATATAAGCTCATCCTTCGAATGAGTCCAACTTAGTTTAAAATCGAACCCTAAGAAGGAGTGGTTCGTTCCTATTTGTAATCAACAGGTCCTTTACTATTAAATTTTAACGAGTCCAGTATAGGAGAAACTCGGTGTTTTTCAATTTTAGGGAGTCAGAAGAAAAACTTAAGGAAACTCCGTGGGTGTACTTTTTCATAATTTTAGTCTCTCAAGCCCGAAAAAGGATAAAATAATTCAGGAGAGAACTCTATTGACCATGATTATTCAACGTATACCTTTTTCGTAAATATTCCATTTCATTCCGGAAAAGGGGTAAACTTATACTGAAGGGACGAGAGTTCATTTCCTTTAACGAGTTCGAATAGTCAAGTACTCAGAAATATTTTCATATTTAGAGAGTCTGAAAAGGGCTTAAAAGAGAACTCCAAGGTTTCGCTTTTTTGTAATTTTCAAGAGTCCAAAAAAGTGATAAAGTATACTCAGTAGTTTTGCTTTTTTCCGTAAGTTTTAACAAGTTCGAAAAAGTGATTAAAATGTACTTATAGTTTTTGATTTTTCATAATTTTTACCGAGTTTGAAAAAGTGATAAAAAGTATACTCTTTTGTCAAAAGGAACATTTTACCCAAAAAATCCTGTATTCTGCACAAAAACTCAAAAATTAAACATACCTGTTTATGATTAATAAAAATAATTTGGAAAACAACTTTTCAAAGTGGAAAATAAACAAAATTATATTTTATTTATTCAAAAAATCTTATAAAAAGGAGTTTTTTAAAATCATTTTTACCATTTGATATCAGAGTAAAAATCGAGAGCTTTTGGTAAAAAATGTTCCAGAGGAGATTACGGAAGATTCACCCATCAGAATCGAAAACCGTCAGTTCCAGGTAATCCACATCATCCTAGCCTTCATTTTTTCCTATTTACTTTCTTAATTTAGGGCTTAAATTGATTTTTAAGGAGGAAAATATGTTCAAAAATTCGCTCACGGTGGTCCGCAGGTAAAACACATGACACCTGCGGACCCCGAAAATTTTGCAAAGGGGAAATTGTCGTGGTCCCGCACCTTATGCATAAGACACGTGTGGATCCATGGACTGTTTTCATGCGAAAAGTGTGAAGGTGCCGTAAGAAAAAATAAAATGAATAATTCTCCCAAAATAAACCAAATTTTCTCACTCAAATTGTTTCCGATCTTTCAATTTGTCCATTGCAGGATATCTACAATGCTTGAGTGGAGAGAACATGAGCATGAAGAGGTTGATGATGCTGCCATGTTACATCTGCCCACATTACGTGTATTGAGAGAATGTGGTTTGTACAAATTTGGGCCATTCAGGGTATGAGGGCTCAAGTAGACTTACTTACCTGGCTAGTAAACAAATGGGACGTCCAGGAACAATGCTTTATCATTAGAGGTCATTGGCTCAAAATTGAGCTGGAAGATATATATTTTCTCACTAGTTTATCAAAGAGGGGTGAGCCACTCCCTTTGTTTGGGGCTAGGGTAGGTGGCCAGTCTGTCACTAGCCTTCAACAAGAATTTTGCAATGAAAAAGCGAACCCCAAAGATAAACACATTAACATAAAAACCATTATTTGTCCTGAGCTCAAAGTGATTGCATTTACTGTAAACCGGTTGTGTGGGAGCGCAACTCCACATGTTGCTACAAGATCCCAAATGAAAACTGTTGTTGACTGCTTTAGAGGCACCATTTTCAATTGGTGTGAGGTAGTGTTGGCCAATGTCAAAGGCCAACTAACTAGAGAAAAAAACTCGAAGTTGAAAAACTTCAGGTATGGAGTGATCATGGTTACATTTGCTCTAGAAAGAATTCCTTCACTGGCCCCACATCTTATTTCAGTTTATCATGGTAGAGTTAAAGAGCCTTGGATGGTCCGATGGGTTGCACTGATGGCCCGTCAGAGTGAAAGCGGCGAGATTTTTCGTTTCACCCCAGGTTATTTCCATTGGTTGGAGAACCAAATCTTCACGATAGAAGATTTCCCTTATGCTGGGATAGATTTCCGCGACAATCGAGAGATGTCTCTTCCTCCAGGGACATAGTGGGATGACTCAAGTAGGAATCATTTTGACATGCTCTAAATTCTAATTTTTATTTTGTTTTTTGAATCGTCCAAAACTGATGACAAAAATTTCAAATGCAGATGTGGGTCCACGTTGACCAGCCACTCTCCGTCCTTTTGACAAGAAGCCAAGAGATCCAGCAGCAGCAGCACCACCATCACAGGATCAGACAGCAGAGATCCTTACCGACCTGGAAAACCATTTGGAGTGGTTGAATTTAGATATTCTAGAGACTACCATAGATGACATTCTGCTCCGCTTATAGAGATATGTTATCGGGGTTCCAGGACAGTTCAGGAGATTTCTGAGCAAGGTGGCACAGGCTGTAGTGTTTTATCGTGATCATCACCATGGAAAGTGGATGATTGATATTGTAGACTTATATCATTTTTTTTTTGTATCACTTTTTTCTGATCATAAGGTGTTTTGAACCTATGATCAAGGACGATGTAATAGTTTTTGAAACACTACTCTTATGCTATGATATTAATACTATTTCCAATTATCTGTCTAACATGTTATCAAATGTTATTTTGATCTACTTCTTTAATTATCGCAAATGTCTATTTATAACACTAGACGCTACTACATCAACTAATGTGTTTAAATTTCTTGGAATATGTTGATACTCAATATAATTAAATTCTTGTTCCAAGAGACGAGCTTTCAAAAATAATCTTAACAACTCTCGGTTTTTAATTGCATATACTCTATTCAATTGTAATACAACGAGTTCAAAATCTAACCTAACGATCAAACTTCGAATTCGAAATGAAATGGATTCAAACAATAACTCAATAACTGCACTATATTCTACAATATTTTTTGTTGTTTGACCGAGGCTTACCCCATGCATAGATACTAACTCATTAGTGGGTGAATAAATAACCCAAGCTGCGGAAGAAATGTTCCATGTACTACGACAAGCACCATCAGCAAAACCAATGTATGTTTGAAGGGACGTCGACATCTGCAAAATTAAGATTGATCTAGATAAGCAGGGATAGTAGTAAAAGCACATTTAAACTAGGCACGCTCTTCTAATCTACAACACACCAGCTTATGAAAATAACTAATATACAGGGAAGATCTCCACACAAGAATCAAGCATAATATCTCTTTAGATAAAGCCCATTTCTGGGTTTGCCTAAAGAGACCTCGTCAAAGTCAATCAGTTCATAGGCCCCTTTTGCAAGCTTTCGCTTGAAAATATAAGGACCATGCCACATGGGTTCGAATTTCCCAACCCCTAGCTTATTGTTAGCTTGATCGTAAACCAATATTAGGTCTCCTTCTGAAAAAATACGAGGTGTAACACTTCTATCAAACTGAGCTTTCATTCATTTCACATAAGCTTCGATAGCTAATACAGCAGTACGCTGATTCTCATCTAATTGAGCTAAGTACAAAAAGCGTTTCTCCTCCCTAGAAGTGGTTGGTAGTAACTCTATGGCTAGTTGGAGTGACGGTATCTTGCATTCAATCGATAATACAGCTTCTAAACCGTAAACCAGTTGAAAAGGGGTAAAACCTGTTGATGCTTTTGCTGAGGTTCAATATGCCCAAAGTGCTGAAAAAAGCATGGTATGCCAATTCGATTTATGAATTCTGATGATTCGTTTGATCATGGTGACTAAAAATTTATTGATAGCTTCAAAAAAACCATTAGCTTGTGGGTAATATGGTGTAGAACTGTCATGACGTAGGCCAAGTTGATCAGTCAGTTCGGTCATCGTAATGTTTCGAAAATGACTCCCATGGTCAGTAATATCACTTAGGGCACATCGAAATGAGCAATCACATGATTGAACATGAAAGTAGCTATAGTTTTTCCATCCACTGCAAATGTAGGCCTCGCCTTGGCCCATTTGGTAAAATAATCTACTATGAGAATGATATACCCATGCCCCCCGGCCGAGTGAGGGTTACATGTAATGAATTTAATGCCCCATTTTGCAAAAGGACTGATAGCAATTATAGGGTGAAGAGGAGCGGATGGTGCACGCATATTTCGATCAAATATTTGACAGTTGTGGCATTTTCGGATAGCAGAAATACAATATTTAAATAAGGATGGCCAAAAATAGCCAGCGCGCAATATTTTTTGGGCTGTGGCATACCTAGACATATGACCGCCACATGCTCCAGAGTGACAGTCATTTTAAAACCTTTTCAGCTTTGTCAAGAGTGAGACAGCATCGAAAAACAGAGTCTGCACCATGACGATATAGTGTGTCACCAACAATATGATATTGCTGAGACTGGAAACGGATTTTTGTCGTTGTGACCATGAAAGTTCGAGCTGAAAAGTTTGGGTTTGGAGATAAATGATGATATCTCCATACCAAGGATCGATGGTACTGATAAGAAACAAATATTCATCTGCGATCGGATGTTCTGCCACAGTTTTGGTGTCAGTACTTGGGAAGTCACACATAAGTTCAACGAATACCAATGATTTCTTTGATTTGGATTTTTCAAATTCCAAATCAAACTCCTGTAGGATAACAATCCATTTGGAGTACTTGCCCCCTAGCAGTTGTTTGGTAAAAATATGCATCATAGGGTTACAATCAGAAATCACTGTTGTTTTGTGTAACAGTATGTAATGACGAAATCATTGGACAACTTGAACTGCTACCAAGGCCAATTTCTCCACATGTGAGTATTTGATTTTGGTCGGATGCAGATTGCGACTGAGATAATAAATCACATGTTCATTTTGGAATTCATCTTCCTGAACTAAGACTATGTCAAACGTAGAATTGGAGGCTACTAGGTATAAGAAGTAATCCTGGTTGTAATTGGGAGGATGCAATAACGGCGCATGGGTCAACGTGTGTTTAAGAGCATCAAAAGATCGATTAGCGATCTCGTCCCAAAAGAAAGGAATATTCTGCTTTAACAACCTGGTAAAACCTTTGGTTAAATCAGCATATTTAGGAATGAATCTAAGTAAAAAGTTTGCTTTCCCTTGCAAACTTTGGAGTTGGTGAAGAGTAGAAGGAGGAGGTAAATTGATGATAGCCTCAACCTTTGATGGGTCAACACGAATGCCTTCCTTTGAGACAACAAATCCCAATAATCGTCCAGATCAACACAAAAGACACATTTGTGAGGATTCAGACGAATCCTATAATGCCTACATCTCATAAAGATAACTCGTAGATGAGTAAGATGATCTGCTCTGCGCGATGAATGAGAAGGTAAATCATCAAGATAGGGTTGCACAATGTGTTTAATGTCATGAAATGCATAATACATTGCCCTCTGAAAAATTGCACCAGTGTTCTTAAGTCCAAAAGGTAATTTGCAGTAAGAAAAATTCCCCCACGGAAAAATGAAAGCTGTTTTGGGTTGATCAGTAGGGAGTATGTTGATTTGATTGTAGCCCGAAAATCCATCCATAAATGAAAATATTTCACTTCCGGCACAATCGTCAATAATTTGATCGATACAAGGGGCTGGATAATTCTCTTTTGGACAAGCTCGATTTATATCCCTATAATTGATACATACTCGTATTTTCCCTTGTTTTTTATTAACAGGAACAATATTAGATACCCAATCTGTTAAAGGAATCAGATACATAAAACCTGCACGAAGTAATTTCTCAACTTCTGCTTTAATAGTAGCAGCTTTTCATGGATGTATATGACGTAATTTTTGTCAGACAGGTTTAGCATTCGGCTATGTTTTAATTTCATGAATAGCAATTGATGGATTGATTCCCGACATTTCTTCATATGACCAGACAAAAATGTCACAGAATTCTTAAAATAGGGCTTTATATGTTTATATGCTTGGATTTCATCTAGCGTACAAGAAGAACCTATATGAATGTTTTCAACAATTCCTCGTTTCACTGAGATGTCAATAGGAATTGTCATAGAAATGTTTTCTAAGTTCAATTCACAATCAGAATTCATGAGAGGATTTCGGGGTTCGTTGACATAATCAACAGTAAAAATGGAGGAAAAATCAGTTTCAAATTGATTGAGATCAGGTAAAAATGAAGATCAATGATGTAGATCTTCCCATGGTAATTCTTCTATAGACAAAAATTCACGAATATGCTCATTAGTATTGAATGCTTGTTGAATAGGATCCATAATTGATGGTGAAGCTGAGCTTGATATCGAAAGTGATTCCTCATTGATCACATTCACTAGAGCAAGTTTAGTTGAAGGAGTATTAAAAAATGACTATACTGCTTGATATGCTAATTCAAAAGGACTCAAAGGCATCGTGCCATCGAAAGAATCCAGTTCTGAGTCTGAAGGTACTATCCAAGGATCATCAAAGGAAATAGTACTTGATGTAATCATATTGATGTTAGCAATAGGAGGCAGTACGTTGGGGGAAGGCAGAGAAAAAGTTCCCAATAAAGTAGAATCTTTAATTAGACCTACCCCAACATCTTTATAAGGGATAATTGATTTTCCGACATGTTGGATGCTATCAGTAGTGGTGTGGTCAGATGAATAATATGAGAGCTGATCTATTTTAATGATATTTCCTTTATGAGGAAACATGATGAGATGAAAGACCGATTATACGACAGCAGTCATGGCATAAGACCAACTGTGACACGGGAGAAGGTTGTAATCCAGAGGGGCATCAACCACTTCCACATCTATATTAATGGTTTTTCCTTCGACCTCTATAGCTATATCCTGTAAAATACCATACGGATGGAATCCTCTTCCATCAAAAGCTTTGAGGATAGTCGGAGATTGGTTAAGTGTCAGAGAACCAAGTGATTTCCAACATTTTAATGACATGATACATGTAGAAGCCCCTTCATCAATAACAATATGAAAGCAACATTTGTTTTTTACTAATACTGGAATCTGAAAAGCCATTTGATGAGGTAGGCAGGGTGTAAAATTTTCCAAATCAAAGATCAATAGGTTCTAATCGTGAAGATCTATAGCTCCTATGGCTGACAATAGTAATTTTCTTTATGCTGGACATGATTGCAGCACTTCCAAAGCCAACATTTTTGAAGGGGAAATCGCCAAGTCTTCAACAATATTGTAGTTCTGAGCAGCTCTCACATGTGGATTGAAAGTTGATTTACAAAGTACACCTTTAGTAGGAGGTTTGATTACTAAGTTAGGATTTGGTTTCTCGATCTGTAATGGATTAGAAACTAAGGGAGATGTAATTGATGCTGAATTATAATTTTCTACTTATTTAACACCAACAGGATTTTTACTACCATAATCTTGCGATCGCGTCGCAACCATTAAAATATATTCTAGTGTATTCGAGGAAGATCCAATCATGTTACTATCTTGAGCAGGAAAGGGATCCTTCAAGACATCAGGTATGGGAAAACCCTTAACAAATTTCGATACCTCTGCTCTATGCGGGCACTCTTTAGTAAAATGATCCTCATCACAGATCAGACAAGGATAACGAGGTTTTTGTTTATTGTCAGTTGGTTCGGTTTTATCATTTTTATCTTTTGAAGATAATTTTTTTTTTTTATTCTTACCTTTCTTCTTACCACCAGTTTTAGGTTTGGTTGTAGATGATTCTACAACATGAATATTAGTGGAAGTTTTAATGGAAGAATCTCCTTTTGGTGAATCAGGTAAAGTTATAATAGGAGAAGGCGTCTTGGAATATTTCTTCTTACTCTTACTAGTGCTAACAGAACCAATTACACCATCAGTGGCATGAGATCCTGAAGGAGTTGTAGTTAACTGATCAGGTCTTGGTAAATCAGGGATTTTGTCATACAGAGTACCTGACTTTGTATATACAAGGTCAAGGTACTGAGCTTGAGCAATGACTTGATCTTCTGTAACAACGCCTCTTTTGGCCACATCTTCAGTAATTTTGGGCAATAACGATTTGATAAACCATTCAGCCAAAATTTGATCTGGAATAAAGACTTTCACCAAACATCTCCTACGTCTCCATTCATGAATGTGATCAGATATGTACGTTGACATAGATTGTTTTAATGAGGTCAACAATTCCAAACCATTGTTGTATTTGACAGGTAACTGAAAATGGGTTAAGAAAGTAGTAGCTAGTGCATTAAAATTATTAAATGAGCCTCGTGGTAACTCAATGTACCATTTGGCAGCGAGACCAATGAGAGTTTTCTGAAAAAGACATAATCGAATCGAATAATTGATTAGTGAATTAGATGCACACCAGAGGTGATAAGTCATAACATGATTAGATGGATCTTCTCCTGACTTATATTCAAACTTTGGAATATCACTAGGAAACTTATTAGGCATTGGCGGCCAATATGGAAGATAAAAATGGGATCATTCGTAAGGCGTGATAGATCAGGTAAATCTAAAGTTTCTATGAATGGTAACCGACGGCTAGGGTCTTGATAACCTTGTGTGATAAAACGAGTTCTAGGAGGAGGATATCCAGGATATCCTGGAATTGGATGTGCATTGGGAATTGTGAAGCCTCCTGGATAACCAGGATTAACTGGACCAAACTAGGGTTGTTGAGGTACTTGATAAGTATACCCAGGATACGGCTGATACAAATATGTTGGATTTTGTGTAGTATGTCAAAATTGATACTAACCCTGGTATGGTTGATAAGTAAATTGTGGTTGACTAGTGAGAATCGTACTTGTACCAGATTGTCCTGCAGGCATCTGGACTGTAGTCTGAATTGTAGGTCCTGAATGTGGCACAGATACTTGAGGAATTTGCACTCATATAGGGGTGATAGAAACAGGAGCTACAGATACTTCAGAAATAGGTGTGGTAGGTTGAACAGAAGTTGCAGCAACAACAGAAGATTGAGGCAGAGTTCTAGGTCTACTAGGCCCAGGTTGTTGAACAAAAGCAAGTGCAGAGACTTGAATGGTAGGCTGGACAGGTTGCTGGGTTGGACCAGAACCTATGGGTTGTCTAGGTTGATTAGGTAACTACACATTGGGTTGTAAAGTCTGTTGAATTTGAGATGGATCCCACACCGTATTAATTCCGGGATATTGACCCATAGAAGGTTGTGCATATGAAGGACCATAACTAGGTTGAACGTAAGTTTGATAATTAACTGGCAAATTTCCAGCTCGTAATAATGGTTGACCTCAAGGAGGTTGAAAACCTTGAGTTGGGTACTGACCTTGAGGTTGATATTGAATTTGAGGCATGTACTGAATCTGGGGTTGATATTGACCCTGAGGTATGTATTGAATCTGGGGTTGATATTGATCCTGAGGTATGAACTGACTCTGGGGTTGATATTGACCTTGAGGTATGTACTGTCCTTGAGGTTGATATTGACCTTGAGGTATGTATTTTCCTTGAGGTTGCTCCCTAGGCTGTAAATATTTTCCTACAGGTTGACCTCTAGGTGGTAAAAAATTACCCTGAGGTTTCCCTCCAGGCGGTAATTGACTACCTTGAGGTTTCCCCCCAGGCGATAAATGACTTCTTTGAGGTTGCCCCCTAGGAGGTAACTAACTTCCTTGAGGTTGAGGATTTGGAATATTTCCATACATCATAAAAATTTGTTCTGTGTTCAACGTTTCAATATTTGTTCCATTTGTAGCAGATGATAACATTTGTTCAATTGGTTGAGGAGCTGATCCTGAGAAGGTACCAGAGAGCGACTGGTATCCTAGAGGAATAGACGAACCACCGTATAAAAATGTTTCTGGAGATTAAGAAAACATATATGACTCACCTAACATAGCTAATGAAGGTTGATAACCTCTTGGTGTAGGGTAAAAAGGAATTCGGGGTGGTGAATAAGTAAGACCCGCGTTTTGTAAAATATCTATCAATGATAAATAGAAAGTGTCAGTTCTAAAAGGACTGTAGAATATTTATTAACACTCTCTAAGATTCAAATTTTATTGGGTTTCAGGAAGAATTACGTCTTCGTCTAGACCAACAAGTTCTTCAATACATATGAGATCAGAAGGAAGGTTTTCAGTAATGCAATGTCCTACTCTAGGTGAATCAAGATCACTAGAAGTCGGAGTAACACATCCTGAAGATGATTCCAACATAGTAGGTTTAGTTTCTGGCACAAAAATTTCAGGTTCTTCAGCTAATTCACTGGTTGTAGAAGCAATGTCAGTGATTTCGAAAATTGAAATTGGCTCTTGAATATATTCTGCTATTTGTGATTGATTTACTTCATGATAATCAGGATGAGTAATTATGGATGATTCTCCTGGTTCCGTTGATCTAATTCCACTGATAGTATGTGGTACCAAATATTTCAGTCCTTCAAGTTGGTTTGGTGTATAATTAGGGGGTTTCCTCTGAAGTCTATGTGATTGTCTTGGTAATTCAGCCACGATTAAAAATTATTAATCACATGCAATCAAAGAAAATTTCAATAAAAAATCCTAAAGTCACTAAGGAGACAATCAAATGATTAAAATCTTATAAAATATAGGAGATCAAACCACACACAAACAATAGATTCCCACACTAAAAACACTATTTGGTGATGAAATCCAACATCGTAGTATTTTAATGTAGAAATGGCGGTTGGAACAGTTACCCTAACAACCTGCTTAATGAAACAGACCAGTGCAAGTTTCTCCACTTAAACCATATCGAGTGAAGATAACCCTTCGAAGAGTCCAAGTGAGTCTAATCGACATCTACTCCAGGTATAGTGGGATCTTTCCTCCACCATCACCTTAGGAAAAAATCTTAAAGTTTATGGCCAGTAAGGTCACTAACAGGAACAAATATACCTGGGGGAACAGTCTACGATCTGATATACGCACAAGGGTAGAGTAACAAAGCTCAATCCCCTTGAAGGCTCCTTGAAATAATCCAAGGTATATCGACAAGTGACCCCAGGCTCCTTGACAATGGTCAATCCGAGGTTTACCGTTGTTAATACGCGCAAATCTTCTATCATTCTCAATGAGATAGAATTGATCACCTCACTGGTTCGGATATGATCTCATGCTTGAATCCTTTAGGAGGAGCTTCCCAGAGCATACAAGCTACTATTGGATTTGTCCTACCACAAGATCGACTACTGGATTGTTTTAACTGTCTCAGAGAGTTAATTACTCCCTACTCCAAGACACTAGCCTAAGCTATGTTGGTGAAAAGAGTCCTAGAAATATAAAAATTACTAGATTGATTTTAATTTAAGCATTGTAATAGGTTGTTTCTTAGTACAATAGGTGCGAAAGTGAAACTTTGATGATATGTAGTGACCCGACTCAAAAAACACTAAAAATGCATCTATTATGATAAACAATTCATTTCCTTTCGATGAATTCTATCTAAAAGAAAGAGTTGAGAGATGCAATCTTTTTAAAACAATTCTTTCCTTCAAAACAAGAACATATGAAAAGAAATCTTATCTTATGAGAACTCAGAATGATCAATTGCTAAAAAATAAATCCCTTTATTCTTCAATATTGAAACTAAAATCAAACATTCTCCAAAAGAAAACTACAATTTTTAGAAATAACACTCAAAACTAATAACACTAATTTCGAGATCTAAAAATTCTAAGAATTAAATCTGAAATCAAAACTTTAAAAAATTTTGAGGATGTTTTTCTTAGTTTGTAATCTAACTAAGGAATCCTTTTCTGAAATCAGCAAAAACTCAAAAACATCCAATTAGGGTTTTTTAAGTGAAATTCAAAACTTAATGAAAAAGTTTTTAAAGATTTGCAAATGAGAAAATGGGATCTAATTCTCATAAAACAATTTCTGCTATGAAGTCAAAGACTCAGCAAGAAAACAATGAAATACCAGTGATCTAAGGTAGACAGAGGTTTCTAATCTTTGAGTGACACAAAGACAAAGAAAAAATCACTTATAACATGCAAATCTTGTAGAAAATCATTCAAAACTTAAAAATGCTAAAAGAAACTCTCAGACAAAGCTTTCTGACAGAACATACAAGTCTGGGAACTGAGAATCCTACAAGCTTATCCTAGAAAAGAGAATTTTAAATTTTTCAAAAATTTTCTCAGGGTCCGCAGGCTTTAGTGTAAACAGGTGCGGTGCCGCACTATGTATATAGGAAAACAATGGAGATGACCGCACTGTGCCTAAAGACAAAGTGTGGAGACTAGGAAACTTAAAGAAAAATAAAAAAATCTAGAGCACTTTTTAGGGATTCTACAGGAATAAATTATCCAAGCCAGTATCAATTAATCAAAATCAGAAAAATAATTTCACAAGTCAAAAATAAAAGAAAACTAAGTTCGAGATCCATTCCCCAGTGGAGTCGCCATTTTTTTGGACGAATAAATCATTCTTGCGGACAAGACAGATCTCCCTAGTATCCTATGGATAACTAGCAATAAACAGCTAGGTGTAAACTACTTTCTCTAGATTATATTTGATCTAGAATTATCTATAATGAAGGATTTAGGACTTACCTGTAGTCCAGTTCTGATCATAGTCTTCTTTTCTGTCACTTTGAATACGTCTCCTTTCAGGATCTACAATCAAAAACATGAAAGAATCAGAAGCACCTGCATAATATAGATTAATTCATAAACCAAAAATCTATCTTGATGATCAAGGAATTCAAGAAATAAGGCATTTAAATAAACAACTCATTGAGAAAACAAGATCCATTTGTATTATCTTCAATCAAAGAAGGAGCCTTACAACCGTGTTCGCCTTGATGTCGTACAGGTCCTTCTGGGGTCTGGAACAAACGTTTCCTCTACTTTGACAAGCCTTTGCACTCTCTCGACTAACATACACATGAGTGTGTAATCATTCCCATATGGTAATTAGTTAAGAGAGTCTAAATTTTTCCAACAAATCTCCTCAAAAAATCTCAAAGCCTAACTCCCCTTGAGGCTGAACTATGGCCTCAATTTATAGCAAAAGAGAAGAGGTCGCAGCTCCAAATAAGAGGGGATAGAATCCTCTTTCAAAGGTATTAAGTTACACATACCAAGGGGTAGGCTCCTTTAATGGAGGGATGAATGTACATGAAAGGAGCGAAATTTCCACTGAATAGTTGCTTCCAGAAGCTTCCAGATTCAACTAGCTGGGCTTCCAAATTTTACTTCTGCCTTCACTTTACCTTTTACAGGAATCCACACCTTTAATGAAGAAAAAGTGCGGCTGGTTCCACATGTTCTAGAACAAATAGATGCGGCACCGTAGGTAATACTAAGAGAAAGTGCGGTACAAGTATTTTTATGACTTTTATAAGCTTTTCTCTCAATTTCAAGGCTTGGTTTTAGGAACTTGATGTTTGTAGACTTCTAAGAGAGTATTGTATGAGTAATGATGAACCCATACAGACAGTAAAACTTCATGGTGACAATTTTAGTGTAACAATATCTACTATCAATAATCAGCTTATTTAGATGACATGTGTATATATGGGCCACGTTTCTTGTCTCCTAATTAAACTAGGTGAGTATATCATAGTAAACTAAAAATTAGAATGATGCACTAGCTACACTAAAGTTCAGCTAACACACATGTCTAACAGTCAAGGAATATCAACACAGTGTAAAGCCAATTCAAAGAGCACATACAAGAAAAGAGTCATTAAAGCCAATTGGTTTTTTGAGATTTTTTTCAAATAAATAAAAATAAGAATGATTAATTATATTGAAAAAATAAGTTTTAATGTTTAATTATATATTAAAAAAAATATTATATAACAATTTGATATATGTTTCGTTTTTAATTTTAAAATTAAATTATTACTATACAAATATTTAATGTTAACTAATAATTCTAATTATTTTAAAATAAAAATGATGTTATTGATAATAATAATTTAAATGATATAATATTTTATTAATAATAATTTTAAAGTATGAAATTTGATATTTAATGTTAGTTATAAAATTAAAATTAAATATTATTAATATAATGAAAAATAAAAACTTAGCCCAAATTTAAAAATGGGTTCTCATTTTACGTTTGTTGAGATGTCATGTGACAAATGTCTAAATGTAAAGATTTGATCTGTAGTTTTGTTGATATGGACAGGAAATACAAACAATTTTTTCTCTGATAATCATCTGGTGAAACTGCTTCCTTTAAAGAACTGCAGATATTTTCTGTTCTGACTCATTAGACAGATATTTTGAGCAATAAAAGGATGTTTTCAAAAGAAAGCATCATAACATGGATAATGAAGCTATTGTTGATGACCCTGATGAAAGTGCTATATTTTCTAAAGCAAAAACAAATGGCCATGGAAGCGAAGTAAGACCTCTAGGCTGATACAAATGGTTCCTATGTAAACATTCCTACTCTATCATAAAATTGTATGTTGGAAGTTTGCGATGGCCAATAATGATTTTTAATGATACTCTACAAAGTGGTAAACATCAATAAGAAGGGTGCTAGTGGTTAGTTTGGACAATCTGGAAAAATTATGCAATAAGCTTTTTTACACCCTACACTGGCACTTGTGCATTCTTTTCTTATATTAGCCTTTAAATTATGCTTGGTGCATAGGTAAAATGTTCATAGTTCAATAGCCCTACCACTATCTGGCATCTAATGAAGGCAAGTCAAACAACTAGACTGAAAATTTGCTACAGGTCATGTTTGAAGGTTGGCTATTCCAAGACTGAAAGGCCAAAAAAGACATTTTGAAAGATTCAACTACAACATTAATTGAAGTGCCATGATATAGGATAGATATGATAAGCGACAAGGAAGGATAATTTTCACCCTACTTTTCACAAAGGCAACGTTTTCTGAGTATTTATACTGTTCAATTACTTTTGTCAGGATGTGCTTCACAAACTTGGAAGGTTTTCCAAACACATCTCTTTGTGCAACAAAAGTGTTTTGCCCCCAAATTTCCTATTAATTAAAAATAAATAAGACAACAGATTAGAAACACTACAAAGTGATCAACAAATTAGGCAGCTGAGACTAATAAAATAATGGGGAAAAAAGGGAAAATTATGAAAAACAGATCACGAAAATTATGAAAGATGCAAACTGTACCTCCTAAAAACGAGACGTAGGAATTTTCTTCCCTTGTTTTGGATTTAGTTGCGGGTCTTCTTGGAACCCAATCCAATCAAACCTCATTTCAGCTTCAAAATAAAAATATCAGATGAATTTATAGCGTCAAAACCTAAAGAAGCAAGTAACCCATCAAATGCATTTAAGGCGTCAGGAAGTATAGAACACTCTTTACCTCCAATTCCCTGCAAATTCCCTGGAGTAGAAATAAAAAATTAGAGTTTCACTATCTCTGAAATCTCTGGAGAGACCCGTGAGGTTCTGACAGCTCCGGATGGAGGGAGAGACCCACGAGCATCGATGGAATTAAAACCTTGCAAATTCCCTAGAGTAGAAATAAAAGATTAGAGTTTCACTATCTCTGAAATCTCTGGAGAGACCTGCGAGCTTCTGGCAGCTCCAGATGGAAGGAGAGACCTACGAGCTTCGATGGACTTAAAACCCTGCAAATTCCCTAGAGTAGAAATAAAATATTAGAGTTTCACTGTCTCGAAAATATTTGGAGAGACCCGCAAGCTTCTGGCAGTTGATGAATATGGAGAAGAGGAGAATTTATGAGGTTATGGAGCTAGTAAAAACGCGTGAAAACAATAGATTTTCCTGGAGATTTTCGGTGGCTGGGAGCAATCAGTATTTAATTGTTGCAGGTGAGGACAACAGGTAAGGATAGGTATGGCATGGCATGGCATGGGCATGCCCATTAGTACTCTTAAGAGTATTAATAGGCCAATAGCCCAAGAATTATTGGTTTTCAGGAATGACCACCACTCTTGAAAGGTACAAGTCTATAAATGCAAACAATAGAACAATGTTCAACTCTTTATCCATGATTATCGTAGATACTCTTGAAATTAGAATATCTCACACCGACATTTTTTATATTTAAATATTAGGAGTATTTATTTTTGTTAAATATAAAAGTGAAATGTCACATGGAGTATTTTAATGGTTTTGTCATTGAAATTAGCTTTTGACTATAAAAAAAAAAAGTGAAACTGACATTTTGTATATTTAAATGCTAGGAGTATTTATTGTTGTCAAATATAAAAGTGAAATGTTATATGGAGTAGTTTAATGGTTTTGTCATTGAAATTAACTTGAGTATAAAAAAAGTGAAATGACATTTTGTATATTTAAATACTAGGAGTATTTATTGTTGTCGAATATAAAAGTCAAATGTTATATGGAGTAATTTAATGGTTTTGTTATTAAAATTAGTTTTAGTATAAAAAAGGTGAAATGTTAAATGAAGTAGTTAATGGTTTTGTCATTGAAATTGAAATTAAATTTTGAATATAAAATTAGGTTATTTTTCTTTAAAAAAAAATTAAATTACTCAAACTTATAATTTTTTTATTATTAATTAAATTTTAAACAAAATTAATTAAATAACTTAAATAAATGATTACATTTTAAATTCCAAATATCATTTTAAATTATATATATATATATATATATATATATATATATATATATATATATATATATATATATATATAACATACCTCTCGAATAAGAACTAGTCAATAAAGAACATCGTCATTTTTTCCATAGTTGAATTTGTTCCATACATTTAAAAAAAAAAGTGCTAATATACTATCCAAATAGCAATAAAAATAAATTAACCAACTTTATATCCATTTAACCAATTAACATGATCTAATTTGTATTGACTCTAATCAAAATGTACGTTGTTAGCTTAGTACACTCTTTCAAGTTTATAATATGTAAAATTTTATACAAACTATTCATCTTTAAAATTTAGGTTAAACATCTACAAATTCCAAATCCACATTGGTTTATGTGAAGTTTCCTTTTTTTTCATAGTGAAAAAACCTATCATAAACTAACATTTGAATAGTCATTACTAGATATCCAAGGATGCATGTTGACCCACCTAAATTTGTATTTAAAAGAAAAAAAATATAAATGAGGTACATTAATAAAGGAAAAATAATTAACAATATGTTATCAAAATCTTTAAAATTTACAAATTCCATAACTTGATTCTGTATAGTTAAATATAGGCCTTTTTTTCTAGTATCTCATTTTCCAATTTTACCTTTTTCTTTTAGATTTTGTTTCCTATTTTTTCATACACTTACTTCCACTTTGTCAAATCTTCAGTCTTTTACTTTAATTTAGCTATATTTAAAATAAGATACATGTACTAACTACTATATTTAAATTAAGCAACATGTACTAACTACTATGTAGCTTGTTGTATTCTCATTCAGTGTATATAAATAGAAAAACAATGAATGAATAATTTAATATTTTATTTTCATGCAATTTTTATGACAAAAAGGCAATTAATTAATAATTCTTTTACGTTATTATCATGATATATAGAAATGAAAATACAATGAATTAAGAAAAATAAAAAGACAATAGATTAATGATTAATAATTTGCTTATTGCAGGTTGCTCTTACATAGTTTCTTAGACACACCTACAATAACAACGAAAACGAACAAAATATCCAACAGGATGGGCTTCTCCATGTGTGTCCACATCAATAACAAGGGCCATGCTCTTCGTTGAGGATATCACTGTGTTATCAGAACTGCTAATTATTATGTACGCTCAGCTTTACACATCAAATTTGGTTACGTGTTTTTGTGTCTAAGAGCAACATGGGTTTTTAAATAAATGAATGAATGAATGCTATTTTAATGTCCATGAGACTAAAAATAGTCTATGGGACCATCAACTTCCTTGTTTTTTTTGCTTCTGTAATTCAATCCTTTTCTTACTCAAATTGATGATGAGTTGACCCAACCTTCTAACAGTTCCATCACTGAAAAGACAATGCCACGGAATTGATGCTAACATACTGCAGTAACTGCCCCTGATGCCTCTGAAAGCATCACATTCCAAAATGAAGTGTTTTTCTGATTCCATTGCCCCATAAGTGAAAAAAGTACACACCCTTTCATCCCAAGCTTCTTTAGGTCTCTTCCACCATCCCGTTTCACACTGAATTTGATGTGAGTTAGTTCTTAATTGAGAAATAAAAACCTTTTCCCTCCACAGAATAGCTCCAATGTATTTTTTTTGTTGGAGATCACAAGTGGGGTTGAATTCCTGAACATAATACTTCTTCTTTCTACCCAACTCTTTCCCCCATGTACCCTTACGGAACTTCTCGAGCACAAAATTCTTTAACTCCTTGCTATTTGTGGGACATGCATTCATGTAAATATTCCATTTTTGCACCCATTTGTTGTTTTGTCTCATCCATGATTTCTTTCTTTCACTCATACCTTCATTGAAGATAACTTTCGGCCATCTACATTCTCCCATTTGATCCATTCTCTTTAGGTACCTTATAAGACACACCATGGCAATTGCTTCGATGGGAGTTGCCTCTGTTTCACTCAACATTATCTCATAGGGAACCGAAATTTTTATTTTGAACTTGCTCATAATCAAGTGTTTTTGGATTTTTGCAAGTTGTTTCCATTTTGAAACAGAGATGCAGCTAGCCCACAATTCACACCCATATAATATCACTGGACAAATTAGGAGTCCAACAAGTACTTTGATCTTGTTCCAATCCCATAACTCTACCTCTCTACATCTATTTTGAAGTGCACATAATGCTTTCCACCCTCCTAAAATTCTTTTCTTTCTACAATCCTCTCAATTAAGCTTGTTGTTGAAATCAATCTGAGGTACTTGTATTCATTTACTTCTTCAAGAATATTACCTTCAAAGAAGAATGTATGATGGCTTTGCTTCCTTTTATTAGAGAAAATCATTATCTTGGTCTTACCGGTATTGACTTACATCCCCACGGCTTTACAAAAATGCTCAAGGGCATATAGGTGCATCTGCAATCCATGGGCCGATTTAGCAACTAGTACAAGATCATTGGAATATAGAAGAAGCTTTATCACAAACGCCCCCAATCGAACACCCTCCCCACCTTGCAAATTTAGCCACTCTTCCAATTTGTCAATATATAAACCAAAAAGGGAAGGGGATAAAGGGCAACCTTGCTTGACTCCGATGTGACTTCTAAAAATTTCTGAAATGCCTGCTGAAGTTCTAATCTTGACTTTCACCTCTTCATAAAGCCTATGGACAACAACTCTATATTGTAAGGGAATTTCAAGTTCTTCCATTCTATGCCACAACTTATCTTTAGGGACCATGTCAAATGCCTTTTTGAAGTCAACAAAGCAGCAAAATACTTCTTCTTTGCTCCCACAAATGTTTTCAACAATGTGTCTCAGCATGATACCATGATCTACTATAGAATGCTTCAGCCTAAAACCTGCCTGCCCTTTTTCCCTCTTTTCTTTTACTTCTGCCCACTTACTGATTCTATTTTCTACCATGCCCCTGAAAAGCTTCGCAAACAGAGGATTGATCATAATGGTTCTATAGTTGGAAGGAATTTCAAGTTTTTCCATTAGGAACATAATCTTAACGTTTTTGAATATTTTTAATTAAGTTTAAAATTATATAAGTGTTTTTTAATAATTAAAAGTTAGTGAAATAAATCATTGTATTATATTTTTATTTATTTATTTTCTAATATATATTTTTAAATTGTTATTATTTATCAAAATTTGATTTTTACATAAAATTAGGGACATAATCTTAACATTTTTGAAGATTTTTAATATATTTTTAATTAAGATTAAAATTATATAAGTGTTTTTTAATAATTAAAAGTTGGTGAAATAAATCATTGTACTATATATTTTTTATTTATTTGCTAATATATATTTTTAAATTGTTATTATTTATTAAAATTTGATTTTTAATCATTTTATTTTATGGTAGGAAAAGTTTAAAAATATAAATAAAAGGTAATGAAAAATTATTATTTTTCATTTAAAAAGGATTAACCAAAAAATTATAAGGACAATTTTTTATTTTATTAGTGAAATATTGATAGTATAGTTTTATTCTCTCAAAGGTGGTTCATATCCTTAACCCTCCCATGAAATTTGAACTAGTAACCCAAACCCCATATAAACTAATCGGTTTACATTTCATGGGTTATATAAATTTTAATTTATAATGAAAACATTATAACAAATCAATATCGTGAAAAATATATTTAAACGACTATACAATTTCAAATTAATACATAGAGGGTTAATGTATAGTATATGATCATCTATAGTAAAGCCAAAATTGGAGATGTGTATTTTTACTAAGAATTTAATTCATGATTGAATTTATTAAGCAAATTTTCTAACCACCAACATAATACTGATGCTTGGAATTTTTCTAACCACCAACATAATATTGATGTGTGGATCATTTATAGGTATAATTTCAATGATGAAATTTATAGATATTGTGATTGATTACTCTGATAGTTGTGTTTATTTTGAAATTGGACTTTCACAAATATCTCATATGAACAACTTCCAAGTGAAATGAGATATTTTTTTGGGTATGTGGTATTTATAAGCCATAGTATTAGGCCATGGTATTGTAAGAAAGCCTATTTACAAGTTAATAATCATGTTCCATATTTTTTAAAAGTATATGTGCTTAACTCATATTAATTCATTCTATTATTAACAATAATTTAAAATAAAGCTAGCAACCTAGATCCATCTTAACTATCGAGAGGGGTCAATTTTTTTTCACTCTAAACAAGATTTTCCTATCAAGAGGATATTGAGTTAAGATGGATCTAGGTTGGTTTATTTCCCCTTTAAATAGATTATATTCCACATGAATACCATGCACCAACCCCATGATTTCTCAATACAATAGGTCATTTTTTTATAGGGTTTTTTTGGGGGGATTATTTTTATTTTATGGTTTCTATTTCTATTTTGACCGAGTTAAAATGTTTACACACACACACACACACACACACACACACACACACACACATATGACTTAGTCAAAATGTTAAACATCACATTACAACATCTTTACCATACTTGGTTAGAGAGCGCTTCTTGGCACAATAATTTATTTAATTTTTATGGTTGTTCTAATATTAGAAAATGGATATGTATCTTGAAGTGTTATGATTTTGAGCATGGATTTATGTTTATCCACATTTAATTTACATGGTTGCACTAGTTCTATATTGTTTCAATTTCATCTTACTTTATAAATCAATTAAATAGAAAAAAGAAAAAATAGTGCATTTTTTGTGAATTAAATTCGTATCACCTCAAAAATTTCAAAGTACGTCATCAAAAGCATCATAGTTCATCCAGTGTTTATAATATTTGGTCTCAATCTGCCTCGAGGAAAACTATATCTATTGACCATTAGTTGAAACTCTAGTCTATCAAAAATAAACAACCGTTGATAACAAACAAAACTACCATGTATTGTACTACATATAGAAGGAAAACAATTGATAAAAGGCATAACATGATATCAAGAGTCTAAATAGGCCACTTGAGTAGAACTAGCATCAAGAACAGAATGGGAAACCTCCTCCAGAATTTCAGAGTCAAAATAAAGTTGACGGTCATCAAAGGTGAGGGTCTTGACTTGGTGGATTTCTTCGCGAAATTTGGGAGGGGTAGAAGAATGACAGATAATGATAGCTTCTTGGGCCTAAGCTTGGGCACACATCCTGTCATGGGGGACTCTACCACCATCTCCATGGTGACTACACATACATTGTTAAGGTGTAATGCATCAAGAAATACAGAATCTGTCAAGACAACTATGCCACAATAACCCAAGAATGATAGGAAGGAGGATGAGAAAACCGATATAGTCTCCCTCATGGTGTGTAGGAAAAAGAGCATGTTGTAATCAACGAATTGTTGATGGGTGATAAAAATTTCATTCCCATATAGTAAGAGACCCTTAATGATATCCTGACAGCCTGCATCTTTCAGATATCTACCCAACCCCTTGGTTGCTAAGATAAATAAAAATTAGAGATAAGATATCCTTGACAGGGACCTTGAGAGGGGCTAAAATCATAATTGGGGAGCTATTTAGGAGAATAGAGTGAAAGGGGGTAGAGATTAAGGACTTGATCTAGGAAATACACTAAGGAGAAAATCTAAAGGCCTTAAGAGTTTGGAGAAGATAATCCCAGTTTAACCAGTCATAATTTTTAGAGAGGCCCAATTTGATTATCATACCAACCCATTTGGATCTATTCAAAAAGTGGATAACGTTGTGGGTTACGACAATCCCATCAAGAATTTGACAACCTTCCATAAACCTTGTCTTCTCGAGTGAAATAATGTTGTTTAACAAAGGTTTAATCGAGTTCACAATAAACAAGGATATACTTTTATATAAAACATTGCAAAGAGATATTAGACAAATTCAAATAGGATTGTTTACTCTATTGGCTTTAGGAATTAATTTAATGACTAGTACAAAATGGCTAATTAGTTATTAAAAAAATGACTAAAATTTGCATATAAATGACACACACACACACACACATACACTCGACTAAATTTATTTTTATTAATAATATGTCAAATAGAACAAGTGGTAAATGAGATCAATGATCATGTGATACATGTCTCTTGTCCTCCATTTGAGTAGAAAGACGATGAACATGGTCCTAGCTAGATCTGGGAAGAAAACAATCCGAGTCTAATTGAATTAATTTTAAATTCATAAATATAGATGATGCGATTTATTGTTTTGAGGTTGTGTGGAAAACAAGCTAAGATAGCTAAAGATCATAAGATAATCTATGTTTTGTGGAAGAAATACTTAGACATTATAAGTTAAGGCCATGACCTAAATATGATTAAGAAAGATACTAAAGAATACAACCATAGAAGACTTGAGTCTGAATATATGGGTTTTGAATTGACAGGCCCGTTATCTGCCTCATTTTCAAATAAACAACAAAGACACCTTAAAGAACTTTTGGACACATTGAAATCCTACCATTTCTGCCCTTACTGATATAGGCTCTATTTTTATCACCAAAAAATGGCGACTCAACCATTTCTAATTAGATGGATCGAAGTACATTATGTAAGAACAATTTTACCATGGTAAAATTTCTTTCACTATAAGAATAATTTAATAAACCATATTTTATTAAGTAATTTCTGGTTAAATAAATCATTATTTATTTGATTTTCCATTAGGAATAATTAATTAAACCATTGTGTAACTAATATTCCTTGTCACATTTAACCCAATTATGATAATTATATAAATCATTATTTATCTGATTTTTCTCTAGGAATAATTAATTAAATCAATATTTAGTTATTATTCCTTGTTAAATTTAACTAAATCACCTAGGAATAATTAAACAAATCATTATTTCTTTAATTATTCTTTAACCACATTCTTGAAATGATAAATAAATCATTTATTTGTTTATTATTTCTAAGTAAAGGTATTTAACCAATTTAAATAATTTTTCCCTCCAACAAAATATAATAAAATATTCCAAGCGGTTAGATCTAGATGTTGGTTAATAATATTTTATTATTCTCCATTACCGAGGATAACTCAATATTTTGTTATAAATAAGAGGGTTTTTTCATTCATTCTTCACTTTGATCATTCTTATTTTCGCTATTATTTTATTTTGCCATTCTCCCACTTGAGTTCAACACATATTTTGGCTTTTCTACATCATTGAGAGAGAGAGACTCACAAAACGAAAGCATTGAGGACAACCAAGAACCCATCCCATTGAGGGGGAGTGGTAACATATACTTGTTTCCTTCACTAGGTGTTATCATATAAGAAATCATTTTTTAAACTTGTCTTGTCCATTGGTTATCTGGAGTTATTTTTTCATCAGATATTATTTCCTTTTGTTGTTTAACTAATTTTGCTGCATAGATCTAGATTTTTTTAGGATTTATTTTAATTATCTATTGAAGATCTAAAGGGTTACTTGACCATTTCTTTGGTCTTATGTCGATCCAATTGGTCCCGCAGCCCCATGTGTTGGTCATCAGAATTTTCCTATTTTTAAACTCCACCTTACCTCAAAAATCACCAAAACCTTCTATTTTACCCTTGGAACCTACTTATTCATATATCTCTTTTAATCCTTGTACTTATTCATGCACTTCTTTCATTATTTTCATTATTATGGGTTATGTGAACTTAATTACTAAGTAAAAATATTAAATATTATATTTTCCTTTCAAACTTACATGTTTTCTTTCTTAAGGTGATTTGATAAACCGAGAGTATTAATCAATGTGAAAGGTGGGTTGGTGCATGAATGATTCTTGTACCGTCTATCGTTCTTGCACTCACTGGGAAATAAGAAACACCAACATGGTTCATCGCTTACGACCGATACAACTTGGAAATCCACATGCATTCTTTGCCAAAATATTAGTGCACTTTGTTGGGCTTGGAGCGCTGAGGAAAATACGGCATATGGAGGCCAGGGTTTCAACCAAATGCCCTTGATTTAGTCTTTTTGTCAACAACCAAAAGCCTAAGATAAACTATTATTTGATTTCTGTTGCGGCCATGAGCCGAGTGATGTATATTTAATAGGTTTCTAATAGAACTAGGGTAGTGATACGCTAGAGAATTTTTGGCTTATACTGTAATCTTTTTGTGTCACCATAATTCTGGGCTAGATCTAGTAATCCACGATGTACATTTGCAACTTCTGAGTTTAATACAAGGAGCTGTGCCAATTATTCATTTCTTGTTCTAATGTTTTATGTGATGCATTATTTGAGCATTTGATTTTCCAGGTCTTGTAATAGGGAAACGAGTTGGTTGGCTAGGGCCCATCCAACCAAGCTCGTTATCCCTTTTTCGTAAGGTGTGTTAGATCTATTTTCTTATGTAGGGTTTTGAGCAAGAAATATTTCATTAATTTATTTCGTTAACAGGTTTTGTTTTCTTCATAAACGTGTGTGATTCGGATCCAAGGTGTGCAGGTGTGGGTGTGTTTGTTATTGAATGTTATGGCAACACTTGTTTCCTTTGATGTGTGGTTTATTATCTTCCTTTCTGCAAAGGCCGTGTTTTAGTTTAATTTCACCAGTGCGTTTTAATTCTGCAAATGAAGTTTGGTTTAGTTTACTTCTGCAATTTAATATGTTTTCCTTATGCAAATTGTTTTTTACTTCTGAGTATAAGTTACAAGCATTTTAGCATAAAAGTACAACTTAAGGTTGATCTATTTACATCTCCCTGAGCATTAATGAAACATTGTTTGCATCGTAAAGGATCTGTACTTATGTGTATCTCCCTGTGGAAGTAACCTAGTTTAAGACTTGAAATTAGTAAAAGGACCTCTTAACTAAAACATCCATGTTATAAGAGTGCATATCTGGTTCATTCGACAACAGTCATCTTGGAAAGAAAGCATGCCTCATATTTAGATTAGATCATCATTTTCACACGAAGAAGTTTCCTGTTGTAGCAGATATTTTCCTTTGACTTTTGAAGTACTTCTTACTTTTGAATGAATGATTATATAAGGAGTCTTTTGGTTATGTGCAATCATTTCCTCCACTTTGGTTTGCCTTGCAACTACTTTCTAGTTAGAACATTTTCCATTTTATGCAAGTGGTTTGGAAGCTCAGTACATGAATATTGATTTATTAATAAAGGAATCTCTGTTTCAGTATAGGAACCGATATCTTGGTATAGCAACATAGTACTCTGGTATAGGAAGCTAGAATTATTGTATGAAGGCCTAAATACTCAGTGCAGGAACAAAACATACTTTCGATGTAGGAACATCAATTTAGTACAGGAACATCGTTCCAATGCAGGAACATTGTTACGGTGTAGGAACGATAATTCAGAACAGGAAGCAAAATTTGTAACAAAGACAAATGCACTTAACAGTTTGATTACTTCCTTATCTTATGATTGCACTGAACTTAGTCTCACATATCCTTTTTTCATTGCTTAGGATTGTTTATGCTAATTGGAAGTTCCTTTCATTGGGTTATTTTTCAAAGTACTTTCTTTTTCATTTCCAGCACCAGAATTCTCTTGGTATTATTTTCTCTATGATATTTCGATTCTGCAAATGTAATTAGGGAAGATAGGAACATATTTAGTGACGTTTCATACCATTTCTTGGCATTTCATGTGCTACGCCTCTAAGCTTACGTAGCCCCGGGTTGACAATCAAGTGTTGAAGGAGTTTACTAAACTGCAACTCCAACACCCAACATTTTGGCGCTGTTGCCGAGGAGGCATTGAATATTTGGTAAGAACTTTATGGTTTTTTGCTGTAGGGGTAAGTCAGCTTTATTTTTTATGCAGCGTGCTTATATTTCCTGAAGGATTCTTGTTAGTGTTGATTCCTTATTTGCGGCATTTTATTTGATATTATTTTTCGTGTACTTTTAATTTTTGTCATTTTTGGTTTGATTATTTTAAAATGATTGCTTAACATTAGAGAACTTTTGAGGTCTAAAATGGGCCTCCTAAGAAAAATGTACAACCAAAATCAACTTTATAAGAACCAATAGGATTCAAGATGATGATGTCAACTATGGGGGATGATTCACCATTTTTGTGGTAAAAAAAGTAAAAATATTAAAAAATAATAAAATAATAAAATTACTTTTTCAACTTTTATTTTCAACATATCTCCCTAATGCTTTACTCAAATTTCGAGTGGGAGTACTCATTGGATGTAAAGTTTAATTCCTCATCCAAGGAGTACCCATGTTGCATACTTTTGATGGACCCCACTACACAAAAAATGAGTAATACATGAAAAGCATGATTGCAATCACGTTTTTAATGTAGCAGGGTCCATCAAAAGTATGCAACATGGGTACTCCTTAGATGAGGAATCAAATTCTTCATCCAACTAGTGTTCTTTCTTGAAATTTGAGTAAACCCATAGGGAGATAAGTTGAAAATATGAGTTGAAAAAGTCTTTTTTTCCTTTTTCATAATCTTATTTTATTACTTCATCTATTATTTTATAATTTCATTACGAGACCCATTTTAGACCTTAAAATTCCCCTAATGAAAGGGTAGGGGTCTGAAGCCCAATAAGGGCTAAAGAAACACTGATAAATCTGAAACTTATTCTCATATTGGGCCTTCTTTTGCAGGCAGAAAGTCCAAACAAACACAAACCCATCACACAGGAACTATCCACTTGGACTCTGGAGACGAAAGTTCGCGTGTGACACAACCAACCAAGGGGAAGAAAGGAAGTATTGGAATTCAAACTTATTTAAGGCACATTCAACCTTCTCATTTTGTTGAGAGTGTTTCGATTGGAGGTACAAAAATGGCAGATCAGGAGGAACATGCTGAGGGTACTGGTGAGAATCAGTTAAATGAGGATCAATCCACCTTTGGATTTCTGATTATGGATCCAGACATAGTTGTGCAAATGAAAAACATTCCACCATCAAATCTTCCTCATTTCCATGGTAAGGTACATGAAAAACTTGGATTCTTTCTTATTTGAATTTGATATATTATGTAGAAGCTATGATTACTCCACAGATGCCTAGAAGTTAAAGTTATTTCTTGCAACTCTCAAGGATTTAGCCTTCTGATGGTTCATGGGGTTGGGAGGGAATACTATAGCTTCTTGGGAACAGATGAACAGAGTATTTTTGTTCAATTATCAAGAATATTGCAAAACTAGATAAATGCAGGATGAGATCTTCACTATTGTACAAAGTGATGATGAGACTTTGGAAGATTATCTAGAAATACTTCTATATATCCTCCAAAGGTCGAAACAAAAATTTGATCCAAGTACTATTAGAACCTTATTCTTACATGGGCTTATTGATGATGCTAGAAACAATTTGAATTTGTTAGGACAAGGGGATATTTATCAAAAAACTTTTGATCATATTTGTGACTTATGCAGGAAGCTCTCACAGAACCAATCTAGATCTGGTAGAGGAGTTTGAAGTAAAAATAATAAACTTGGATCTACAGATGCTATGATCATTGGTTTGGAGAATAAAATGGACAATATGGAAATTTAAATAATGAACACCATTATAAAACAAATAGACTCTCTGAAATTTCAACAAAAAATTGTAGAAGAATAAGAGTCATTGTCTATTTATTGTCCAAAGTGTAGAAAAAAGCATATTTTAAGAGAATTTCCTGTTGATGTTAAAGGTGATAATAAATGTGTGATTTGTGTAGGAAAGCATAGTACCAAGGAGTGCCCTTTTATACCAGGATTGAAAGCAACATTCAAAGGAGAGAAATCTAAATCTGAGCCATTACATGCTATGGGAGCACGAAAAAATTGGCCTTGGGTAGGTACAAGTATGGTTCCTGAACATGCACCATATGTTTTTGGGTTATAATGCACCACCATATTCCTATCATAATAAAAATAACTCTCAACCTTGGCAACATGGGTATCATTTTTCGTATGGGAAATCTCCTCCACCTTGGAAACAATGATGGAACGGATCAACCCATCCTCATTATTCCCATCTTGCACCCATGCAATCATATCCTCCTACATATGCACCTTATCCTATGTCACAACCATCATTTCCAGCCTTACCTCAACAGAGGAAACCTATGCCACCATTATCTTTACCTCCACCTTTACCTACACCTTTTTGACCACCCAAACTACTTGCTCAACCAGTACCAAACCTCAATAATAAGGCAATTCAAATTATTCATTCCATGGGACTGCTTCCTCAGCCCATTCATCAGACCATGTTGGTTTGGGTCAATGATATTCACTTGAGATCGAGGAGGGTAGTAAAACTAGAAAAACAAAAACATCCTAGGGTGATTATTAAGGAGAAAGGTGAGGAGGAAACTCATAATCATTCTAAAGAAGATGCCACCATTCAACCTATCCCCACACCTTCGGAGCTTCTTCCATCTTCTTCAAATCGGCCTCCCTACCCAGAGAGGCTAGTTATGGAGAAGAATGACCCCACTCCTAAGTCTAGTCTGGCTTCAGAGATTAGGAATATTTTTATAAAGGTCCCTTTGCTTGAGTCTATCAAAGAGATCCCCATCTATACAAAAATCATTAGGGAACTATGTCTTAAGAAGCCAAGAAGGAAAGAGTATAACCTCAAACCATTTAGTTCGTTGGAAGAGTAGCTGAGTTAATGAATGGATGCGTAGAAATGGAGAAATATACCGATCCTGGAAAATCGATTGTTTCTATTCAGATAGGTGATGTCTTTGTCCCCAATGTGTTAATAGACCTAGGGGTAGCCATTAATGTTATGACTAAGAAAACAATGGATCAAATTGGGTTGGTTCATATTCATCCTACACCTATTCTGCTTGAACTTATAGATAGATCTCAAAACAAGCCAGAAGTTGTGTTAGATGATGTGGTCGTTTCAATTGACTCTTGGGAATACCCTGTAGATTTCATTGTGCTTCAGCTAAAGAATATTTTTGGAGGACATCCCTTGATCTTGGGACAACCATGGCTTGCCACAACTGATGCTTATATTTTGTGTCGTTCTAGCGATATGTATATTTCTCATGGAGATAATAGGAAGAAAGTCACCTTATATCCACCTGCTAGATCTATACAGGAACTTCGAGATACCTTATGGATATACTATAGTAGTGATGAGGAGACTCAATTTGTTTCATTGATACATCATCACACCGAGTCAACTTAGGAGGGTGAGATATGGGACTTCTTGAACAATATAGATACAATACCAAATTTTGACTCACTTCGTCAAATATTTAGCCTATATTTTCAAGAATGTTACAATTCTCAACCTTCTCCACCACAGACTCTAACAACACCTCCCTGTACTCTCAATATTGAAACCACTCTTGTTGAGATTAGTCCAGGAAAATCATTACACATCAACTCAAACTTGGATTCATCCCAACAAGAGAAACTTGTGAGTTTGTTGCGAGACCATCTTGATGCCTTTGCATGGAGTTGTGAGGACATGAAAGGCATCCCTCCTGAAACTTGTACTCACCATATTTATATTTAGGAGGGAGCCCAACCTATTCGACAACCACAAAGGCACATGAACCCTATGCTAAGATAAGTTGTGAAAGAGTAATTACAAAAACTCTTAGACGTTGATTTCATTTATCCTATATTTGATAGTCAATTGGTCTCTCCATTGGTGATAATTCCAAAAAAGGATGAGAGATGGAGGATTTTAATTGATTACAGAGAACTGAACAAATCCACTCTCAAGGACTATTTCCCCCTTCCTTTTATCAAACGGCTGCTTGATACCCTTGCCGATAAAAAAATACTTTTCGTTTTTGAATAAAACTACCTTCACATTCCCATGGGGAACATTTGCCTATCGAGTGCTTCCCTTTGGGCTATGTAATGCCCTAGCTACCTTTCAAAGGGTAGTTTTGGTTATATTTTCTGAACTCAAGTGTGTGGAAATTTACATGGATGAATTTTCGGTATTTGGTGATTCATTCCAAGGAGCCCTCAAAAACTTAGAAAAAATGATTTTTCATTACCAAGAAGCTCACCTTGCTTTGAGTGATAAAAAATGTACATTAATGTAAAAATTAGGAGTAGTTCTTGGTCATCTTATCTCTGAAAAGGGTATCTAGGTAGACCCAGCTAAAATAGAGGTTATCGTACGTTTTCCGCACACAAAACAAAAAAGGAAGTGAAGGGATTCCTGGGACATGTGGGCTATTATCGTAGATTCATTGAGAAATTTTCTAGGATAGCTACCTCGCTTTTTTGATTACTAGCTAACGATAGAAAGTTCTCTTGGACTACATCTTGTCAACAAGCTTTTGAGGCACTAAAGGAAAAACTAGTACAAGCACCAGTTCTACGAGGGCCTAACTGGTCCCTTCCATTTCATATTTCCTCCGATGCCTCGGATACTGCTACTGGCACAGCTTTAAGAAAAGAAGAAAACCAACAATCCTATCATATTTAATTCATCAGTGAAAACTTGTCACCTACTAAATTAAATTACATAGTAACTAAAAAAGAGTTTTTAGACGCGATTTTTTCTGTTAATAAATTCAAACACTATATTACAGGTATGAAGTCTTTGTGAGTACAGATCATTCCGCGATAAAATACTTAATGAATAAACCATTGACTGGTGGAAGAGTGACTAGGTGGTTACTTTTATTATAGGAATTTAATATTACTATTATTAATAGACCAGGAAAAACTAATGGTGTGGCTAATTACCTTTCTAGATTAAATAATCCCAGTGAAGAAATTCTTGTAAATGATGATTTCCCTAACGAACATCTTTTTTGTGTGTCAACAAATTCCCCAAGGTTTTCTGACATAGCCAATTATTTGGTCATAGGAAAAACACCACCTCACTTATCTGCTCATGAAAAGCGGAATATTATCCAAAAAAATGCTTCATACTCCTAGATCTAGGGAGACCTCTTTTACACTGGGCCAAATCTTATCATTTGTAGATGTGTAAGAGAGGAAGAATTTTTTGAAATTCTGAAATATGCCCATGATGAACCTTGTGGGGGCCATTTCGCTGATAAGAGAAATTCATACAAGATCTTGTGAGCTGACTATTTTTGGCCTTCCTTATTTAAGGATGACAAACAATATGTCAAGCGATGTGATAGATTTCAGCAAATGGGCCAACCAGTCCAAGCCAATGAAATGCCTTTATGTCCGCAGGTTATGATTTATCCCTTTGAAAAATGGGCTATTGATTTTGTACAACCAATAAATCCAACATCTTTAAATAAAAAGCATATCTTGGTTTGTATAGATTTTGTTACAAAATGGGTAGAGGCTAAAGTTGTTTCTTTCGCTATTGAAAAATTTGTTGTTGAATTTTTGTTTAATAAATTTTTTACTAGATTTGGTGTTCCTAGAGAGATTTTTATTGATAATGTACCACATTTTGTCTCTAATATGGTTTAGGGTATTATGGATCAAATACAAAATTCAGCACAGGAAGTCTACACCGTATCACCTGCAATAAAATGGCTAGGTGGAATCTACAAACAAGGTGATCGAATCCATCCTCACCAAAATAGTAAATTTGCATAGAAAGGATTGGGCCAACAGGTTTCCTAAAGCCTTATGGGCTTATTGAACCACTTGGAGGGATAGCATGGGGCATACACCATATGATCTAGTATACGGGAAACAAGTCCTTTTGCTGGTCGAGTTTTAGATAAAAACTTTCCAAACTGCAATACAATTGGGGTTAGATCTCTCAGTAGCACAACAGTATCATCTATTGCAGCTAAATGAGTTGGATGAATTTAGAAGAGATGGTGTTCAACATAATGTGTTAGTGCAACAACATCGCAGGAAATGGCATGACAATCTAATAAAAGATAAACAGTTCCAACCAGGTGATTGGGTAGTCCTTTATGACTCTAAATTTAAACATTTTAAAGGGAAATTCCATACATGTTGGATGGGACCTTATGAGGTGATTAACTTTTTTGAAAATGGAGCAGTAGAAATTAAAACTATTGATGGGTGAGAATTAGTATTCCTTGTGAACAAGCATAGACTTAAATTATATTTTCAACCTCCCACAAAGGAAGACTTCATGCAACAAGTACAACATGAGTCTGAATTAAAAATGGTAGGTGGTTGTGCCAACCTATTACAAATCAGATTCTTCCTTTTCCAGAAATAAAATAAAATAAAAATAATATCCAAAAAAAATGACAAAATTAAAATGAAAAAAATATATTTTGCGTGTGGTTGTGAAAATCAGTTTACTGACATGATAACAAAAGGATCAGCCTGAAAACTAGCATGTTGACAGGAGGATCAATCTTTAATAAAATGGGAATGCTACTTGATATATATATGCTAACTGCCACTGAGAAGAAGCAGGTTTTTAAGTGCAGGAACCAATCCCTTATCCAAGTCTGGGACAACTGACATGGAAATTTGTATGCAAGCAACACTCAATTCTTGCTACAGTTGTTTTGGTTCAGCACTATTTAAGCAGATTTTGAGGTGAAACTCTACCTTTATTCTTATTCCTTTTTTGTAAAATTTCCTCTATAATTATTATTTTCTATCCTATTGAGATTGACCATCCATTTCTTCAAAAGAGATTGTCCCTACCCAATTTCATTTTCCCCTCTTTTCCCCTGAAAATTTTTTCCGTATCCCTTTTCCTTATGTCCCTCTTGGATTGGTCTCACTCTTGAATTCCCTAATGGTTTCCTTCCCATTATGAAAATCCAACCCAATCCCTCTTATTTCTTCCCTCATGAACTAGATTGCAAGATCTAATATAATTCATGGATCATATCAGAAAGAGCATGATAATACCAAGATCTGGCGAATAAAAACTCCTTTGAAACTATGCAAATTTGTTCAGATTTAGCCTGTATATTATATTTTTTATTAGAAAATCCTTTCTTTAGATATGCAACGACACTTTTGAGTGCGAGAACAACAATGTTCCTTAGTACAGGAATGTGTATTTGAGTGCAATAATCTCATAATTCCCTGGTGCAGGAATATGCGCTGTTGTGCATTCTTGAGTGCAAGAACATGTATTTCAGTGCAGGAACAATGATATTCCTTAGTACAGGAATGTGTATCTCAATGCAAGAATCAATAGACTCCTTGATACAAGAACATCCATTGTAGTACAGGAATGCATGCCTGGTACAGGAATGGATGCTTAGAACAAGAAGATGGTCCAAGAACATGGAGGAGCTAATTTTGTTCAGTGCAGGAATTTTGTTTCAGGCATAAATGAATGCACTATTTTGAACTGTAACATGCAATGATTTTCTTATACAATCAAATAAAATTTGTTTTATCATTACTAATTAGGAAAGACATTTTAAAAGTACAAATTCATTTAGGTATTAAATCTTATCTTGATCTAAGTATTGTGAAAAATCATGCGAAATCATGATTTGATTGGGGATATGTGTGAAATATTTTCATAATCCAATGTTTACCCCTAAGCCTTGTCAACAATTAATGATTGACCTACATGATACCTTGTGTTGTTTTGATTAAAAAAATCTTCCCATGACCATTTCCCTTTACCAATCATCATTTCATCATGTGCGTCAGGATCATGCCCGTATTACAGCTTTTCCAAGGTTGAATTTTTCATGATGGAGGCATGACTGTTGACATCGTCAAGATAGGAGCATGCATTTAATTTGGTAATTGCAAATTCTCTCATACATAGTCTGAAATTTCTTCTTGAATACTCCTCTCAGAGTTGTAATAAACCAGTGTAGTCTTGAGTAGTTATGGAACCCATTCGGATAGAGCCCTGGTCTGTCAAGGAGCTGGAGTAGATGGACGAATACAAGGACAATTTATCTTTGCTATAGGAATCAAGACTTCTCCCATTCCTATTCAAATTCGATGGTTATGATTTGGCTGTTGCACTTGAATTTTCTCGCACTTTTTATGGGAACGTAGCTAAAGTAGGGTCCTTGGAATTCGAGGTGAACGAGCAGTCTATTTTGCAAGCTACAGGAGAGAAATGGTTTACAAAGGGGGAGCTTGGCATCGATTTGTGGTTGACAATGTGTTGGTGTATTTAGTACAAGGGTGTATGAAATACACCGGTGCTTGGTAGGAGTTATTTTTAGCCTTCAAGCAATGTCACAAGGAACAAATGGGTTGTTAGATGGTTAGTGAAGCATCATAACATGTAGAAAAACTAGTTATAAAACATAACATACTACAAAAATAGGAGGAAACAAGAAACAAAAAATACACATATAACACAAGCTAAATACCAAGTAAAAAAACTAATAATACCAATGGAGAATAGAGGTAGAACGCTAAAACACTCACAGTGAGTCCTTAGAGCTATGGAGATCTAATAATCAAAGCAAGGAGGGCTCTTCCCTTAAGTTGTTTGCAGGCCTCTCTCTTCTCCTCGAATGAGTGATCAGAAAATGCACAACTGATGTACTTCTCCTTTGGGATTGAGATGCTAGATGGCCAAAAAATGAATCCCTTCAGTCCTTTGCTACTTGGACAACACACTGCTAGTTTTCTCATGGGCAATTTTGCCAGCATAACAATGTATTCTAAATTTTTCTTCTCATGGTGGTCTTTCATAGGAAAAATTCAAATCTTCTTCCCTCTCTTGGTACAATTGTGGATAGTGACCCAAGAGTGGTGGTTGATTCCATTGTGTGCTCACTTGAGGTCTCAAGGTGGCTCTAGGTGGCTGTCCAAAGGTGGCCTCAAGTGGAGAATATTATTCCTGAAGTGTGCAAAGTGGTCCCGGATGGTGACCTTCCGCCATACTCAGGATTGCGTGAATTATTGAGGGAAAGCCGTAGAGACTTGCACTATTATCAAATAAAATGGTGCGCAGAGTGAATTATGCTAGTGTCTTCTATGCGCGATTTAATAAATTTTCCTTTTGACCTTAGAGAAAGTTAAATTTTCCAGAATCTGTAATGTTTTTCCACCCTATAAATCCTTTTGGTTGACATTTCATGATGTCCTTTGCTTGTCCTATTTTCTAGTGATAACAGTTGCCCCCCTAATGTGTGAGGTATAGGAAAAACTGTATACCCAAAATATATTATAGTTTCTGTTCTGTATAACCCATGTTGAGAGAGAGAGAGAGAGAGAGTAACTTGCGTGTAGCCTAAGGCTGGAGACCCCTTGCTATGAGTAAAAGAGGGACCATGCTATATCAAAAACTTGCAAGAGATAGCATAAATATATTAAATACAATATTTCTACGAGGCGGGCATGTCCCATGCTTGTGATGCTTTATCTAGTTAAAGCCTATCTGACAGATAGAGGTTTTTTTGTGTCACTTATATGGTAGTGATTTGCTGATTTGGTTGATGATGACGATTGCTGATGCCCTCAGGGGTGTTTTTTATCTAACGATAGGTTGAATTTAGTGCCCACATGCATAATCTTGGTATTGTATATTTTAGAATAAATTCTCATTGTATATATGGATGTATGACAGGGGCCTTCTCGTGTAAGCATTGTTGAAAGAGATTTTTATAATGGCATGGGTCTTCGATGAGTTTTGAAAAAGTGAAATGGTTGTGAAGTACAATACCATATTGACATGAAAGCTTGTGTTGTAGTAGAATGTCAGGAGGATCGATGACATCAATGGGAAATGATGATTCCCATAGTGCCATCCGAGGATGCCCTCTATTGAGGTGAGGAACCATCCAAGGTACTGCTTCCTTTTTGGAAAATGATTGTTGAAGTCGAAAATAAGGAAGCCTCAACCAATCGAGAGAAATACTGATGCAAGGGACCAGAGTCTATGATATGAAATTTTAACATAGGCATGATGGCGAGAAATGGCTGAAAACTGATGATGGGAGTTCAGTGGCCCAAGGTCGGAGCATGACAAAAAAATTTGGCGGCAGTCATAACGATTTCTGATGTAGAAAGCCCTGGAGTCAGTAGGACGTCTAGGGTGGGTATATGTTTGTTATGAATGTTGTGGTGGCTTTGCGTTAGAGGTGTGAAGCTCTGACCAAGGGTGATTAGGGACTACTACAAGGGGAGAAAAGTGAATGGATGGGTGGGGAATGTTCTCCTAAAAAATATTTGTACACTTTCCAAAAGAATATAAAATGGGTTTGGATTGTACAAACATGGAGACGAGTGCCCCGAAAGCATGAAAATTATCACTCATTGATGATGTGAGGAAGGTGATTTTGTTGAGGGTGGGGGCCGCATTAGTTAGTCTCGGTGCAGGGGTGGTGAAGTAGATGGAAAATAACGTAGATGGGCTATGCTGATGGAGGGATGGTAGGCCAGATGTGAGATGCGGCGGTGCGTGTTCGATCTGCTTACGAAAATGGTTGTTTGGGAAAGGGGTTTTACAGTGATATGGTAAAACCTGACTTGATGCATGATGGATGGATGATCATGGAGTGCTTCCCGAACCGGGGTGTTATCTCCATGGCGTCATATTTTTTGATGCATGGTCTACTTGAGTGATGGATGCTATGGAGGGGGAGGCTCTACCGACCGATGAGGATGTTTATCATGTGCAAGGTGGGGAGATGATAAACATGGTCAGGTGTTTGGAACCTATGGTTTACTCTTGTGGAGAAATGATGTCAGGATATGAAAATATTCTCTGGGACTCTATCATGTTGAGGGCATAATGATACTTGCTCTAGAATCTTTAGTGACTGGGGCAACAGGTGGTTTGTCGTATTGTGTAATACTTGCAACCAATACCCCAAGTGAAAGAATATTTTTCATTCAAATATATTGACAAATGTGTCGAATAAAAAATGATAAGAGTGGCATAACTGTCAGAACTGAAAAAAGAAAAAAAAATTCGAAGGCATGAATGTGTGAAGCCTCCTTTGGGCGTTATGAGGTGTTGATCACGGTGTTCCTTTCAGTTTCGCAATTAGGCTTTTTGATCTCCCGATATGGTCACTCAAACAATTTGAAAAGGGCGATATATAGGTCAATATGGTTCATTTCAGTGCATTTATGCCATTTGAGAATTGTGAGGTCAAAGCTTACTGTTGAGCCTTTTTTGTCGGTGCGGTCAGCTTGTGTACCAGGGATTCGAATAGTTAGTGCTAGGTAGGCCCCTGAACGTTCAAGATTTTATTTATTTTAGTTTTATTGTTGGGGGATCCGCACAAATTAGGTTTGTACGGACATCTACTTGTTTTTGGCCTTGGTCACGTGGGTGGTCAAGGTTCAGGTGTGGAGACTCCCATGGAAATTTGAGGATTTTCACGGAGATTTCATGCCTATTGGTAGTTTTACGTATGGCTTTTGCATCTATCTGAGATACAGACACGCAGTCAATGCACTTGTCTGAGAAACAAGCGCATCGAAAATCCAAGGCAGTTTTTTGAAAAAAATTGAAATTTCTTTAAAGTTTTGATGTCACTGATGTGCTTATGTTTTGTGACAGGATGTTGTGGAGAGAGAGAGACTGGATGGATCTTCATCTAGATGTGGCACAGGATACCATCACCCGCAAGTTACTGTCTCAATGGCATCTCCTCAAGTTTCTTAAGGATGATCTCCTAAGGTCGCAGGATCGCTTGTTGGGATACTTGGTCCGTTGTTGGAACAAGAGGTGCAAGGTGATGGTTTTGTGAGGGTGTGACGTTCCTATGTGTCCAGAGATAGATATATATTTTGTGACCAGTTTTCTGCCTCAGGGTGAGGCACTTCCTCACCCGGTCCTGTTTGGGAGGGTGACCCTCCTTCTTTGGTCGGAGCAACACTATGGTGGGGTGCCCCTTTCAGAGGGGTGCATTCTTATATCATCGGTGATTGATCTAGCTAAGCTATGTGATTTGGCTATGATCGTGCGATTGACTGGGTCGTCGTCGCCGCATAGGGTGTCGGGACCTAAAATCAGTGTTCTACGCTCGCTTCAAGCTGAACATTTCTTTGACTGGGCCTATAATGTTTATGATGGTATGGTTTTGCAGTTAGCGAAGGTCCAAGGAGGATCTAAGTTATTCACATATGCTAGCATCTTGTGTAGCATTATGTTTGAGATGGTGGTATTGCTGCGACTCGTAGTGATAGTTCCTATGGGGTTTCACTGGGACCCTAAGATGAGACGATGGGCACTGGTGATGCCTCGAGGTGGGGGAGGAGAGGTGGGTTACTATTGGAATGCGACCACAGAGGCCTGGTTCAAGGCGAACCCTTAAATGTTCCTCGAAATTCCATACTCTAGGATGGACTTTGGGGGAGATCCAAATATGGGTCTTCCTGTTGGGTATGTGTGGGGACTTGCAAGTATGATTTTGTACATTTTTTGAGTATTTATGATGTGTATATTTATGTGTGTATTATGGTGACACTGACACTATATTTTTTTCTCTTGCAGATGTTGGAGCGGTTGGACGACCTACGACTTGGTTGGTGGGACACCAACCCATTCGAAGGGTTCTAGGTGGAGGAGCTCAGCCCCAGGTTGGAGGGCCAGGTGGAGATCCAGGAAAGCCTCAGGGTGGAGGACTTGGTGAGGGTGTTGGCCCTTTCGGGGAGGGTAGCAGCTCAGCTTTTGCTGAGTATGCTGCGGCTATCACTCGTAATGAGGTGGCAGAGGCACGAGTGGTAGAGATGGCGGAGCAGTTAGCAGCCACCGAGGCTCAATCCACCAACCTAGCTGATGCTTGGGGTCGGGCGGAGAGGCTAACCCAGGGTATGCCGACCGAGGGTTTTGTCAATGATTTAGATGATGCATGGCTTGAGACATTAATGGCCCAGGAGAGGGGCTATCATCCGACTCTGCATCGTGTGGCACTTTCTGTTTTGGCTGTTGTCCCAGTGTTGGCAGCAGGCGTAGTTGTGGATCCAGATGGCCCATCTGGCAGGGCTCAGCCCTAGAGACACTTTGTATTCAAGGAAAGAACCCATTATGAGGATTCTTCCCTTATTTTTGATGACATGTGTATGTATATTTTTTGGCTGACATGCGGGTTAGGGACATGGCTTGTTATTTGTACTAACACATAATTTTTGTTATATATGTGAGATGTATTTTTTGTGGTTCTTGATGGTGTGTCTTTGGTTATATGATTTGATGGATGTTGTGTATCACTGATGGAGATCTATATTTTTTATGTTTTTGGTTTTATGTATGATGGTTTATACGAGATTCATTCCAGTCTAGGATGTGGTTAGCTATGTGATCTATTGTCTGCTTTTGATTTCTTGGTACTTGCGTGAATGTAATATGATAAAATTGATGGCTTAATATTTTTTCATGCAAATATTTTCTAAATAGTTGTGAATATCGTACTTCAAATTCCTGGTTTAATAGTGAAACCACTAATTGGGAATCAAGGTAGATATGCAAGTGGTAGATGCCTTGGTTGAAGGCATCGCTCATGATCCTGATGACAATGTCATATTCTTCTTGATTATTGGTAGTTGATCCGATGCATACTCTGTTGGTTAAGAATGGTGATCGGTTAGGATAGTAGATGACCCAGGCGGCTGCTACTAGATTTTGAGACCACCATGATGCTCCATCAATGCATCCAAATTAATGGTTGGAGGGACGATCCATTTGTGACACCAGAGTTCTTTTTAGAACAAGTCTGTGATGTTTGCAATAAAAAAAAAAGTTTTTTATATGCATGTTATCTCTAGGGTTCAAGCATCCTGACCCTTATGGGTAAAATTCCTTGAGGTAGATCCCATTGACGGGGTTGCTTAGGCATGTTTTGTTAGGATCTGACAATATGTATGCCCCATTGAGGAGGCAATGTTTTATGACACAGGGACCTTCCACAGGGTTTCGAAATTCCTGGGCCCTAGAGCTTCTTTCACAACATCATAGCAGAGGACTAACTCCCCCTCCATAAATGATCGAGGGGTGATGTTGTGATCGAACGATGCTTTCACCCTCTTTTTCTGGGCCTCGTTGTGTTGGAGTGACTGTCATCGATTTTCGTCAATGAGTTCTAGTTGCACCAAGCGTTGCTCTAGAGGTTGAGTGTGATCAAGGAGTTCGATGGGGGCATGTAAGTTTGGGATTTCGCGTTCTATAGGAATCACGACTTCGACCCCGTACACCAAGTGGAAGGGTGTGAACCCTATTGATATTTTCACTGTCGTGCGTTATGCCCACAGGGCGGAGAAAAGCATGTGGTGCGAGTTTGTTTTGTGGTTATTCACCATACATTGTAATATTGTTTTGAGCACTTTGTTCACAACTTCTACCTGTCCATTGGATTGGGGGTAGTTTGGTGAAGCGAATTCATGTGTGAATATGAGGTGATGAGACAAATCCTGGAAAATCACATTTTCGAAGTGTTTTCTGTGGTCTGAGACTAAATCTTTTGGTACACCAAACTGAGCGATGACGTGGTTGAACAGAAATCATGCAGCGGTTTCTACCATGTTTTCATATGTGGGCATGGCCTCTGCGCATTTGGTGAAGTTTCTGATGGCTAAAATAATGTATTTGTGGTTGGCTGACGATGTGGGGTTGCAAGTCATGAAGTCGATCCACCATTTGTAGAAGGGATAAACTACGATGACTAGGTGAAAGGGAGCGGGTGGTGCTCTTTCCATGTCAGCAAGGCATTAACATCACTCACACTGTTTGACTGTTGAGATGTAGTCGCAGAATAAGGTGGGCCAAAAATATCCCACCCACAAAACATTTTGGGCGGCAGGAATTCCAGACAGGTGGCCACTACAAGCTCCGTTGTGATAGTCATTAAGGGCTTGCTCAGCTTGGTTGTGAGTGAGGCATCGACGTAAAATGGTGTCAATGCCCCATCAATAAAGGACATCTCCCATGAGGAGGTATTGGGGGGCCTGGTGACATATGTGCCTGTGGTTGTCACAAGTAAGCTTAGGTTTGAAATTTTGGGTCCGTAGGAATAAGAGAATATCTTCATACCAAGGGTCGTCAGTCATCACTAGGAAGAGATGTTCGTCCGATAGTGAATCGTTGACTGGTGATCCTTTGGTTTGACTTGGGAGATCAATGATGAACTCAGCTAAAATTAAATACTTCTTGCTTTTGGGGGAGCTAAATTGTAAGTCGAAATCTTGTAGTATAACTATCCAGCAAGTGTATTTATGGTTCATCAAATAGTGAGTGAGTAGATATCTCATGGGGTTGATATCTGCAACAACTATTGTAGTCCTTAAGATAATGTAGTGGCGAAGTTTTTGAACTTCGTGTATTAATGCTAGGGCAGTCTTCTCTTTGGGCTCATACCTTAATGTGGGGCCTGATAAGTTTTTACTAACGTAATAAATTATGTATTCTTTACCATCGGGGCCCTCCTGCATTATCACCCCGACCAAAGATGTTTTGAATGCTGATAGATATAGGGTGTAATATTTGTCTTAGTTTGGTGGACTGATCAATAATGCTGAAGATAATATGTCTTTTAGTGCTTCAAACAATTGATGGGCTTGATCATCCCATTTGAATGGGATAACCTGACGGAGGAGGCATAGGAATCCCTAAGCGCAAGTGGCATAGTCTGGGATGAAGCGTCTTAGAAAATTGGCCTTTCCCTGCAAGCTTTGGAGTTGCTTGAGGGTTCGAGGTGATGGTACCTCTCTGATAGCTTGGACCTTGAGGGGGTCCACTCTATTCCCTTAGTGGGACATAATAAAACCTATAAGTTGTCTTACAGTGACGCAAAAGATGCACTTTAGGGGATTCAAGCATAGGTTGTATTGTTGGCATCGTTGGAATACCAGCTGCAGATCCTTGAGATGAACAGATCACTTCTTGGATTAGATAGTGAGGTTGTCCAAGTAGGCAAGGATGAGGTTTTCCAAGTCATGAAAGAAATAATTCATGGCCTGTTGGAAAGTGGCTCCAGGATTTTAAAGACTGAATGGCATAACCTGATATGTGAACATACCCGATGGGGAGGTGAACACAGTCTTGTACCAGTCAGTGTGCCATATTTGGATTTGATTATACCCAGAGAAACCATCCATGAAGGAGAGGGCCTCATGTCCCGTGCAAGAATCGATGAATTGGTCGATGAATGGGGTATGGTAATTTTCCTTTGGGAAGGCTTTGTTTAAATCACGAAAATCAATACAGACGCAAATGGTGCCCTATTTTTTCATGATGGGAACATGGTTGGAAACCCATGATGTGTAATCGATGGGGTAGATAAACCCGAATTTGTGAAGCTTATCAATTTCTTGTTTAATTTATTCTTCCTTGGATGGGTGCAGTTGACGTTGTTTCTGGCGTACTGGTGGTACGTCAGGCCAAGTGTCAATGTGTTGCTCTACTATAGTGGGACTAAGCCCTGGAATTTATGAGTAGTCCCATGTGAAGATATCTCTATACTCTTGCAACAAATGGGTGTAAGAGGTTACCTCGTCTAGGGAACATGCTGCCCTGAGTGAGATTTCTTCGAATTTTTTAGGATTTCGAGAGATATTCACCTTTATGGTAGGAGAAATGTTTGACATGTTCCCTTCGTCAAACGCGTCAGGCGCCAGAATGGGATTTTTGAACCAATCGACTTTCCCAGATGGAAGGAAATATTTTGATTCGATTCCATAAATCTCTTGGGTTCCTAGTGTTATCAGAAAATTGCACCTAATTGGCTACTAACCAGACAAATTTATGTAACTGTTTCAAACCAACTTGTGATTAAAGCTTAGCCTCTTCAGTCTGAGAGGGCTCTCTCAAAAAGGGTTAATGATATTTGATAATGATAAACTAGATGGCTAACTCTACTTGGAAAATGACTTGTTTGTGATAAGTGTAGGTTGAAAAGAAAATCAGTCTGCAAACATTGGGCTTATGGAGTCAACAAAGCAATAATTTAGTAGTAAGTTCACTTGACATGGAAGTTGAGGTAGGTAAGAGTTTTTAGCAAAGGTAAGCACTCATGAAACATGAAATAACACAATCAATTCATCTATAAAGTAAGTCAGAGAATTACATGAATGAATTCTGAGTATTAAAGATGAAAACCACTGCAAATGGTACACAAAGAAAATATATATCAGATAAATTCTAAAAAATCAATCAAAATCTCAGGTTGGTCAAGAAACAAGTCTGTTGTATTACTGAAAACAATCAATTACATAAAGCTGTAGTTTTGCCAAAAAGTCTCCAACCCATACAAATTCAAATCTCTGCCCTTTAATAACCTTGTTACATGATGAGATGATCTATCTCATGGCTAGATTCATTGAACTTTTGCTAATGAAACCTTGCATAACAATAAAACATCTACCTTAATGAGAAAATGACATCTATTCTATTTGACAGTCCTTTTCCTAATAGGACTCAAATTTTTCATTATTACATCAACTACCTTATCTCCTAGTATCAGTTACATTTTTGACAACTATTCCATCACATATTCGAATAGGGTGTGATGGGACTCATCACTACATGACATCTTAATTTACCTCCTCTAAAATTGGAAACAAACCCTGCTGTTTAGGAAAACTTGTCCTTATCTTTAACGCATGATTTGGCTGATGAGTTGTCTTCATCTCCTGGTCTTTAAGTCTTGGATGACTGCTAGCTATATCCCTTGAACCTTTGAAAGTGTCCACCTATCCATAACTGTACAAAAACCTGCTCATAAAGCTTCAAAACAGTACACTACGAAAGTATGACAGTTTCATAGCGTACTTTCATAGCATTACAAAAATGCATTTTGCCATCAACTTTTTTTATTCTTTCCTCCTGCATTGTATTCCTCATGTCTTGAAACCTCTACCATATCATTTTCACCCTTTAGAAGCTTTTCAAAATGATTCAAATGAAAAAATAAAGCTACATTAGTTTCATAGCATTTTTCTAGTCTTCAAGCCTAGGAATGCTACGAAACTGCTGAAAATAGTGAAAATTCCATATTTTTGTGTAGCTTCAAAAATATACTTTTTAGGTGTAAAAAATTAGTTTCTAACATGCCACTGAACTTTAAAATCATAAATCAGCTTAAAATATGAGTCTTGAGGTGTTTCTTCCACATTGATGATGAGTTGAGCAATTGGCTCCTCAACCACTGTCATTTTAAGGCCCTTTTTCTCCAACTCCTCATGGATTAGTTCAAGTTGTTCCTGGAGGTCTTTAACTTGATCCTTCAACTTTTTGTTTGCATATTTCAGATGTAAATTCATTTTCCTAATATATTTCACTTCTTTCCTCAATGGCATGGTCCATTTGATAAACTTCTGTGTATTATCTAGGGTCTTGGAAACACTGTCAACCTGCTCTTCTCAAATCTCTTTCATCTTTTCAAATTGAACCTTCTGGACATTGTGTTTCCTTGCTTCTTTATTTATAACAACAATTTCATTATTGTCCAACTTCAATTGTTCTTCAAGCAGTTCAAACTCTGTTTTTTCCATTAATTTCTCCTTTCCTTTCTTTGACTTGCTAATTGAATCTTTCTCTATAGGTGATGAAATATCAATGATGTCTTGTGGTGGCTTGAAAATATCAGTAGCTGGATGAACTTATTTTCTACTCTCCAAAAGTTTTCTAGCATTCCTTTTCATGGGCTTTCTTGCCTGGAACATAAAATCCACATCTTCTCCTTCAAATTCTTGTTTCTTTGCAGATTTGGCTTTCTTTAGTTTCTATCCACCTTCCTCTATATCCTCAACCTGGACTATAGGAGTCTCTTCTATGTCAATGGGATGTAGTATATCTTCTAGATTTCCTTTAGCTACTGTTCTGTCTTCTAAATCCACTGTTTGACTCCTTGTCATCCTTTTTCTTCCTTTTTTAATCACAACTTGTTTTTGTTTTGCAGGTTTGACCACCTTTGATTTTTTTTTTTGTGGGTGGAACAATGAGTGTATCAAAACTCTGCAATTGCTCTGTTTCGATCATGATTGGTTCACTTTGTTCTGCACTTGTTGGTTCACTTGGTTCTACCACTAAGGGTGATGGGATACTCCTAGGTTTAGGAGTTCTTGTAGGAGTAAGGGTATCCAATTCAAAACCACTAACAAATAAGAAAGAAGACCAGTCTCTGCCTAGTCTCTAGAGCTCATCTAAAACCAATAGTTTAATTAAACCATGATGAAACAATGAAGTCTTACTTCCTTCAGATTTTGCTTGGACCTTATCTGCCATTTGTGATAAACTTATATATAAATAGAAATGCATATCAAGGGATATCTTACCAGTGAAGCGTAGGAGAATCTTGAAATGGTAAGAGTAGACTTTATGGTATCTCCCTTCACAAGTAAAATATTTTTGGATGATGAGAAGCAACTTTGAGTACTTATCCTTCATGCAGCTTCTTGGAATGGCTAGTAAGGTCCATTTCACTATTTTTTGGCTTGATAAACTCTTTGCACTACTCTGTGTTGAATTTGAACCCTTTGAACCACTTCTCTTGTCCCCTTGGAATCTCTGTTGCTGTTGTAATAGCCTGTGGTGTAATGGAAAGATTCATCATCCCCACTTTGGTAGTTGTTCCACTGAATTTTAAAGCAAATTCTTTGGAAACCTGTACATGGCAGCCTTGTAATTTTTCACAAAACTGTAAACAACCTGTCCTTCTGAAGACTTCCACTGTTGTTGGGTCTTCATTGATCAGATTCATATCTACTGGTTCATATCTTCGACATTGGCCACCCTTATTTGTCTTTATTTTTTCTGCCATGGTTTCTTTAATGCCTTCTCAACCTCACTTGATAGTTCTCTACCTCGCTTGATAGTGATATATGCCTTGCTTGATCAATGATCTTTGTAAACCTTTGAAAACACTAGCCATAGATTTGGCTCAATGAAATAGCTCTCCAGAGCTCAATATCACGCAAAGAAGGAATGAAGAATGAAAAATGACTGAATTAGGAAAGATTTTGAAGTTTTATATTCACTCATAACACAATTATGACTCATACATGCCGAAAATTGTGACGATGACTTCAGACATGACCATGTACCTTGATCTTAATTATTTCAAACCAATCTTGTGACTAAAGCTTAGCCTCTTCAGTCTGAGAGTGCTCTCTCAAATGGTTAATGATATTTGATAAATATAGATTTAGATGGCTAACTCTACTTTGAAAATAACTTGCTTGTGATAAGTGTAGGTTGAAAGGAATATCAGTATGCAAACATTGGGCTTATGGAGTCAACAAAGCACAATTCAGTAGTAGGTTCACTTGACATGGAAGCTGAGGCAGGTAAGATTTTTTAGCAAAGGTTAGCACTCATGAAACAAGAAATAACACTGTTAATTCATCTATAAAGGAAGTCAGAGGATTACATGAATGAATTTTGAGTATTAAATATGAAAACCACTACAAATGGTACACATAGAAAATATAGATTAGATATACACTAAAAACTCAATCAGAATCTCAGGTTTGTCAAGAAACAAGTCTGTTGTATTACTGAAAATATTCAATTACATAAAGCCTGCAGTTTTGCAAAAAAAGGTCTCCAACCCATACAAATTCGAATCTCTACCCTTTAATAGACTTATTACATGATGAGATGATCTACCTCTTGGCTAGATTCATCAAATTTACCCTAATGACACCTTGCATAATAATAAAACATCTATCTTAATGAGAAATTGATAGCTATCCTACTTGACAGTCCTTTTCCTAATAGGACTCAAATTGTTCATTATTACATTAACAAACTTATCTCCTAAAAACAATTACATCTTTGAAAACTATGCATTCACATGTTTGAATAGGTTGTGATGGGGCTCATCACTACATGACATATTAATTGACCTCCTCTAAAACTGGAAACAAACCCTGTTTTTTAGGAAAATTGGTCCTTATCTTCAACGAGGGGTTTAGCTAATGAGTTGGCTTCATTACGTGGTCTTTAAGTCTTGGATGATTGCTAGCAAGATCCCTTGAACCTTAGAAAGTGTCCAATTGTCCAAAAGTGCAAAAAAACCTACTCATATAGCTTCAAACCAGTACGCTATGAAAGTATGATAGTTTCATAGGGTACTTTCACAGCGTTACAAAAATGCCTTAATACATCAATATTTCGGATTCTTTTCTCTTGCATGATGTTAATTATTCCTTAATACATCTTCCATTCCATTTTAACCTCATGTAAGCTCCCAAAACTGATTCAAAATGAAAAAGGAAAGCTACAGTAGTTTCGTAGCATTTTCCTATTTTTCAAGCCCAGGAACGCTACGAAACTGCTGAAAACAATGAAAATTCCATAATTTTGTGTCGCTTCAAACATATACCTTATAAGTGCAAAAAAATTGTTTCTAACATGCCATTATCCTTCAAAATAATAAACCAACTCACACTATGTTTCTTGAGGGGTTTCTTCCTCATTGATGATGAGTTGAGCAATTGGCTACTCAACTACTTTCATTTTAAGGCCTTTTTTCTCCAACTCCTCATGAATTAGTTCAAGTTGTTCCAGGAGGTCTTTAACTTGATCCTTCAACTTCCTATTGGTAGATTTCAAACGCAAGTTAATTTTCCTAACATGTTTCACCTCCTTCCTTAATGGCATGGTCCATTTGATAAACTGTTGTGTATTATCTAATGTCTTGGAAACACTGTCAAGACTTTGTTAGTAGGTGTATGAACCTCTTTACTACTCTCTAATAGCTTTCTAGCATGCCTTTTCATGGGATTTCTTTCTTGGAACATAAAACCTGCATCTCCTTAAATTCTAGTTTCTTTGCAGATTTAGCTTTCTTTAGTTTGAGTCCACCTTACTCTATATCCTCAACTTGAAATATAGGATTCTCTTCTATGTCAATGGCATGTAATATGTCTTCTAGATTTCCTTTAGCTATTGCTCTATCTTCTACAACCACTGTTTTGTCTTCTAAAGCCACTGTTTGACACCTTGTCATCCTTTTGGTTCCTTGTTTACTCATAGCTTGTTTTTGTTTTGCAGGTTTTACCACTTTTGATTTCTATTTTGTAGGTGGGACATTGGGTGTATCAAAACTCTGCAATTTCTCTGTTTCTACCATGACTAGTTAACTTGGTTCTACCACCAATGGTTCAGTTTGTTCTACTGCTAAGGGTGATGGGATTCTCCTAGGTTTAGGAGTTCTTGAAGGAGTAAGAGCATCCAACTCAAAACCACTAACAAACAAAAATAAAAACCAGTCTCTGCCTAGCCATTGGAGCTCATCTAAAACCAGCAGTTTAATTAAACCATGATGAAACAATGAAGTCTCACTCCCTTCAGATTTTGGTTGGACCCTGTCTACCATTTTTGATAAATTTCTATGTAAATAGAAAGGTAGATCAAGAGATATCTTACTAGTAAAGTTTAGGAGCAGCTTGAAATGGTATGAGTAGACTTTATGATATCTTCCTTCACAAGTAAAATACTTTTGGATGATGAGCAGCAACTTTGAGTAGTTGTCCTTCATGCAGCTCCTTGGAATTGCATTAGTAAGGTCCATTTCACTATTTTCAGGCTTCATAAACTCTTTGCACTGGTCCATGCTGAACTTGAACCATTTGAACCACTTCTCATGTCCCCTTGGAATCCCTGTTGCTACTGTAATGACCTCTGGTGTAATGGAAAGATTAAGCATCCCCACTTTGGTAGATGTTCCACTAAAGTTTAAAGAAAATCCTTTGGAAACATGTACATGGCAGCCTTGTAATCTTTCACAAAAATGTAAGCAACATGTCCTTCTGAAGACTTCTACAGTTGTTGGGTCTTCATTGATCAGATTCATATCTGCTGGTTCATATCTGAGACATTGGCCACCCTTATTTGTCCTTATTTTTTCTGCCATGGTTTCTTTAATGCCTTCTCAGCCTTGCTTGATAGTTTTCAGCCTCGCTTGATTAGTGATCTTTGTAAACCTTTGAAAACACTAGCCACACCTTTGGCTCAATGCAATAGCTCTCCAGAGCTCGTTATCATGCGAAGAAGAAATGAAGAATGAGAAATGACTAAATTAGGAAAGATTTTGAAGTTTGATGTCCACTCATAACACAATGATGACTCATACATGCCTAAAATGGTGATGATGACTTCAGACCTGACCATGTACCTTGATCTTATCCCTCATTGACTCGAATGGTATCTAACTTACCCTTTCCCAATGATATTCTGACACTAAACAAATAATCTGACAAGGCAGATAGAAAACCACTCTTTCGTAGCGTGTTTAGTGTAAATCAGGTGTTTTTGCTACAAAATTATTACCATTTTCATAGCGAAAAGTGACATTTCTCAGTGTATTTCGCTACAAAACTGTGGTTTCTTGGCTAAAACGACTATTTTGGTACAAAAATCTTGGGAATTGAAATATTTCAGAAAATTATGAGTGATGTGACATGAGGGGATTTGAAAGTGAGTGGGTTTGGACCTTAGGGTAAGCTTAAACAAGAAAATTTTAAAATTTTCCTTGACCAAGTATATAAAAAATGAATCCTACAACCCTACCTTTGACACATGAACCTATATGACTTTGTCAAATGATGCTTCATTTTTTTGGTGATAATAATATCTAACTTACCCTTTTCCAATGATTTTCTAACACCTAACAACTAATTTGACATGAGGGACAGGAAACCTCACTTTCATAGCGTGTTTAGTGTAAATCTGGGCGTTTTCGCTATGGAAGTTTCAGCGGTTTCGTAGCAAAAAGTGAAATTTCACAGTGTATTCACTACGAAACTGTGGTTTCTTAGCTAAAATGACCATTTTGGTACTAAAACCTTGGGAATTGAAAATTTTCATAAAATTATGAGTGACATGACATGAAGGAATTTGAAAGTGAGTGGGTTTAGACCTTAGTGTAAGCTTAAATAAGAAAAATTTAAATTTTTCCTTGATCTAGTAAATAAAAAATGAACTCTACAACCCTACCTTTGACACATGTACCTATATGACTTTGTCAAATGATGCTTCATTTTTTTTAGCGATAACACCTAGATTGTTAGGGCCAAAAAAATTTTCAGGAAGAAAAAATGAGCAGTGATGTGTTGCATCACACGGATAATCTGGTTCCGTCATGGCCTCAAGAATATCCTCATCTGAGTGGAATAAGGATCCTAAGGGGGATTGAGTTTGCGTAAGGCCATGAGGAGGTGGTTTAGTCCTAACAAAGTTGGTCGATAGATATGAATAATATTCCATCATCGATGCAGTGGAACCAAACGTAGTCGACAAGGTGCATATGGATTAGGTTTGCACCATCATTGGTACAACTACTCTCGTAGTTGCAGCTGACTCGACACATGTGAATGATGAGTAGACAACACGAGTAATGGTTTTGATACATGATGATATGAATCATATATGATGTATTGTGTTGTTGGCGTTCGGTGGAGGAGGAATTTCCATCATGGCGGCTTGCGTGAGAGCAAGTTTAGGGTTCTCATGAGGCGTACCAAGAGTACTTGCACTTTCCTGGATTTGGAAATTGTGCTTGGTGCAGAGGTGCTTGAATGTTTCCATTAAGGGGCATGCCTCTGTTTTGTGTTTATGACTAGTGAAAATGGTGTATGGTACACGGTGCCTATCAAGTAGATGGTGTGAGAACCAATACTACTCTTAGTCCCTGAGGTGGATGCTCGAAAAGGATCAGGCATAGGGGAAAAAATTCATTGTTGCCATCTCTGAGTTTTTGGGTTTGGGAGGTCTAGCTCCTTTGATGGTACTAGAATCAACGCTGCTCTTGCCACTCATAGCCTTGGGAGGTTCTCACAATTCACTATATGGTGAAAACGTGAGCATATCCTTCAATAGTAGTGTGTGACCTTCTCTTAATTAGAGAGATTCTTCTGTGGGATAGGGGAGACCATGCGAAAGTTGTTCGTGACATGCTTCAGTTCCTTACACTGATTGACCTGGTGGTTGATTTTGTTGCACAACCCGCATGCCTCCCTTGACTGGACATGGGTCCTGTTAGGCCGGTGCATCCTTTTGAATCGCCCAATGTTTTGGTAGTGATATGGGGCAGGCTGCCTGGGGGAAGTCAGCCTTACGTTAGGTTCTCTATGCTCAGGGCTGGTGATATCCTAGCGTTGCATTTCTAATGAACATATGATGTCGATTAGCAGGCACACTCGAGGGATACAAGTATAGTGCCAAGCATGATGGTTGCCTTGACATACTAGAAAATAATGTCTTTCTTGATTATTCCCTACCCTCAGAGTTGGTGAGGTGATTGGGTACCATTTGCGTAGTGATTCTAGGTCTTGGCATTTGGCGACCAAATGGTTGCATGAATTTCATAACGCATAGGTTGGTATTCTTTGTGGAGGGTGTTTGGGGGTGACTATGTGCCCCCCAACCGACCGTTTTTTTGTTGATAGAAGAGGATTGATCTGCTTGTCACCTCCTCTTGTGTTGTCGAGCTCTCCATGGATTTTGTATCTGAGCCATCTTCTAGGGAGAGGAAAATTATGGCCATGCGTAAACTCATTAACACTAAACGAAATTGAGGGACGTAATGGAAATTACGTAATGGGTGATCGCCACCACATATCTGACATGAATATTGGGCTGCTCATAGGCCAACATAGTATACACGATTAACCGGATAACATCTTTGAAATAAATATAGAGTTGCACAGTCAGTGATGAAATGATCATGTTCATCGTAGAGTGCACAACCTTGGACAGGAGGAGGAGGGACAAATAGGAGTATTTCTGGTGAGTGCCCTACCTCCTGATGGTATAATATGATCCAAGGTTCTTCCCCATTTGTCTGCACGGGGGGATCCTCTTGATATGATTGTTATAGGCCATTTAAGGCATCCCTATATCGCAGTATTTCTAGACAATTATGAGTGTAATTCCCATAATTGTTGTAGATAGCGCATGCGTGGTTGGTACACAATGCTTTGCCTTGGTTTTTTATGTTTGGTTCCTTTTTACGGGAACTTGTTGCCACATTATTTTGATCATAGCTAAGGAGAGCTTTTAATTCGTCCAACTTCGGGCAAATATTGGTAGGGTGGCCTACAATATCGCATAATGCACAAGGTTGTAGTTCCCTTGGCATGATGGGGTTTTCTAGCTTTTTTCCCTTTTTATGGGTTTTCCTGGTCGGTTTAACCGGCGTTGCTATGGGAATCTCTTTAAACGATGTCACCTCCTGAGGAGGGGTGGGGGTTATTCTCATAGATGTAATGCCATGGGCTCCCAACATGGTTTGTGGGACCAAGAAACAAATAGGTATCACGAATGATATGTTTGGTAATGTTATCGTTTCCAAGACCCGTTGTGATACAAAACTAGGTGGAGGGTATAGAAATGGTGTTTTAGAGATGAAGTAGGGTATAAATACCATGCCTGTGGCCTCGATTTCATTACTACTAGTCTTTGTCTCCTAACTAGTTTCAATGTTTGATGATGAAATCATGCACATTGTGGCCCCTGTGATATCAGTGAATGATTTTGGTATGACAGGGGGATCTCCTAGGAATGATCCAAGTATATATGATGGTTTGAGTTGGTCGGGGCCATATTCTTGGTACCGCGTGAGTGATTCTATAGATGTGTCTATATAGGGTAGCATGACATCGACGCTTGTAATGGTATGTCAATTGGTCGATAGTTATGATGCGGTCCTTATGAGGGAACATCATGATCCAAAATATGGAGGATGTTATGGAAGAAATGGCGTACATGTAAATCCTCCCAAGGAGTATATTGTAGTCTAGCTGAGCATCCAAGACCTCAATGTCTATAAGAATCATCTTTCCGACCAAGTAGACCGAGACATTTTGATAGAGACTGGCGAGAGAAGAAGGGCACCCGTCGTATGCTTTAAGTGTGATGTCTGATGGCTTCAATTCAGGATATCCTAACTTCTACCAAACACATTTTGACATGATGCACGTGGATTTACCCTCGTCAATCATACGTCGGTGGATAATGATGTGTTGGATTGACACTGGTATCTAGAAGGCGACAAAGGAAGCCTGGGAGTGGCTTTATCTAAGTCGAAATACATTAAGTGTGAATCAACAGGGTCTATGGAACCTAACACAGAAAGTAAGGCTTTCATTTGCTTTGGGCAAGATTGAAAGACTTCTAAAGCTGAAATAACAGCGGGAGATTGTGCTAAATTTTCCATGATGCTATAATTATGGGCTGCTTTGGACTGGTGTCTGACTTGCCTTGTTGGACTGTTAGCCATTTTTGGCAGGGGATCAATATGCATTTTCGATATAGTCAATAGTGCTATAGGTGCACTCGTGCTAGCCCCTGAAGAACTGGTGTCTAGCGGGGTATCATAACTTTAATTCTGTGTCTGAAAGAACATTTCCTTGCCAGTCATATAGATTTCGTGGTTGTTGTTTCTAGAATCATTGGGGGGTGGTTGTTGATGTTGGCTACTAATTTCCCCTTGGTGGGGGAAGGTCACCTTCATTACATCTGTTTTCTGTGTAGTCCCCCCTTGTCCATGGTTACCCTGAAGCTTATTTAGCTTAGGGAGTTTGGGATAGTGATGACTATAATGGTCATGATCACCACAAATAGTGCAATAGTGGTTGGTCTGTAGATTAGCCCTCTTATTCTTCCCTTGTGAGTTATTTGGCTTCTGGTTCTGATTTCAGTTGGGGTTGCCCCCAGCCTGAGATCGCGAAGGGTGTTCTGGGTTATTGCCCCCATGTCCAGGATCTCCCTTTTGTTTATTTTTTTTTCTTTTTCCTTGCCATGTTAGGAGGATGACTACGATTATCCTGGTCCATGTCCCTTGTTTGTATACAATTTCTAGGGGGGAGCTCTTCCATCAGCATTCCTAGCTATGTACAGAGTCCCTTGTGCAGGAGGGTATGATCCTCCTTGCTGATAATGGTACTGTTATCCTCCTATATTTTACATATTTAACTAGATGACCATGGATGTTCTACAAGCAACTAAAGATAGCATTATTTACCTATCAGCTATCTTTAGAAATCTCACTACCTTCATCATCCTAAGCTTAATTGATTCACTCAAAATTTCATTTTTGCCTTCTCAAAGTTTACCTTGCTCTCCTAAAAAGACCTCATTTTTTGGGCCTGTTTTCCTCATTTTAACACCTCACCCCCACTCACATCCATAACCATTTTTCTCTAAAATAACCATATTTTTTCTTTCCTAAAAAACCCCTCATAATTCCCCTTATTCATCATTTTTCTTCTAAAAACCTTAAAACAATGTAAAAATCCTTTTTACATTGTTTTAACCTAACCCTTTAAATCTATCAGACCCTTAAAAACTTTATAAAAACTCAGTTTTTATAAAACCTGCCCTTTTTTGTAAATATTGGCCTTAAGCCCCTTTCGTCCTGAAGCCTTAGCCCCTTACCCTCATAAAACTGTTTCCTCCGCTATATCCTAGCCCCTTCCCTACTCAAAACTCCTCCACCCCTTTTATTTTACATACCCTCGCAAACCTTATAAAACCCCTCCAAAATGATAAGAGGGCCCCCCTTACCTCAACCCGCCTCTTTGTTTTCTTCTAGGCTACATCCGTGATTGATTTGGATCCCTGGGCCTGATCCAACGGTCCTCGCATCCCCTTCCCTCATTCTACATTAATCCAGCCTTGCGCTACCCGAAAAATCCCGCCATGTCATCATGCCCGGGCCCTGCTCTCCACTTAACCCTTCATCCAATAAAACTCTGCCACCTATCTATGGGCTCCACTCCCCAGATCTGCGCCCCGCTCTTGGACTCTGTCTACACCATTGATCTCGCTCCTCGAGATCTGATGGTCCAGATCCCATATCACACAGAAAATGGTGCCAGACTTTAACACTCCAAACCTATGTGAAATGGGTGGTTTTTCCTTGCCACGCTACAATCGTCTAGTGGAATCGCGTAGCCCCCACTCAAAACCATTTACCACCTTTCACCTGCGTAATAAACCATTTATGGTTTTCCAAAACCACTTTCTTCCCCCTCGCGCCAAAATTTAAATTGTTTCACCTCTGTTCAAAATCCGCCATGTTCCACCTTTGGAACCCTTTCCTATGCAAGATAGCCCCGACGCTTCAAAACCCAAAAAATGCAGTTTCACCCCTCCCGCAGGTTTTTAAGTTAACATTTTTTTTTGTTTTTTGTAGGTTTTTAATGGCGGTGATTCCCAAAGGGGCATTCCAAAGGTAAAAATAACCTCTAGATGACGATCCAGGAGGTAAAATCACATAAAAAGGGCCAGGAGTGTTTGCATAAAGGTTTACCCTCGATGAAGCATGATCATCGATGGGTTATAAACCCTCATACCACGAAGAAACCTCCCCTGCACACCAAAGACAACTATAGTCAGAGAAGCAATGAAGAAAATGAAGAGCAGAATGATTAAAAGGCTAATTCAAGACTAAAGGATAAAACAGAGGATTAGCCATGAAGACAACGATTAAAGGATGAAATTCAAAGGTCTAAAAAGCAAAAGATGAATAAAAAAATAGCCATAAAGTAGAAATAAAGGATAACAACAGTAAAACAGATTATAAAAGCCATACCAAGGTTCAAAAGGCCTAAATAGGGTTTGATGATTAAAACAAAGACAAATCAACCCAAAGACAGCTTCGAATGACTCAATAAAGGAGAAATTACTTCTCCAAAGACAAATCTGCCACCTACGACATGTTTCCTTTCAATAAAGGCATCAGGAAATTATTACACAGTCAGAGATATTTTGAAGCAGCTCAATAGTTATTACAAAGTTATTACAAAGCCTATAAAGTAAAAAATTTCAACTAAATAACTCAAAAGTTAAGACAAAGTTATTATTTTAGAGTAACTTTTTCAGATATTTTTTATTTTTTTCCTTGGGCCTTGCATGGTCTCTAAGGTAAAAAAAAACATTAACTCTGTAATAAATAACATTTAAACACACTAGATTGGTAGCACCTCCTCATTTTGCATATAAATATTGCATATGAGCTTCATTTTAAATGTTGGTTACTTGATGTTTATTGGACTAATTTCTGCTGCTAAGCTGGTTGAGGAATGCTAGACTGAAATGAAGAAAGCTCTAAGTTGTAGAGAGATATTGTACATCGAGTATTGTAATTGGTTTGTTCATCAATAATACAAGCACGTTCACAGGATCCTTGAGCTATATCAATGGTGAAGTTTTCCTAAATTGTCATTGTTTTCCCTCATGTTTTCCATTATGCTAATATTTCTCCTATAAAGAAGCAGAAGTTTTAGATTAGGATTTGTTGTTTCAACACCCTATTTCTGTCTCTATTCTTTATATTTATGTTTTCTTCTGCAAGGTTTGATTGGAATATTCTTAATGTCCTTCTAGTTACATCTAGCTTGTTGTCTTGGGAATGATTCAATAGAGTGAAACCAAGGAAATTGTGATGAACCCATGTTCCTTTGAGTAAGACTTGAGATATTGTTTTTAAGACCTTTCTTTAAAGTACACTTATTAAAGTTTTTCCAAAGAGGTTTATGTTATGCCTTGCCCTCTGGTCTTCCTTGAAATGTTGCTTTGAAGAGTCTTTTGAGAGTTAGTGAAAAGCATATTAGATTATTTCTATTTGATCTTAGACCACTCTCACTATTACCTTATATGTTTTCTTTATCTAAAAGTAGTCTTAGGATTACTAAATTTTTGTCTTAAAGGTTTGCTTATTAAAATTTGTCCAAAGAAGTCTATGTTTCGCCTTGTCCTTTGGCTTGCTCCAAACAATTACCTTAAAAGGCTTTTCTTGCTTAATTAGAGCTACAAGATTCTTAACTAAATATAGCTTTTCTTCCTTCACAACTTATTACTGTTTCATATCACAACCTAATCTAAATAATCCACTTGATATAGTTAGCTTGCCTTATGAATACCCCTGAAGAGTTGATGAACAATTAAATCATTTTATGACTCCATAGCCCAATGGATTGATATTTTCTCATAGTCTATTTGTTCAGCTGAAACATTCCCTCAATTAGTCACACCATTGATCCTTCAATCTATCAATTAATCCAACCAAAACCAATAAGTCCTTAGAACTCCACAACTAGCCTAAAATTTTAAATAAAGAGAAAAAAGATATATCAATTAAACACCTTTATAGAGAGATCCCTCTCTGAATCCAAGAAGGCTAAGTCCTAGGATTCCAAAGTGGTTCTGATGTGGCTCCTGTAGTGTTTGTTCTTGCCACTCTCGCAAATCACAGGGAGCCAGCATAGCGGTGACCATACTAGGGAATATTGAGTAATAGATAAATTTAAGAGCTCGGGAAACCTCATTTTAAAACTCAAGATGAATCAAGTGTCAGCCAAGAATGGTTCCTGATTGTTGATGGTGGACAACAACCAGTCCTATAAGACAAGAATAAATCCTCCACCTGGTGACTCCACTGGTTTTTAGTAGGCCTGCTGACTCCACTGATTTTCCATTGACTCCATTGGGAAAATTATTATACCATTTGTTGGGGTTCCTGTGATTTGGTAGATTTGGCAATACCAAATGACAAGACAACATCAAACCACTTTGGGATCTCCGGATCTAGCCCTCCTGGATCTAGAGAGGGATCTCTCTATAAAAGCAAAGAATAATATATCTTTGAAGTTCAAATTAAGGTATTAGGCTAGCTATAGGGCACAAGGGTTTATATTTTGTTTGTTTGGTTGAGAAACATGAAAGAAGGGTTCAATGTAAGGTAAAGAAATGAGTAGTGTAGGGATTTCAGCAATGGGGAGATAATTCAAAGAGAAAACAAGTCCATTGGGCAATGGGGTCATGAAAGGGTTTACTTGAAATTCAAATATCCATGGCTTTCAAAGGGCTAGTCATCTATATCAGAGGATCTTTTAAGATGATAGTATGGGATGAAACAATAAGGAAATGAATGGGAATGACAAGGAAAACCTTCCAAGGTGACCACTTCGAAGTAAATCTAGGGATAGAGCATGCCTTAACCTCTATGATCCAAACTCCTAATGAGGCTAACTCTAAAGACAACAATCCAACAGTCCTCCTGACTACTTTCAGACAATAGAAAACATTTAATTTTGACACAGAGTGAAGTCTAAGATCAGAGAAAGACTTTTAACCTTCTTTTCTTTTGACATTCAACCCAAAGGGATCTTAGAAAGGCTAACTATTAGAAAAGGAACCTAGGGGATAGAGCTAACTCTAAATCTCCCTGTTTCCTAATTCTTTCAGCTGAAACCAAACAAGAACATCCCATAAACAAACTCTAAATTCACACATCAGTAAGCATGGACAAACCAACTTCTATACAGGTTAAATTATGTTGAATTTGTTCTTAGATACACAAATAGCAGAAAATATAAAAACAAGAAAATGTCGTGAGAATTAGGGTACTTGTAGCAGTATATCCTAAGCTAAATTTAATGTTTTCTTATCAAAGAAAATGAAACGTGATGTAAAACAGAGGGAAAAAAATAACAAAGAAAGGGCACATCACCACTGATTTAGATCATGATCCGATGAACATGCTTATCATATTAGAAGAGAAAAACCTGTCACATACATCCTTGTCCAATAGTTTGATATCATCCAGAAATCATCTCCCAACCTATTTACAACTACTACTCATAGAACTCTAACTCAGTCAAACAGCTTACAATCAGTGTTTTTTCAAATAACCAACCAACATTTACAATGTATTTCTCATGAGTTCTTATAGGTGAAAGAGTGACAGTAGTGGTAGATAGGATTTAAATGATTCATTAAAATAGAGGGAGAAGTGTTTTTGAAGCCCATTCTGTTCCATATCTCCACATTAACTTTCAGTACTCTTTAGATGAATTAGGGGTCTTCGACAGATTGACAATAACTCCAAGGGTATGTTCTTGAAGTAATTTCTGGCTGTAGTACTATGTTTTATCCTCTATAACAAGTACAACAGATATATGGCTTTCAGGTCTTCCATACTTTGTAACTAATGCACTGAAATTTTTAGGACTTCTTGTCAGAGTAATAACTGTTCTGGTGTTTGAAGGAGGATGGAGTAGGTCATGTAGCTAGTCTTTCTTGGAGAAAGAACGTTCTTCTGACTTGTCTCTGATGATGTTTAGGCTTCATTTAGCCTCTTTGATTATCTTCGGGTCTTCATCTGTGTCCTTTATGTTTGTAACTGTGGATTAGGCCTTAAATATAATGCGCTGATCCCTTTAATCATTTTCCTGATACACTTTAAACTAATGCTGACCTGTTTGAGTGAATACACAGGTTACAGAGGCGCTGGAGGGTTTATGTCAGGTTAATAGCCTTGATATTTAATGAAACATGCCTCTAAACCTTCTCAAAGACCTATTTTTCTACTATTTTGGCTCTGTGATGGTCCTTCTGCGTTATGAGTCACCTGCCTGTGACTGCGAAAACTGTATGGATTCATCACCACTGAAACCTGCAAAAAATGAGAAACACGTTATAAAAACCAAAGGGAGTGGGGTGACTGCTTCATAGGCTCGTGAGGATGGAGGAGCAGCGATGGAAAATGGTGGATGCAGCAGAAAAATGGGCAAAGAACCTGGAAGAGCAGGTAACCAGGTGTAGATGAAGGTTGAGTGCAAGGTGAGTTATGGACCGTTGGATTAGATCAATCAACGGTGATCTACGGTTGAGATCCTTCGATAAGGTCATTTGAAGGATGGATGAAAAAGTAAGTGAATGGGTCGAGATTAGATGCGAGCCGTTCGATTAGAATAATTGACAACAGAGATTTGCGGATGGATTCGTTGGGAGAATCAATGAAGAGCAAACGAAGGAGGCAGCGATGCAATGTGGGCCGTTAGATCAGAACCATCAACGGCTATGATTAACAATGGAAATGATGTTGCAGAGGTGGTAAGGTGGAAACAGGAATTATTTTCACAAAATAAAATGGGGGGAGGCAGTTTTGTGTGGATGGAATGCGATTCCATACACCATCTGACCCGTGTCCCTCCCAATACCGCCCATTTCGCAAAGTTTTTGAGCGTTAAACTTTGGGCGTGGAAGTTTTGCGATATGGAGTGTCAACCGTTGGATCATGATGCATTGATCAGATGGTGTGGAATGAATGCGATAGCTGGTGAGATGTGCGGGCGGAAGGTGTGGTGGGACCCTTGGTGACGTGATCTCTTTGGTTGCGGGGTGAACGACGGGTTTTAATGTGAACTGTCCGATCTCCGGGCTGAATGGTTACGATCTAATATCGGGAAAGAGGTTTTTGAAAATGGGAAAGAGGTGTTATATGGACAGGCAGAATGTGATGAAATCTGGGCCATTGCTTCTTGTGGATTCAACAGTCCAGATCAAATCGGCGGATCAGAGGAGAAGGGCCCATTGCATCAGAGTTTTTGAGTTTGCGATAGGCGATTAAGCACTAGCCGTCGGATTAGAGGGGAGATCAACGATCGGGATTGATCAAATGGTGTAATGAAGAAGGGCCTATGAGCAGAGCACGATGAGATCTTGGCCATTGGTTCTTGTGGATTCAATAGTCCAGATCAAATCGGAAGGCCGGAGGAGAGGGACCCATCGTATCAGGAATTCGGTGAGAAAACCAAAGGGAATGAGTTTTTTGTGACTGCGATTAGGCCTCAGCGCTTGGTCGTAGCACGGGTTATATGGAGAATAGGGGCTAGGGCTTAGGCTGAAAGGGGCTTAAGGCCTTAATGTAAAAAATGGGTTTTAGGCTAAAAAACAGGGATTTTTAAGCCAAATGAGGGGTTTCGATAGGAAAAAGGGAGGATTTTCAAACCAAATAAAGGGACATATAAGGTTTAAAATGGGGTTTGGGATAGTTTAGAGGTTAAATGAAGATGTTTTCTGAGGGATATTTTGAAGGAAGAAAAGATGAAAATGGGGATTTTGTGGGAGTGAAAAAGAGAAAATGGAGGCCTTTTGAAAACAATTTCTTTCACAAAACAACAGGATTCTTTAATGGAAACAGAAGTGAGGATAATTTTAAAGGGTAGGACATCACAAGGCTTCAAGGATGATAAATTTTCAAAGGAAATTTTCACTTTAAAGCTTGAACACCAATTTAGCCACCTGTTTGTTTTGACAAAATATTATAGGTGGCTAACACCATCAAAACATTAAACAATACCTAGTCAAGAATAATTTTTGGATTAAGTATCTCTTTTACAGTTTGGTTTGTGTCCTAAGACTGTTATACCTCTAAAAACCTTTCTGACTTGTTGGGTCCAAAATCCTGGCTTCTAGAAGAAACCATACTAGATCCCATCCTGACCCAAATCCTCCTACAATAGTGGACAATCCTGAAAGCATCCTTAGGAGGTTTCCTAGATCGAAAAATCCAATTATTGTCAGACCAATCCACAGAGAAAGTTCTATTCTTGAAAACCTTATAAACTTGCAAAATACCCAAGTTGACTTACCCCATATAAGAAACCTATCAAGAACCAAGTCACAAAGTGGTATAGACCAAATAAACCTTGAGCTTGTAAACTCACAAAAAAGTTATAGTAGGGAAGCCTCCCCTTCCGCTCCTCCTGATTTCCATTTTCTCCAAAACTTTGGCTTCTCTCATCCTAAATTTTCTCAAAATCACTTAGCTGATCCAAATACTTTAGCTACACACACCCGTACATCCACTATTCAAACCAGTCCACTTCCTCATATACCTCCACTTGTTAATCCCCCATTATTTCCACAAGCCCATATCAGGGAAACATGGTATGCTCCCTTAGTACTTCCTTTACCTCCAGTTTCTCTACCATAGGACTATCAGTCTAGGATTCCATTATATGATGCTAGTAGTTCTACTACAACTCAACAACATGTGGACAAAATGAATGACTACTTTGACAGACAAGACATAGATGATGAAACTGTTAAACTTAGAATGTTTGCTCAAAGCTTAGGGGGAGAAGCAAGAAAATGGTTCAAAGGCTTAACCCCTAACAATATCAATGACCTTCCTACTTTTCATCAACTATTCCTAAACAAATGGAAAGTCAAGAGAAATCCCCTTCAAATCCTATCAGAATACAATGACCTTAAAAGAAATGTTGGAGAGAGTGTCCAAGATTATTGCACCAGATTCAATAGTGTTTATAATGCACTCCCTCCACAAATGAAACCCCCACAAGGCTTAGCCTTAATAAATTTTCCTGAAGGATTTGACCCAGAAATGTGTTATCAATTAAGGGAGAGAGAACCCCTCACATTAGAAGATATGCAGAAAGGGGCAGTAGGTGTAGAAGCTAATCTAAATGCCAGAAGGGATAGATTGAAAGCAGAGAGAAAGGTTACCTACAAAGATGAAGCTGGACCCTCCACAGCAGATTCCAAAATCGATAGCCTGGTTAGAACTATGGAGAAAATGATGGAGAGAATAAACATGAATGAGAGAGCTTATCCTAAAGAAAACCAAACAACGCCTCAAAATAAAAATCAAAATTAGAACCAAAACTTTAGAAGGAATCCCCCCTCAAATTATATAAAGAAGCCCATATTAGCAAATCAGACCTCCTTTCCAACAAAAATATGTTGATGAAGATGAGGGAGTGATTGAAGAAACAGAGGAAGACCACATAAACTTATTGGGAGTAAACAATGAGGATACTATTTTCCTCAATGAAGAGGAACAAGCCATATTTACACCCTATGATGAAGAGAGCCTAGAATCTGAAGATTACAAACAAGGCTTTGAAAATTCTATAATGGAAGTGTACAGACAATATGACCTTAGGAGTAAAAAGAGTCAAGACACTCCCAAAAAGAAAGCCTCTGAAATTTCTACTAGAAACAATTCTGAAAATATTTCTAAAAAGATAGTAGAAAACAACAAAACAATGGCTGAAAGTTATAATAGAAACAAAAATAAAAACAACAAAATTAAGGACAAACATAGAGGTGACCAACATAGCACTAGAAACTCAGTTAATGCTCCTAATAGAACTATTTTAACTCCTGTTCATAATAAAAACCAGCAAGCTAAATTTGCTGAAAAAATAGTGACTAAAAAGGCTGATCTAAACATTTTGAAAACTCATATACCTTTCAACATAGAGAGTGAAATTTCCAAAATCAAGATCCTTGTTCCTCTTACCGAATTAGTCACCTAGGATGTATATAAATCCCAAATTTTGAGAGCTTTAAACATAGGAGAAAAAACTGATTCTGTTAATGTAACTGATGACAAGCCTGAGCTTCTGTTTGGACCAGAAGTAGAAGGGAAATTTCAAGAAGGAGGTGTTCCTCCATTTTATGTCAGTCTAAACATCCATGATAAGAATTTTCACAATTCCATGCTTGACTCAGGAGCCTCCCACAACCTAATGCCTAAAGTAGTGATGGAGAGACTTGGCCTTGAGATAACTAGACCTTACAAAGGTTTATACTCCTTTGATTAAAGGAGAGTTAAATGTCTAGGCCTGATCAAATACCAACCAAAAGCTTAGTGATGGAAATTTTAGTGGTTGATATACCTCATAAATATGGCATGCTCCTTTCAAGGTCATGGGGTGCTAAACTCCAAGGTACCCTGCAAATGGATATGACTTATGCAAACATCCCTGTTTTTAGTCAACCAAGAAGTATATAGGGAAACATACATGAAATACATGGTTAATAGTCAAGAAAAACTGGATAATTCCCCTCTTTATTCTATTCAAACAGACCTTGACTCATTCATTCTTTACAATGATGAAAATCTTAATGAGCAAGGAGAAGGAGATGAAAAACCAGCAATAGAAAAAGATGAAAGAAAGGTGGAACAACCAAAATAGTTTGCTAACTCAGAACATCACAGCAAACATGATGAAGATCATAGGCAACAAACCAACCATCAATATAGGATTGATCATGAAAAACAAAATAAAACTCAACATGGTGGAAACCTTGAGGAACGAAGTAAAAATGAACATAATGTGGATCCTAAAAAACAACTTAGTGAAAGCCACAAAACATAACAACGAGGACATAAATGACTTTAATAAAAAATCTGAAATTGAACCTCTTTGGAGTAGTATTTTTGATGGGTCTTGTAGCAAAACTGGTTCAGGAGCGGGCATATGGGTACATAACACATAAAATAATCATGCACCAATAACATAACTGAATATGAGGTTCTCCTCTTAGGACTACAATTATTGAAAAAACTAGGAGGCAAGAGGATAACTGTTCATGGAGAATCAGAACTAATTTTTAAACAAGTAAATGGAGAATATACTGCCAAGAATCCAAGATTACAAGCATATAGAGATGATGTTGTTGACCTCTTGGAAACATTCAGAGAATATGAGCTTAACTTTGTCCCTAGAAACCAAACATTAGTGCTAATGGTTTAGCATTTGTTGCTAGTAAATGTCAAAAACCTTATGAAAGCAAACAATACATAGTCCAAGTTAAATATAGACCAGCAGTCCCCGATAATATCAAATATTGGAAAGTCTTTGAAGGAGATAAACATATAGAGGATTTCCTACAGTCCAGAAATGGGTTTGAAATGCCAAATTCAGAATCAGAGTATGAAGGAGACTGTCCTACTGAGGAAAAAACTTATGAAGAATAAACTCCTAACATTGTTGATATAAATCTTGCTGATATAAATCTGTTAACTAAAGAACACCCACAGAAAACAAAACTGAGCACTAATTTAGAACAAGAATATTTTGAAGTGCTGCAGTCTAACACTGGTAACTTGCCAAAGGGACTGGTGCTTTTAGAATAATTTTTTGACTTTAATGATGTTTCCAAAAAGCCAAAAATGGAACCCACTGAAACTGAAATAGAAGAGTGCAATATAGGCAGTGAAGGTAATCCCAAGATGATTAAATTATCTAAAACACTGCCAGCTCATATAAAACTGAAATATCTTGAGCTTTTTAGAGAATTTTCTGATGTTTTTTCCTGGAGTTATGAGGACTTAAAATCATATGATACAGACATAATTTAGCATAAGATACCCCTCAAAGAAAACCAGAAACCTTTTAGACAAAAATTACACAGGATAAACCCAGTGCAGTTTCCTCTGGTTGAGAAGGAAATCAAGAAAATGTATGATGCTGGAATCATAGTACCAGTGAGATACTCAGAGTAGGTGTCCAATCTTGTATCTGTGAGGAAGAAAACAAGAGAAATAAGGCTTTGCATAGACTTTAGAAACTTAAACAAAGCCTCTTTAAAGGACAACTACCCCTTTCCCAAAATGGATCATATCTTACAAAGGGTAGTGGGTTCTAAGAGAATTTCTTTGCTAGATGGCTTTTCAGGATACAACCAAGTGCTGGTACATCCTGATGATCACCTTAAGATAGCCTTCACTACACCTTGGGGTACTTTCATGTATGTGAAAATGCCCTTTGGTTTAATGAATGCTGGTGCCACATTCCAAAGAGCCATGGATATTGATTTCTTAGAAGAGATAGGCTTCTTCATTGTAATATATTTAGATGACATCACAGTCTATTCCAAAACAGATGAAGAACACCTAATACACTTAAAAAAAGTTTTTGAGAAGTGTAGAAAATATGGTCTATCCTTAAACCCCAAGAAAATTTTATTTGGCCTCCAATAAGGAAAACTTCTATGCCATATCATATATGAAGAAGGAATAAAAATAGACCCAAAAAGTATTGAAGGAATATTGCAAATCAATCATCCTAGAAATATCAAAGAACTGCAATCTTTCATTGGAAAGAATAATTTCTTAAGAAGATTCATACCAAATCTTGCTGAACTTCTTAGAAACATAAAAAATATGCTGAAAAGAGAAATAGGAGTTAAATGGACCATTGAAGCAAAGCAATCCTTCGAACTGGTTAAACAAGCACTCACCCAAACACCAGTTCTCATTAGCCCTGATTTTGATAAAGAGTTATTCATTTTCTCCTTTGCATCAGAACATATAGTTACTGTTGTCTTACTTTAGAAAAATATAAAAGGACAAGAACATCCCATTGCATTTTTCAGCAAGGCATTAAGAGATGCACCTTTGAAATACACCATAATGGAAAAACAAACTTTTGCCTTGATCAAAGCTTTGAAATATTTCAGAGTTTACATCTTGCACTCACACATCATTGCATTTGTTCCACACACAATTGTCAAAGACATTCTAACACAATATCCTGATGGCAAGAGAGGAAAGTGGATTGCTGTTATATTAGAATATGACTTAGAAATTAGACCCACTAAATTGATTAAAGGACAAGGACTTGCAAAACTTATAGCTGAATCAAATCTCAAAGCCTTAGATATGAATATGGTTGATATTTTAGACGAACAAGAAAAATGCACGGCCCCTCATGTTGAAGAATTATTACTGAATTCACTTTGGTACGCTGATATTTTAGATGTGCTTTTATATCTTAGTGTTCCTCCTGGTTTATCTAAGACAAAGGCAAGATTTTTGAAGTTAAAAGTTGTAAATTACTGTATTATAGATAAATGGTTATATTGGAAAAATTCTAGTGGTGTATTGCTTAAATGTTTTCCTGAGAATGATGCAGAGAAGATCAAGCATGAGTTTCATGAAGAGGAATGTTGAGGCCACCTCTATTAGAAAACAACTGACAATAAATCCTTAGAACTGGTTATTATTGGCCCACCCTCTTCCAAGACATTCATAAATTGGTAGTTTCCTGCCACAAGTGTCAAATATTTGAAGGCAAAATAAAACTCTTACCATTACCTTTGCATCCTATCTCTGTTGAAGCTCTTTTTCGACAGTGGGGCCTAGAATTCATTGGGGAAATTCATCCTTCTTCATCTACCCAACATAAGTGGATCCTAACAACAACTGATTACTTTACAAAAAGGATAGAGGTCATCCCCTCTAGAACTGTTGCTAATATAATCATCATTAAATTCCTTGAAAACCATATTTTGTCTAGATTTTGTTGTCCTAGAAAGATTATCACTAACAATGTTGTTGTCTTTAGATCCAGGATGGTGGAATTTTGCCACAAATATCAGATCACATTGGCTCATTCCACAACTTATTACCCTCAAGGTAATGGGTTAGAAGAATCCTCAAATAAAAGTTTGAGGAACATCATCAAGAAATTGTTGGAAGGAAATCAAAAGTCATGGCACAACAAGCTAGAACATGCATTATGGGCAGATAGGTTAACATGCAAGAAATCAATTGGAATGTCTTCATATCAGCTAGTTTATGGAGCAGATGCAATTTTTCCAACAAGCCTAGGAGTGCCAGTCATGAAGCTGATCCAGGAAGTCTAGTCTAAGGAAAAATATGACATGATAAGAAGGATAATCAAACTATACAGTTGCAACAAACCAGAGAGGAAGTCTACAATAGAACACAACTAGTGCAAGAAAACATCAAGAATCTATTTCACAAAAAGACAAAAGAAAATGATTTCAACATTGGTGACAAAGTGCTCAAATGGGGCACAAGAAGAGAAGACAAAGGAAAGCATGGTAAGTTTGAAAATCTATGGAATGGCCCCTACATCATCTATTCTACCAGAGGCAAAAATGTATTTTTCTTACAAGAGATGGATGGAACAGAAATTTTTGGAGGTCCTGTTAATGGCAGGATGCTCAAACATGATTTCCATTAGTGATGCCTAGTTTAAATCTTTATCCATTGTGTATAACATTGTTTGGAGAAAAATATCAGAGAAAAAAATAAATAAATACAAAAATAGAAAAATAAAGAAAAATAGGGCAGAAAAGAAAAGGTACATCCCCATACCAAAAAAGAGTAAGTTCTGAAAGTGTGCAAGTCCAAATGCCACTACTTAAGGAAAGAAGCCTTATTCGGTCATACAGCCTAATCATGACTGAGCAGATTTTAAATTTCTGCTGATAGGTTAGTGAATGAAGATTTTCCAAACTGTCTAAACTTGGCTTATCGGTAGATTAGATTAGATTAGGAAAATAAAAATTGGTTTCAAAGCTCAAAATTTGAACCAAGAAAGGAAGAAGGGGATAAAAAGAAAATTCCAAATTTCAACCCTCAAAATTTTGTGTTAAATTTCTGCAAAATAAATTATGTATGCAGACTTGTACAAAGTACCACTGCTCATATCTAATCAGACTATCCAATCCTGATTTGGTTATGTTTTCAATTTTTTGTTTTAGATTAGAGAATGAAAATATGTCAAACAATTTAATGTTGACAGATAGTTAGAATAGGTAGAGAAATAAATGATTTCATCAGCTTAATCTGAACTCTTGGATGATATAAATGTATAATTTGTTATTTTCCTATTTTCAAAAGAAAATGATGTCAAGGATTGGCTAATTCAAATGCACCCCATGAAGAAAAAATGTTAGAACAAGTATGATGGGTAGGTAGAATTTGGGTTGGAATTAATCATGTTATGATTCAGATGCTAAAAGATTACTTCTTCAAAGTAACAAGTCATCAAGTTATAAAGGAGTTCTCTCAAGGTGCAAATCAAGGCACTAGTCTACTTCTTCGAGAGATTTGATCTCTGAGGTTCTTGAAACCTCCTAAAGAAGCTGCCCTCCCCAATTGGAGCCAATGTTATCCTCCTGTATTTTACAGATTTCACTAGATGACTGTGGATGTTCTACAAGCAACTAAAGATAGCATTATTTACCTATAAGCTATCTTTAGAAATCTCATTGCCTTCATCATCATAAGCTTAACTAATTCACTCAAAATTTCATCTTTGCCTTCTTAAAGTTCACCCTGCTGTCCTAAGAAGACCTCATTTTCTAGACCTGTTTTCCTCATTTTAACACCTCACCCCCACTCACTTCCATAACCCTTTTTCTCTAATAACCATATTTCTTCTTTCCTAAAAAACCCCTCATAATTCCCCTTATTCATTATTTTTCTTCTAAAAACCTTAAAACAATGTAAAAATCATTTTTACATTGTTTTCACCTAACCCTTTAAATTTATCAGACCCTTAAAAACTTTATAAAAACTCAGTTTTTATAAAACCCGCCCTTTGTTGTAAATATTATCCTTAAGCCCCTTTCAGCCTGAAGCCTTAGCTCCTTACCCTCATAAAACCATTTCCTTCACTATATCCTATCCCCTTCCCTACTCAAAACTCCTCCGCCCATTTTATTTTACATACCCCTGCAAACCTTATAAAACCCCTCCAAAATGATAAGCGGGCCCCCCTTACCTCACCCTGCCTCTTTGTTTTCTTTCGGGCTACATTCGCCATTGATTTGGATCCCTGGGCCCGATCCAAAGGTCCTCACATCCCCTTCCCTCATTCCACATTAATCCAGCCCCGCGCTACCTGACAAATCTCGTCATGTCATTATGCCCGGGCCCTGCTCTCCACTTAACCCTTCATCCAATAAATCTCTGCCACCTGTCCATAGGCTCCACTCCCCAGACCTGTGCCCTGCTCCTGGACTCTATCCACACCATCGATCTCGCTCCTCGAGATCCGATGGTCCAAATCCCAGATCGCGCCGAAAATGGTGCCAGACTTTAACACTCCAAACCTGCGCGAAATGGGCGGTTTTTCCCTGCCACGCTACGATCGCCAAGTGGAATCACACAGTCCCCACTGAAAACCATTTACCGCCTTTAACCTACATGATAAACCATTTATGGTTTTCCAAAAACACTTTCTTCCCCCTCGTGCCAAAATTTAAATTGTTTCGCCTCTATTCTAAATCCACCATGTTCCACCTCTAGAACCCTTTCCTCTACACCTTATCCTTCTCTGCAAACTAGCCCCGATGCTTCAAAACCCCAAAAAATGTAGTTTTACCCCTCCCGCAAGTTTTTAAGTTAACATTTTTTTGTGTTTTTTTGTAGGTTTTTAATGGCGGTGATGACCAAAGGGGCATTCCAAAGGTAAAAAATAACCTTTGGATGACGATCCAGGAGGTAAAATCACATAAAAAGGGCCAGGAGGGTTTGCATAAAGGTTTACCCTCGATGACGCATGATCATTGATGGGTTATAAACCCTCATAACATGAAGAAACCTCCCCTGCACACCAAATACAACTACAATCAGAGAAGCAATGAAGAAAATGAAGAGCAGAAGGATTAAAAGGCTAAGTCAAGACTAAAGGATAAAACAGAGGATTAGCCATGAAGACAACGATTAAAGAATGAAAGTCAAAGGTCTAAAAAGAAAAATATGAATAAAAAAATAGTCATAAAGTAGAAATAAAGGTTAAAGACAGTAAAACAGATTATAAAAGCCAAACCAAGGTTCAAAAGGCCTAAACAGAGTTTGATGATTAAAACAAAGGCAAATCAACCCAAAGACAACTTCGAATGACTCAACAAAGGAGCAATTACTTCTCCAAAGACAAATTTTCCACCTACAACATGTTTCCTTTCAATAAAGGCATCAGGCAGTTATTACATAGTCAGAGATATTTTGAAGCAGCTCAATAGTTATTACAAGTTATTACAAAGCCTTTAAAGTAAAAAATTTCAACTAAATAACTCATAGTTAAGACAAAGTTATTATTTTAGAGTAACTCTTTCGGATATTTTTTCCTTGGGCCTTGCATGGTCTTGAAGGTAAAAAAAAACATTAACTCTATAATAAATAACATTTAAACACCCTATATTGGCAGCAACTCCTCATTTTTCATATAAATATTGCATATGAGCTTCATTTTAAATGTTGGTTACTTGATGGTTATTGGACTAATTTCTGCTGCTAAGCTAGTTAAGGAATGCTAGACTGAAATGAAGAAAGCTCTAAGTTTCAGAGAGCTATTGTATATGGAGTATTGTAATTGGTTTGATCATTAATAATACAAGCACGTTCACAGGATCCTTGAGCTATATCAATGGTGAAGTTTTCCTAAATTGTCATTGTTTTCCCTCATGTTTTCCATTATGCTCATCTTTCTCTGATAAAGAAGAAGAAGTTTTAGATTAGGATTTTTTGTTTCAGCACCCTATTTCTGTCTGTATTCTTTATATTTATGTTTTCTTCTGCAAGGTTTGATTGGAATATTCTGAATTGCCTTCTAGTTACATCTAGCTTGTTGTCTTTGGAATGATTCAATAGAGTGAAACCAAGGAAATTGTGGTGAACCCATGTTCCTTTGAGTAAGACTTGAGATATTGCTTTTAAGACCTTTCTTTAAAGTACACTTATTAAAGTTTGTACAAAGAGGTTTATGGTATGCCCTGCCCTCTTATCTGCCTTGAAATGTTGCTTTGAAGAGTCTTTTGAGAGTTAGTCAAAATAAGATTAGATTATTTCTGTTTAATCTTAGACCACTCTCATTGTTACCTTATATGTTTTCTTTATCTAAAAGTAGTCTTGGGATTATTGGATTGTTGTCTTAAAGGTTTGCTTATTAAATTTTCCAAAGAAGCCTATGGTTGACCCTGTCCTTTGGCTTTCTCTAAACAATTACCTTAAAAGGCTTTTATTATTTAAGTAGAGCTAGAAGATTCTTAATTGACTATAGCTTTACTGCCTTCACAACTTATTATTGTTTCATATCACAACCTGATCTAAAGAATCCACTTCATATATTTAGCTTGCCCTATGAATACCCATGCAAAGTTGATGAACAATTAAATCCTTTTATGACTCCATAGCCCAAAGGATTGATATTTTCTCATAGTCTATTTGTTTAGCTAAAACATTCCCTTAATCAGTCACACCATTGATCCTTCAATCTATCAATTAATCCAACCAAAACCAACAAGTCCTTAGAACTCCACAACTAGTCTAAAATCTTAAACAAAGAGCACAAAGATATATCAATTAAACACCTTTGTAGAGATATCCCTCTCTGAATCTAGGAAGGCTAGGTCCTAGGATTCCAAATTGGTTCTGATGTGGCCCCTACATTGTTTGTTCTTTCCACTCTTGCAAATCACACGTTGCCAACATGTACGACGGCGCCCTATTGATCATGTTCTACAAAGGTGCATGAAAACTCTGATGGTAGCCTGGTTGTGGTATATTCTGGTTAGGATCATACGCAGAACCGGGGTACGGGATACTGCTGCCTAGGTGACTTTGGGTTAGTGACCCTATCAATCTGTCTGTAGTATTCGATGCGCCTGGAAATTCTTTGTAAGTTTGCAGGTGTGGGGTATTAAGCAGGATGTTATAAATTTATCTTGACTGAGTGTATATAAGCTCAAGTTGCTGGGATTTTCTAATGGCATCCTCTTCAGAAGTAGGTCCTTGAATTTCCACTTCCTTTGAAATCTATGCTATTAGAGTTTTCAGGAATAGGTCCAATAGACCTCGATCATCGAGTTTGGATTTACACAAACTTCAACATCGCCGCTATTAATGGATATGGTCCGAGATATGGACGACTGGAATTTTCCTAAAATGATTCAGTAACTCCATTCATGTTGGCGAGGAAGAAGATCCCTTGGGAAAGACCCAGGTTCAGGATGGAGGCCAACAAGGTTTCTACAGTAGTCTAGCACAATGCCGACATTTTCACTCTACTCCGAAGAGTAGAGAGTCTCACCCGAGGCATGTCGTGACCTTAGTAAGATTAGGATCAAATCAGGTATCGATCAAACATAATTTATAGAATAAAACAAAGAGAGCTGAGTGCTTCGAACAGGCTTAAATACTCTACACAAGATACTACTCAGGATGAGAAAAAAAGTTTAAAGTGACCAATAAATTCATCTTAACTAGAGACACATTACAGAAATCAGGACATCAAACCTAGATCATAGTATATTTCATTAACAATAGGGGAAAATACATTGCTTCTCAGAGTGATCCTGGCAAGACTGATTACAATATTATCGCATAGAACAAAACATAATGAACAAAGAGAACAAAACGAATAGAGCGAATAGAGTTCTCCTACGACTCCCTTCCTCTGACCCCTACTGTTCCAACCTCCTGTCTATGCTGGCCATCTACCTATTTGTTCCTTTGCCAACACGACTGTCAGTTTCCCTTCCTTTCTGCTCAGTTTTTTTTTGCATATCCCTAATCAGTGGAATTTCCATTGTTTGTTGTTGTTGCTTCCTTCTGCCATCTGTGCCTGTTTTCACAACAGTCGCACCACCATCTCTTCAACTCTTCGCAACCGTAACAGCTCTCTGTCTACCGTGGTTGTGCTCAACCACCTGTTATCTGTGACTCAAAACCATTTTATTTTCAAAACAAGGGCCCTAACAGGCCTCAACCACATACTATTGACTCGTCTCGAGTCAGTTTTTTTCTACTGTCTCGATCTCCATCGGTCTGCTTGCCTCCATTGTTGGCCCTACCTTCTCCTTTTCATCTCCTTGTCCAAACAAGAGCCCAGACTCGGGTACCTTTGCCAACGTTGATGCTTTGAGTTCTTTGAAGCTGGTAATGGCATGTTTCCATCCCTTCATTAGTAGGTCTGTTTCTATGGTGACTTGCTCTGTTTCCTTTTCCCCTGAGACGACCGACAACTTATTGAAAATGTCATTAATCTTGATATCAGCCTCAGCGGCCATTTGCTGTATCGTTTGGGCAGTAAGCTTGACGGGTTGCCTTAGTTCCTGGAGGGCCTACTTGGTTGCTGCTAAATGTTCTTCAATTTGTTGTATCTTAGTCTCCAGCTCTTCCGCTTGGTTGTACAAGTGGTTAAGTCCATCGAGGTCTGTGGCCTCTTGAATTTCCTTCAATACCTGTTGCAGTTGTGCCGAGATTGGTTGTGAATCATAGTCAACGAGGTTGAACATTCATGTAGATGCTTCAGAAGGTCATATGCTTCCTTCATCATGGTGCTCAGAGTTTCCTGCATCTCGGTTACTTGGTTCTGTCTTTCTGTGATTTTCTCTGTGTAGATGACCGTGGGCTCTGGCAACACTGGCCTAGTCGCTAGCACTGCTTTCGGTTCTTGATTTTCCCGGCTGAGGTTCAAGCATGCTATCCTGACATGAATGGATTGCTCGACTAGTGTTCCAACTAATATGTCAACCGGTATCTGGTCATTGTGAGCCGTTACTATGGGCCAGAGATCCTTGAAAACCTCTGTCACCTTTTTCAGTTGGTCCTGCAAATTATATTTCTCTATCTTCAATTGATCACACTCTTTAGTAAGCGCAATGATATGTATCTGTTGCTACTCAAATTTTTGTTGGAGGTCGGTGTCGAGACCTTTAGCCTGTTGTGCTGCCCGCTGAATAAAACTGTATAATTATGTCGTTCCCCAGGTCAGCATGCTCTCAGCCCCAGACGTATCTTGATTTGGCGATCTCTCTCGAAGTGGTTGACCACTTGCTATGGACCTCGCTAAGGGTTCCTACGGTGATTGCGGCTGTGTCGGTTGCAGCAGTAGATTATCAGGGTTACTCGTGCTTGGAGTAGGCTACATCTGGTGGAGTATTAAGTTTGCTTGCTGAAATGGGTCCAACGCTTTAGGTGAGGGTGTTGTATCTGTATTGTAGGATATCCCTCGACTTAAAAGGTCTTGAAAAGTGGTATGTTCAACCAGAGGTTGGTTAACCTCAGGTACCAATGTTGTACCAGAGTTAACTTCTGCCTCTTGGTTTCCATTTTTTTTACCATTTTCTCTGACTGGGTCCGAGATGATGGCTGAGGTGGATGGTGTTCAAGTGGAATGGTCTTTTGAAGTGAATGAGGTGTAAGGTGACGACTGGTGAGCGGATGGCAGAGATGTATGAATATTTAAAATTGAGTAGGGGTTGAATAGAGGTAGCTCCAGAGTTACTTGGGGTTCCATCACTGGCTCCTCCTGAATTGGGGTTCATGTATCCAAGGGATACGGTTGCTCCTCCCTAGTGAGATCAACGACCTAGCTAGACACTACAAATTTTTCATTTTTGGCCTTTGGAGTAGTTACAAGTGGCTTAGGTGCTTTTTTCTTTTTGTTTGGGACTATGGTGATTGCCAGTGGTGAGTTAAACAAGTTGAGTGGTAAGGTCGTGACTATGGGGGGAATTATGGAAGAAGAGGCAGAATTGGAGGCCTAAAACTCTAAAAAGTGGGAAATAATTGAGAATCACTAGTTAGAGTTTTCATTACCTAGTTAAAGCATTGTACCTTCATGTTTCGCTCCTCGATGATGGGTGTCAACTGCAGTCGCAACACTCTGGCCATTGTTTCATCTAACGTTTCTCCTGGTAGCAGATTTGGAAACATGCCATCAAATGAATAGTGATAGACCCCACTTCTGACCTCCATTCCCACTCCTAGCCATGAACATACTTTGGTGTGGAAGGCCTCCTCATCAATTTGAAACTTCAACGGTTTCATTTTGAATGTCATTTTTGACACACATGTCGGCCTGATGTAGGTTTTCCTATGGCTGACTCCAAACCATATCTGCGCAGAGTAATCATCCAGAAAAATCTTTAGGATTCTTTGTTGTGTTGCCACTATATCGACCATCTAGCTGTACCAGAACTTGAATTCCTCCTCATTCACCTCCTTGGTGCTGGGGTCACCTGACACCTTCCAGGGTGTGAATTTCATTTCTAATGGCTGGCTTGTTGTGAGTTCCACAGGCTGCCTGATTCCCGGGAAATTCCATTTCCACATCGCAAACGCCATGATAAGGTAATCATAGATGAATCCAATGGATCTCTTGTAGTTATCCTCAAAAGCTTCAAATAGCTCATTCAGCAGAAATGAACACCAATTTAATTGTGTCCCCTAGATACAGTGCTCCGCAACTGAGATGGTATCAAGTGTACACTCACCCTTTGTATAATGCCTCATGGTTTTACTCGCAATCAGGTAACAAGTGAATTTGACTGCTAGCTTGTTTATAAGGCGTATATTTTCCCCTTTTCCTCCTCTCTTAGTGTCATATTTCTTGTAGTAATCACCATCCCATACCTTCTTTGCCCTTCTTGAGACATTTTGGAATGTTGTCTCTACCTTCTTGTGATAGCCTTGTCAACCTGTGAATATCTTCCGTGTGGATTGGTATTTCTTTTCCTAGCCACAGTGACCCATTCTGGATACTTCTCAGTAGAAATTTTTTACATTGCATCGCAGCCCCTGTGGTTCCAAACACGGGAAGATTTCTAAGGTCCAGTATGGTTGATTGTTAGATACCTTTGAAGTCTGGGAGTACTCTTGAAGTTGCTACTCCTGCTTCAGTGGTATAGTTTTCCATATAGACTTATCTCTTCATCATTGGGAATTGGAAAGAATCCACCAAGTCTGTGTCGATCAATGACGCATTATCGTATTTCCCCACCAGTGAATCCAACTTCTGGATTCTCTCATCCAGCTCTTGCTCAATAATTGATGTTGTTACCTTGGTCATTTTTTCTCTTCTCAGGTATACCCATAAAACTGCTCCTGCTCTTTCTTTATAGATTCCTGCCTCTAGATACTCCCTCTGGACTTCTTCTGACGGAGTTTTTCTTGCTACTGCTGCTGTTTCTGGTTCTAACTCAGACTTCTCTGGCATTCTTGCGTGTTCTTTCATGCAAGTTATGTAAGTAACCAGCATACATGAGGTTGATAAGACCCCATAACTAATTAATTTTTCTAGCTACCCTCGCGACTATAATCATGTGATTAGTTACCATGATGAGGTGGGTTCTGACATAACTGACTGTGGCTTCGGGAATTGGGTAGACACGATGGGTAATGATTAGGGACTAATATGGAAAATTTATTGCAGTATGGACGGTACTAATTATGCCAATTACTTCTCAAATCTCGGTAATCCTATGGATTGACATGGGTACTATGTGTCATGATGATGGAATGATACTCGACATGATTGTTCTCTAACATGGATGACATGTTGGACACTACCCTCCTCCCGACCACAATCGGTTGCGTTGCGGTCTACGCATTGCAACTACGAGTTTTCTCTGTTATTGGATTTTTCTTTATTGGGATTTCTATCTAGCCTCTTCTCGGGTGCAAGAGAGTTATTGAATCTACCTGTTTTAATCTACCCTACTGACTCCTCCCAGTTGTGAGAGTTATTGAAAATTTGAAATGTAGAACTTACTCGTGATAGGGTTTTAGGTGTGTGCCATTCACCCATCCTGGTAGTATCTGGCCATCCAGTTGTGCTAGATGAACTATGCCTGAATCTCAGATTTCAATGACATGGTACGGTCCTAGCCAATGCATTCTTAGTTTACCTGGGAACTTTTGGAACTTGCTGTCGTACAGTAAATTTTTTTTGCTGACCATGAAATTTTTGCGCTTGATATGGCAGTCGTGCCAAGCTTTCTGTTTGTCTTTTTGGATACTTTGGTGGAATTTTTCCAGGAACCTATCCTCTTCCAGTTCCTGTAGCTCTTGAAATCGCTCTTTTAGTGAATCTTCCTTTGATAAGTGTAGTGATGACGCTATTAGGAGGCTTGGTATGAAAAAATCGGCCAGTACTATTGCTTCCCTCCCGTACACCAGCTGGAATGGGGTCTGGTTGTTTAGTGTTTTGAAAATTGTTCTGTATGCCCAAAATGTCACTGGTATATGTTCATCCCAGTTGTCTCGATCAGCATTGCAAATATTCGTTAAACCATTTTCTAGAATCTTATTTAATGCTTCTACTATACCATTAGCTTGTGGATGGTATGGACTGCTTTTATGATGTTGTACCATGAAATTTTATAGCAAGATCTGACCGTTGTGTTGATGAAATGCGTACCTTGATTGCTGGTCAGAATTCTCGGGCAACCAAATTTACTGATGATATTTTCAAATATGAATCGAGCTACTGTTTCGACTGTACAATCCTTTATCGGTATCGTCTCTGCCCACCTTGTCAAATAGTCTATTGCAGTTATGATATACCTGGCTTTTGAGTGCCTTGTGATAGATGCAATCGTTCCTATAAAATCAACTGCCCACTTCTCAAATGGATGCAGTGATTTGACAGGGTGAAGTGGTAGCTCGTCTCTATGTGATGGATGTCCCATCCTCTGGCAGACATCACATTTTTTTACAAATGCCTTACTGTCCCTGTGTATTGTTAGCCACCATAAGCCTGCCTGTGGTATTTTCCTCGCCATAGGTTTTGCTTCGACATGCCCTCGTGAAACTCCACTGTGGCATTCCCACAATATGCTTCCTCTTTCATGGTCCAGGATGCATCTCAGCAACATTTGGTCTAACCCCATTTTATATAGGTGTCCTACTATTAGCTGGTACTCGGATGCTCAGACTACTAGATGTCTTTTCTAGGCTGTTGTATATTCATTCGGACACTGTCTTGTTGTCAGATAGGTTGGTATCTGGTCTCAGTAGTCTGGGATGGATTCTACTCTAAAAAGATCAGAATCTAGTAAATCATCATCCAGAGACCCTCCATTTTCTCCATTTTATAACCTTGACAGGTAGTCAGGACCCACGTTCAGTCTCCTGGGTTTCACTATCACCTCGAAGGTGAACTCCTGAAACTGTAGGAACCACCTGTAGATTCTTCCCTCCAAGACCAGTTTGTTAACTAGGTAATTTAAAGTTGAATGGTCTGTGAGAAACTTTAACGTACCTCCTATTAGGTAGTGGCAGAACTTTTGAAGGGAATACACCATTGCCAATGCTTCTTGCTCTGTTGTGGTGTAGTTCCTTTCTGCTGTTGATAACTTGCGCCTTGCAAAATAAACTTGGTGATCCACTGAAGTATCTCATGGTTGAGCCAGAACTGCTCCAAGTGCGATGCTAGAAGCATCAATGTTGATATGAAATTGCTTGTCCCAATTAGGGTGAACTAATATGGGCGCACTTGCCAACTTTTCTTTCAAGGTATTCGTAGTTGTAGTGCATTCTTTCGTCTAACTAAATCGTCGTTTCCGTAACGCTTTCTCCAATGGGGTTGTTATCTTTGCATACTTGTATGAATCACCTATAGTAGCCTCAGGTGGCCTAGCAAACAACCCCTCAACTATTTCACCGTTTCTGTAGTGCCTCAATATTATGCTATAACCGCCACTTTTTCAGATCAACGCAAACCCCTTTGTTTGCATACAACGTGTCCCAGCATTGTCCCAAAGGGCAAAGGGCACTGCAAATATGCATTTCTTGGAGGTTTAATGAAATCTCGGAGTTGCCTACATCGCTTCTAACATTATCCTTAATAGAATTAATGGTCCTTTAATAGGCGTGAGACTATCCAAATATCCATATAGACTTCCAACATTATCCTTAATAGAATTGCATGGTCCTTTAACAGGCTGTAGACTATCCATTCATCCATATAGACTTCCAAGAATTTGTGGATGTATTCCCTAAATGTTGCTATCAAAATTCATGAAAATACTGCTGGTGCATTTTTCAACCCGAATGGCATTACATGATATGCAAGTGAACCCCATTCGGTTGTGAAAGTTGTCTTCTTCTTATCTTCTTTGGCTATCCTTACCTAATGGTATCCTTAAAATCCATCTGTAAATGAATAAGCCTCATTCCCCGCACCATTGTCGAGAACCTCGTCACTGAATGAGGTAGGGAAGGGGTCATATATGCACACATTTTTTAGGCTCCTATAGTCAACACAGACTTGAATTTCAGAATTTTCCTTTTTAGTTTGTATGAATATAGGACTTACCCACTTTGCTTCTTCCACCGGGAATATCAACCCTGCCTTTAGCATCTTATCAATCTTTGCCTTGACTTTTTCTTCATTCTTTTATTTAGACAATAGGGTCTGTGCTTGACTGGTCTTGTGTCGGGCTTCAAAATTATACGCATCTCCCCCGTGTCTCCTTTTATTCCTTTCAACTCCGCTACTGAGGATGGGAAAAATTCTTCATATTCTTGTAGCAGATTAAATATCTCCTTAGTCATCTCGACATCCCAATAATCACCGATTGAAGCAAGTTTAGGCTTTTCCTCAGTCCCGATGTTCATCTTCTTGGTATTCAGTGGTAGCAGATGAATTCATTCTGTTGTCGGTTCTTCTTTAATATCCCCCTCTCACTCTTTTTCTTCGAAATACATATGTCTAAGTCCTTCTTGATCATCATCATTTGTCTCGCTGTTTATATTTTTGCATGCTACTAACTGTCTGGTGCCTTGGTTTGGGAGCGGTTGCTCTTCCTCCTCCTGAATCTTTATGAAGAACAGTACCATTTTAATGGCCTGCAATGCTTGGGTGACTAGTTTTGTCTTTCCTTCAAAAGAGAAGCATTGCGTAAATTTATCTGGAACTTCTTGCCAAGCATTGGTTCCTCTTTTCCTCTCTTCAGTTAAGTACCAAGCCTACAGAATTGAATCCAGTGAATTTACAAACTTGTGTGCCCACATTTTTTCCGGTTATCCTTCACTCTTCCATTGGTCCTCACAATATTTCAAATTTTCTATGGGATCCGAGTCCCCTTGGTATTTTTCAGTGAGTTGTGGTCCCTCTTCTTTCTTGAACCTAGCTTTCAATGCTACTACAACTTTTTCCCATCGCGACAGGGAGTTGTAGTGGTTGGTCTACCACCTTGCTGATGTGGATTGTAAAGCCACATCCATGAGTGGGACCCTATGGTCCACTGGTACCTTATCTTCTATCTTGGCAATAAAGGTATTCACAGCATTCTTATTTCTTAGAGTTGGATATTCTCTTACCTCAGTTCCAATCCAGTTGATCCTTCCGATGTTGACGCATCTTCTTGTATTTATCTCATATCCTCCCTGCTGCCAATCATCCCAGGCTATCTCTGAGCCTAAATCTAAGCTTTGAATACTTTTCCAACTCACCGATCCCCCCACAGTTGGGTTGATGTAGTCTTCCCTTTTCCTTGTAGTCATTTGATAAAGATGATCAAGAAGCTGAGCATCTTCTCTGTTATCAACAGAATATGTGTACTGGGGACCTTGATATGGGTCGAGTGGCTAGGTGACCCTAACCTCTCTGTATTCGAAGATCATCAGTTCCTTCTTTAAATCTATTACTGCATAGTTCTCAAAATCCCAGTTGATCCCCAATAATGCTGGATAGGGATCCTTATCCCCCATAATGTCTGTTACCTCGAAGTATGTGTATGTCTTAACCCCTGCAACATCAACTTCGACCTCCTCCAGCCTACCTATAGGCACAATGTAGTACTAGTTTGCCATGTGGAGTTGTATTGGTGAATATGTCAGCTTCGGTCTTCCAAATGCTTCCCATGTATTTCTTGGCAAAATGTTGACATTTGACCCTAGGTCAAGAATTGTGTCCTTAATTTGGAATCCCGCGAATTGAGTGTTCACCTAGAATTATTTCCCTATTCTCCTCTTATTTCTTTTGACTTGCCGTATGTATTTATTTGTTGCATCATTTTATTCTCCTGGTTCTGTGGTCTCTTGCACCACCATTTCCAGGTTCTGTTTCAATTGTTCCAGCATCGGTGCATTGGTAACAATCTTTAAAAATAGCCGAAACCATTCTTCAATCGTAGTACTTGTACTAGCTTGGTTCTCCTTATCTACCTTGGCCTGTGGCAAATCAATGCCTTTACTTCCCCCAAGTTGGGCAAACGTCTCCACTGCCTCTTTAAAGTATTTTTTTTTCCTTTCTGTTTTGAACATTTGCTTTGGAGATGCTGGCCTTATCAGTTCTATCTGGTCGGTAGACTACGCATATTCCCTGGTCCCTTTTCCTCCTCGTGTCACTATAGCTACATTATGCATAGCTTGAGCCTCTATTATTCTTGGATTTGTATTTACCAAATTTGTTCCTCTTTGTCTGGCTCTTTCTCCCATCTTTTAATTAGCTGTGGCTAGTCTTTTGTTGCGTGCGTGTTAACTCTACACTGAGAGCACCAGGGTCTTCTAGGAAGTGGACATTCCCTGGCTACGTGGCCTTCTTGGTCACATTTTTAACATCGTACTGGTACTCTCCCTCCAGCTCAGCCTCCTCTCATGCCTCCCCCTCATCCCATGGGAGCCTCATTCACTCTATATGCAGGGCTGTCCAATATTTTCGCTAATGCATCTAGAGCCCTACACTGCTCTGTGTTGTGTGTTGTAGAAGCACATAACTCATAGTATACGTCGTTTGGAACATTGGAGTATTTCTGCAAGATTGGGCATAGGTGGATTGGATGACCAATGCTTTTGCATATCTCACAATACTCAGTTACAGTCTGATTCTGTTGTACATGGAACCTTGGAAACTGGTGTTGCGGTGGATATAACTCTTGGGTGTTTATCTACACAACTCCTCCTGCTGGAAGAGCTCCCTGTGCCCCTACTGCTGATGTCCCCACATATTAGCCCTGCAACCTTGGACATTCAGTTACCACGTGTCCCTCCATCAGACAGTGTGTACACCATACATTTGGTCTTGTGGGTCGCATTGGCTGAAAATCCTTCAACTTTTCAGTTAGACTAGCTATCTGATGTTGTAACCCCAATATGGAAGGGTCCTGAGCAGATGCTCCTCCTTTGAACTCCTGTGGATACCCCGCCATGGCCTCTATCTTCATAGCTTGCTCCAATGCATCTTGTAATGTGTCAATATTTTGTTGTTTTAATGGAGTTGTTGTTAATGGAAGAAGGGTCTTGATGAAAAAATATCTCTGATGGTTCAGATCAATTGGGTAAATTTTTTTTCCAATTGCATCCTTGAATCTCCTCATTAGATCCCATGCAGTTTCCCCTTCTCGCTACTTAATTTCCCACATCTCTGACAAACCTTGCCGATCTGTTTGGGGTAACTTGAATTCTTTAATTAATTCTCTCTTTACATCGTCTATTGCTGGGTTCTAATGAGCTTCAGACCATTTGATAAACCAGTGTAGAGATATCTCCGTGAGAGTAGTTTGGAACTCGATTAACTTACCTGCCTCTAGTGTCTGGCAAGCCCTCCATATGGCCTTGCAGAGGTACTAGTGTTGTTCCACATCATCATTACCCCTCCTAGAGAACTCTGGGTATCGGGTAAATGATCCCGCCATGCTTTCCTATGAGGGTGTTACCAACATAAAACCCATAGTTCCTGGCTGTGAAATGGTATTACTAGCACTATTGCTAGTGTGTATTACTGTTATAGACTGAACACTATTCAAGTTACTCAATTCTCGTATCTTAACAAAAATTTCACCTAGTGGCTGATAGAGTACTAGGGGAAGGTCGGGACTAGAGCTACTAGAACTTTGGGGAATAGAGTTACCTTGAGTTATGGGTGCTGGCCCCTCTCAAAATAGTTGCTCCATCGCAACATGCAACTCCACATCGGACATCTCCTTGGGGCACGCATCCTCTTCGTCGGACTTCTTTCCCTTCTTCATTTGGGCTAGGCTCCTATACACCTACCGAACTTCCTTGATGATCTGTCCTATATCATGGGGACCCACCTGACCTTCCTTTTCCTTTGCCATCTGAGGCACCTTCTCCTTGTCCTTTCGATTACTTTCCTGCTTCTCCAACTCCTTCATCATCCTTTCTCGCCACTTCTCGGCGATTTGCGCCCTCCGATGTGCTCATCACTCCCTCAACTTGCTAGAGGTCTCGGAATCCAGATCCCTATTCCCCTTTCCAATGTACTTGTAGCATCTCTCCCTCAGCTCCTTCCCCTAGTACTGGAGGTTTAAGTCTCCATCTTAGATTTTTGGAACTCCATCAATCCTTCATCTACCATCAAGGCTTTAATCCACAAAGGAATCTCCTTCAACAACTCTCCTCGTAATCTGGATCTTGATATGTCTTCTGCTTTCGAAAAATACTGGTAACACTCAGCTGCGAACTCCACTATGTATCTTTCCAAGGTAGATTGCACCCAGAAATCTACAACTTGGGTCAAATCGGTATCTAACCGATGAAGGGCTACCAGATCCTCATGCAACTACTTATGACAGATCTTCTGCAAGCTTCCTTGGATTGTCTTGGCCTATAGTCTCCTCAACCAGTTGTAGAGTTCCTCTGGAAACTTTCCCCAGAAGATGTTGTAGATATCATTGGCAGATTCAGAGAATAGAACCCGATTCTTAACAATTTTCTCTCTTTGCTGTCTCAAATTAGCCTGCTGTGCTATGTTCTAGGTGGGTATTCCACCAGCTTCATACTTCCCTTTCAAAAACCTGTGATACCATGATCTAGCTCCTAGATGAAATTTCAGGTCCTGACAACAGCACTATTTGTTGGCGAGGAAGAAGGTCTCTTGGGCAAGACCCAGGTTCAGGATGGAGGCCAACAAGGTTTCCGTAGTAGTCTAGCACAATGTCGGCATTTTCACTTTACTCCGAAGAGCAGAGAGTCTCACCCAAGTTGTGTTGTGACCTTAGTAATATTAGGATCAAAATAGGTATCGATCAAGCATAACTTATAGAATAAAATAGATAGAGCTGAGTGCTTCGAACAGGCTTAACTACTCTACACAAGATACTACTCATGAACGTATTCAGGATGAAAAAAATTAAAGTGACCAATACATTCATCTTAACCAGAGACACGTTATAGAACTCGGGACATCAAACCCAGATAATAGTATATTGCATTAACAATAGGGGACAGTACATTGCTCCTCAAAGTGATCCTGTCAGGACTAATTACAATATTATCACATAGAACATAACAGAATAAACAAAGAGAAAAAAATGAACAGAGCAAACAGAGCTCTCCTACGACTCCTTTCCTCTAATCCCTACCGTGCCAACCTCCTGTCCATGCTGGCAAACTGCCTAGTTGTTCCTTTTCCAACGCGACTGTCAGTTTCCCTTCCTTTCTGCTAGACTATTTGATACATCTCCCTGATCATTGGGAGTTCCACTTGTTAACACTGGAAAATCGTAGAGCAGAAGACAACATCAATTAATGTCGAGCCCAAGGATTTATAGGACAGGAATACATTATGGAATCAAAAATCTCTAAGGCTTTGAGAAATCAGATTTGAACTAGTCATAAATTCTCAAATGCACACTTTATCCTTCCAAAAGAGCGCATTCTGCGTGCACTGTAGCCCGATAAGCGTGCATTATTGGAAGTAGAAAAAAGTCACTTTTTGGGACCACAAGCAAGCAAAGGACAATTACTCCTTATGTGAAAGCCGCCTAAGGATAGAACCAACGCCTTCTTAGACATGATGTGAGCCCACAAAAGCATATTTGAGCACACAATGGAATCACACCTCTCCCTTAGGTCACCATCCATCATGTACCAAGGGAGCGAAGGAGGATTTGAAGCTCACCTATATAAACCCACCAAGAGATGAAAAAAGGATGATCACAATGTTGTGCTGGCCAAAGTTTCCCAAGAAACCCCAGCATTGTGTCTGACCTAGAGATGGAGCTAAAGAGGACTCGATATTTGGCCACCCAACATCTTAGTCCATTGCAGAAGAGAGAGAGAGTTAGACTGCATCAGAGGCAGAACTTGGAAGGCAAACATCCTTGCATCAAGACCTAGAGCCATTGCCGAGGGGCCCTTTGGCAAATGGGTAATATTTCCTTTTATTCCGAACATTTAATAAGAAGAGGCCATCAAGCCTTCATTTGCATTATTACTGTCTGGAACTCTCTATATAGCTTCTTTTGTGGTTTTAGTTTTAGTTTAACCAGATCATACTTCAGCATACTATTTCCATTAAGTTTTATGCTTTTGAGCTCCCCCCACATTCTGCCTGTTACCAATAGTTTAGAGAGTAGACCACACTCTCTAAGCTTGTGCAATTTCATACACCCGTGCAACTAATCCAACACAACAAGCTTGGTGACTCCACTAACGTGTTCCAAGTTTATGTGGTTGTGCCATTTTTTGCAAGAGACCCTTAGTCTATGTTGGAGTGGAGCTGCTAGTCCTCTAACCCATCTTGCAGTCCCTAGACTCACTAAAGTGATAGACTGAAGAAGGCAGCTCCTAATATTTTTTTTTACTTGCAGGTTTTTTGCGCGTAGTTTGTTCACACAGAGGCACATTGCGCGCGTTCAGGACTGACCAGCACATGGGAAGGTGCACCTATCAAGGGTTTTTGCGCGCAAATTGCAGAGAGATTTTTTTGTCCCTATTTTCTGCATTTTTTCTGCTTGTAACTGTGTTGGGAAACAACTAATGCATCTGCCAACACTTGTGTTGATACCCCATAGCTTCTGAGAACTTGCTTTTTGTTGCTCTCATGTAGGCATTTAGTTAGATTTCATTTAATTTGGTTTTTGCAAAAAGTGTCCACATAGTTTAAGTAGGGGGAAAATTAACCATTGTTGTCCAAAAAATTTATGTTTTTACAAATTCTGGTATGCACACTTAGTTTAACTAGTCCAAGTAAGTGGCTCATGACCACACATGCATAAGCTAGTGTAGAAATTGTATAGTTTAAATTCAATTTTTGCATTTAGGAAATTGTGGGACTAGGATTGAATCGCCAATTAGAGCTAGTAATCTCTGTTGTCTTTGCATCATTTGGTGACCCTAGACAAGCATATGAATGCTCTACATTCATGATTCTCCATCTCCCTTTAGTCACTCACATAGACTAACTAGGAAGATTTGGAAGTGGCCCATTATCCGCAAATGCTATCCATTTGAGCAAGGAACAACGTCACATAGTTTAACCAAGGGACTTTTGCAAAGGATCACCGATATCCATATGCTCAAACTATGAGATTGTTCACCATATTCTCACACACACTTGTCCACTAAGAAAAAAAAGCCACCTAAAAATAACTTAAACCAACTCATTAAATTCTCCCCACAGGGGCCACAAAAGAATTTATAATCTAAGTTAGGATCAAGGGGGTAGGCATCCAATAGGCCGCCTAGATCATACTTCATTTGAAACATAGAAGTTGCATATTTAGGGAGCTTAAAATCCACCTATCAGCCCACAGAAAATAAAACCTGAGCGCGGCAGAGACCCAATTCAGAGGGGGTTAGGCTTAGGCACAGTGCAGGCAGGTATCAGTTAGGGCTACCTAACTTGGCTGATACTCGGTACTGTTAGCTAACTACCAAGAAGCCCAAGATTCGAATGGTCATGTGGGACGGTGGTTCTTAGTGGCCAAAACTGGGGCATCCTTTACCCTATAGGTGACAGTGCAGGCAAGCGCCAGACCCTCTACCCTTACCTTGGTTGATTCTCTTCGATTGACTGGGTGCGTCGCCAACTCTTACAGGACATTCTTTTAGAAATCGCAAGAAATCCTCTCAAGGCCCAATTACTTTTGAGTGTGTGAGGACATAATAGGTCTTCTAGGATTTTGAGTCTCACGCGCAAACAAACAAAACCATTTTTTGCTTGATTGATCACATAGATTAAGTTAAAGGAAAATTCATTTTGTTTTTTATTTGTTTTATGTATGTGGCCATAAATTTGTCGTGATCACAAACTCGATCCCCTCAAAATTTTTCCAAACCTAACCTGGTCGACACTCAAACGGTTCCAATGGAACCTTGTCGATCCAGACATCTTTTGGACCTCCCCCCATTACCGGGAGGGGTTCCAGGAATTTCGCTGTTTAGGCATCAAAGATGAAACATTGCCACAGTAGTTGGTTTCTCCTTTCTTAGAGAAAACTTAGTTGGGAACCCTAATTGGTCTCCCAACACCACTCCCCCCTCGTTCGTTGGGGGTAGAGGAGTGCATCCCATATGGGAAGCCAACTGCATTCACAACAGGGTATGTCACAGACTAATCCTCGTTCTAAAAATAACTTCGTGTCTTCACATGTTGCCATGGCGTCAACCTCCCAATCACCCTTCTTAGTGGCGTTGAATCTACCAGATTTGACCAAGCTCACTAATGACCCCATCGTACACGACCCCAATTGGCCTCCCATGCCCACGAAGCTCCCTTCAGACATACCAAAGTTTTAAGGCAATCAAGTGGAAGACCCAAGAAATCATATAATGACCTTTCACCTGTGGTGCTCATCGAATAACATCATCGATGATAATATTCGGTTGAGGCTATTTCAACGCACTCTAACGGGAGTGGCCGTGAAATGGTACATGGAGCAACCTCCTGCTTCACATGGAACCTTTAGCACCCTCGCTACCACATTTCTCACATACTTTTAGTTGCCCATTCACCACAATTCAGGAATGGAGTTGCTGACCCATTTTAAACAATCCCCCTCTACCCATATTTCAGAGCATCTCCATGAATGAAGGTGGCGTCACAGCTTATGCAAAGAAAAACTTGATGACAGAGTCCTTTTAGATTTATTCTTGAAAACTCTAACAGTGGATATTTCAAAATATGTGGCACAACGTAACCCCACATCCGAAGAGGACACAATCATTAAAGCCCAGCAGCTTGAACTGATCTACATGCAGTCAGGGTACATATACAATATCCTGCCCAATGCCCCATCCCTGCAATATTATCAAGAATTTCCAGGTGCGTCTAACTTTGTAGACGGACTTATTGGGTCAATGACCCAAGAGTACCTAGGCAGCAACATTCAGAATCTCGATTACACACATGGGTCTACCCAGAACATGTCTCAACCCGGATTTCAAAGTCATCACATGCAACAACAAAATTTGACTAATAGGGCGCCAGCATATCATCAAGGAGGACGTTATCCTCTAACTGAGGGGACCCAATACGCAGGAGGAAAAACTAACGGAAGAGCTCCCCCCCAAAGCCCAGATGAAAACATGGGACAACAATATGCTCAGTCCTAAGCACACAACCCACCTACGCAAAACAATGCACAGGTGAACTTTTTGCAGCTATCCCAAAATCAACCACACCAGTATGATCAGGAGAACTACGCTCCTAACATGGCTGAGAAAAAGGAAAAAAAAAACCCCAAAGTGAACCCTAGACAGGGGGCAGCAACCAACAGCACCCATCAAGATCCCAGGCTAGAGGTAACTCCAACCAGAATCAAAACCAGGAGCTAAGAAATGCCCAAAGGCAAGGCAAAAGGCCGCATCTATGAACAAACCATTCTTGTTCAATATGTGGTGAGTACGAGCACTATACTCACCACTGTCCCGAACTCCCTGAGCTTAAAAAGCTTCAGAGTAACCGAGGACAAGGAGGATCTTCCCAGACAACTACGGTGATGCAAGAACCCTTCCCCCATCAAGGAACGGTCAACACTCAGCAGCAAAACCCAAATGATTTAGAGAAAAACAACCATGATATTTACATGACTGGCGAAGAAATGTTTTTCCAAACTCAGAATCGCAGCTACGACACCCCACCAGACACCAGTACGTCAGGGGCCAGTACAAGCGCACCGACTGCACCATTAACCATTCAAAAGATTCCTTTGGATCCATTGTCAAAAATGGTAAAAGGGCCTAATAGGCGAGCACGTAATTACTCCAAAGCAACCCACAATTATAACATCGTAGACGATTTAGCTCAATCACTTGCTACTATGTCCGCATTGGAAGTATTGCAGTCATGCCCAAAGCAATGGAAATCCCTACTTTATGCATTAGGCGCTATTGACCTAGCCGACGCGCGCATGATGGCTTTTGACTTAGACAAAGCCACCCCTAGGCTTCCTTCCATGGTCGCCTTACAGATACTAGTATCGGTATAGAATATAATTATTCACCGATGTGTCATTGACGAGGGTGCATCCACATGCATCATGTCAAAGAATGTATGGTAGAAGTTAGGAGCCCCCGAGCTCAAACCTTCCGTCATCACACTCAGAGCATATGACGGGCGTCCCTCGACCCCCGTTGGTCTCTTCCAAAATGTATTGGTCTGCTTAGCTGCCAAGATGGTCCACATAAACATCGAAGTATTGGACGCTCACTTGGATTACAATATATTCCTTGGGCGGAGTTACATGTATGCCATGTCTTCCATAGCATCCTCCGTCTTCCGCATCATGATGTTCCCCCACGAGGATCTAATCATTAAAGTAGACAGGCAGATGCACAGTGAAAAGCATCCCTTGACCAACACAGATGTAATTCTACCCTACATAGATACAGCCGCAAATGGTCTTTCACGGTATCAAGAATATGGCCCTAGCCAATTCAAACTGTCGTCTATCCTAGGGCCATTCCTAGGAGATCCTCCCATTGTCCCTAAGGTATCACCTGATGCCACAGGGGCCCCGGTATGCATGATTTCCACATCCAGCACCGAGGTTATTCAGGAAACATACTCAAGCAGTAACGACACCGAGGCATCAGCCACGACAGCCTCCCTATTCTACACTGCCTCCCAAACCCCTTTCCTCTACCCACCTCCTGGCTTCGCCTCCCAGCAAGTTTTGGCAACACTGGTGTTACCCAACATATCATTGGCACTCCCAGTATGGTACCTCATTCCCCCTTTAGGAACAACAACTACCAATGTTACTGCATTTGGGTTAAAGCACCCTGGTCCCGAGGAGCCCCAACCTACCCAAGCAATGGCCGAAACCGGTGACCACAAATAAGAAAGTTTCCAAGCGAGGAAATAAAGTGGTAACTCCCACCATGCAAAGGGAGTCATCAGCCTGCGTTATATGTGACATCATAGGACACCCTACTCACATATGTCTAGATTTAGACAAATTAAAACCACTCCTTGGCTGCGAAGCAGGCATCTAAACACGACGTCCCCTAAAAAGGAACTTTCCACCACAAGCACAGACAAAGCGCTGCGTACCAATCACGCATGCACTATCTGTGACACCTATGGGAACTATACCCACCATTGTCCAGAAATACCACAGTATAGGGACGCCTTACACGCGATCGAGTGATCATATCAAGAGGATCCCTCCATCTAGTCTATCAATGGCGCGTCCCGTATCATCCTGTACCTATAGGAGGAACGAAGGTCACCAGAAAGACAACCATTTGTCCCTCCTCCCCCCAAGCCACCATACATCAACCAGGAACATGGGAACCTGGTTGCCTCATCCTCTTGAGTTATCACACGCATTGATTAATGGAAACGGTTTGATCGAGTCTTTGACCCAAGGTCACCTAGGCAGCAGTAATCTATATTCAGGGAGTTACCAGGCATGCTGTCTACTGCAGACAGTTTGATACAGGCACTTGACCCAAGATAACCTATGCATCAGTAGCACCCATGATACTCATAGAGCTACCAGATAGTTAGATTCTACAGACGGCTTGATCAGGTCTTCTACCCTAGATCTTGTAGGAAGTAGTAACAACCAGGTAGGTAGATTCTGCAAATGGCTTGATCGGGTCTTTAACCCAAGATCACCTAGGCAGCAGTAGTACCATGCACATTGATTCTACAGACGGCTTGATTGGGTATTTTTCCTAAGATCACCTAGGTAGTAGTAGTACCATGCATGCCGATTCTACAGATGGTTTGATCGAGTCTTTGGCCCAAGGACACCTAGACAGTAGTAATCAAATACCCTGGATACTCATACGATTCTACTCAGAACGTATCACAACCTAGCTATCATGAAAGTCACCCCAACACTCATATACCAACCAGGGATAAGGGAACCAATATCCCCCATTCCTCACATATAATGGACCACTAGCACAACGTAATGCGCCGTTCAATGTAGTGCAACCTTTCCCAAGCTCATCAACAACCATACAACCAGGAGAATTGTGACAATCCTCCAAATGCTACAAAAAGAAGCCAAGGAACAAACAAAAGGGAGATCCTAGATAAGGGGCAGTAACCGGCAACAACGCCCCCCCAATGATCTTAGTTTGGGGGCAAACCCAACTGAAATCAAAACAAGGAGCCAAATAACAACTCCCAAGCGAACAGAGGCGATGCCACACAATCACACTCCAAAAAAATAATTTTTCAGCGCCAGCAGGTATGCAACCTCCCATCTTCCTTTCCAAAATTCATGCTTTTCAATAATACTGGATGAAAAGAAGATGCTTTCACTTGAGGTAGTTGTTTTTACAGGAAGAAACCGCAAACCATTCACAACACCATTCACTGAAAGTTACGGAGAAGGTACCATTCTACCCTCAGCATGATAGAGTCCCAAAGAACTTTGCATATCCTAACATCATTTCTCCATTAGAAATAGACCATAGGGTCCTCATACCCAACCACATTTATCATCACCTCACCCTGCATATGATAAATGCCCGCGTTGGTCGGTAGAGCCTCCCCTCCATGGTGATCATCATCCAAAGTAGACCATACATCACCCCACAAGTGACTCCATGGCCATACCATTTTAGTTCGGGAAGCACCTCATGCCCATCCATACATCATGCATAAGGTCAAGTTCACCATTCATACTCAACCCCCTTCCTAGAAAATTAGGTTGTACAAGCAGATTGAAATCACACCTTCGCGCACCACATTTGGCCCGCCATACCGCCATCAGCACAATCCCATCTGCGACTTCTTCTGCTTCATCAACCCCACACATAAGACCAACCAATGGGACCCCTACCCCCAGCAAAACACCATCCTCACTCCTGCAGTGAGCGACCCTTTTCCATGTTTTGGGGTACCCGTCTCTGTGTTTTGTACAAACCAAACCCCATTATTTTATTATTTTGGTAAGTTTACAAAGACTGCAAACTATGCCCTTCACCACTTCGCCCTCATATTTCACCTTTTCTCCCATGGCAGCAGTCCCTCATTGCCGTTGGTCGAAGTATTTCACCCCCATGCATGCATCATCATGACATTCACAGCCGGTCCACACCCGCCCTGGAAGTCCTACCGACTCCAGGGAGTTTCCCTTCACAAATAACTATGACTGCCACCAAGCTGCTCAAGTTTACTTTGACCTCGAGCCACTGAATCCCCATTATCTATTTTTAGTCACCTCTCACCAACATGCCTATGTTAAACTCACATCTCAGTCCCCGACCCCTTAGGTCAGCGACCCATGGTTTGGTTAAGTCTTCCTTTTTGTCGACCTCAACACCTCTTTTCCAAAAAGGAAGCGGTACCTTGGATGACCCCTTCCCATGCAAAGGGGTATCCTTGGGTGGCACTGTGGAAGACATCATTGTCCATAGATGTCATTGATCCTCTTGACATTCAACCACAACAAACGCTTTCATGTCACGATGGTATCGTGCCTTACAACCATTTCACTTTGATCAGATCCGTCGAAGACACGTGCCTCCATAAGCATCTCTGACAACAATGCTTACACAGGAATTTCCCAGATAGTACGTATGCATACATGGCACAGTGATACGCCATACCAAGGTTATGCATATGGGTACCACATTTCACCTATCGTCAAAGAAGAATCACCCCTGAGGGTGTCAGCAGTCATCGTCAACAACCACCAGCATCACTACCACAGTAGTGGCATAGACAGCACATGTATCTATCAATTTTGTTTAGCTAGCCATAGCATCATGAGCATTGGACATGTTTGCCTCATTGAAATTTTGCAAATATTTTGTATATTTTGTCTGCTTGCAAGGGGTCCCTTAGGTCATGGTTATCTCGGAAATGGTGAAAGGTGTTGTCAATTCCAAAATACACACAGAACTCTCTCTCTCTCTCTCTCTCTCTCTCTCTCTCTCTCTCTCTCTGTGTACGATATAGAAAAGAAACTATAATGTATTTCGGCTATACAGTTCTTCCTAGACCTCACACATTAGGGGGCAACTATTAATACTGGAAAATCATACAACAGAGGACGACATCAATTAATATCGAGCCCAAGGATTTATAGGACAGGAATACATTATGGAATCAAAAATCTCTAAGGTTTTGAGAAATCAGATTTGAACTAGTCATAAATGCTCAAATGTGTGCTTTATCCTTCGAAAAGAGCGCCTTCTATGTGCACTGTAGCCCGATAAGCACACATTCCTGGAAGTAGAAAAAACTCGCTTTCCAGGAGCACAAGCAAGCAAAGGACAGTTACAACTTATGTGAAAGCCGCCTAAGGACAGCACCAACACCTCCTTAGACATGATGTGAGCCCACAAAAGCATATTTTAGCACAAAATGGAATCACACCTCTCCCTTGGGTCATCATCCATCATGTACCAAGGGAGGGAAGGAGGATTTGAAGCTCACCTATATAAACCCTCCAAGAGATGAACAAAGGGTGATCACAGTGTTATGCTGGCCAAAGTTTCCCAATCAACACCAGCATTCTGTGTGCCCTGGATCTGGAGCTAAAGAGGACTCGATAGTTGTCCACCCAACATCTTAGTCCACCGCAGCAGAGAGAGAGAGCTATACTGCATCAGAGGTCGAACTTGGAAGGCAAACATCCTTGCATCAAGACCTAGAGCCATTGCCTAGGGGCCCTTTGGCAAGTGGCTAAGATTTCCTTTTATTCCAAATATTTAATAAGAAGAGGCCATCGAGTCGTCATTTGCATTATTACTGTTTGGAACTCTCTATACAACTTCTTTTGTTTTTTGGTTTTAGTTTAACTAGCGCATACTTCAACATACTATTTCCATTAATTTTTATGCTTTTGAGCTCCTTCCCGATACACTGTTACCAATAGTTTAGAGAGTAGACCACACTCTCTAAGCTCGTGTGATTTCGTACATCTGTGCGACTAATCCACCACAACACCACTGTTTGTTCTTGCCACTTCCTTCTGCCATATGTGCCTATTTTTGCAACATCCACGTCACCTGCTCTTTAGCTCTTCACAACCGTGACAACTCTCTGTCTTCTATGGTTGTGCTCTACCACCTGTTATCTAGGACTCAAAACCGTTTTATTTTCAAAACAATTGCCCCAACAATTCATGAATCGTGGTGGACGGGTAACTAAAAATACATTAGAAATGCAGTAGTGAGGGCACAAAATGTTACATGTGAAGCAAAAGGCTGCTCCACATACCATTTCACGCCTGGTCGAGTTAAGGTGCACTGAAATAGTTTTAATCAAATATTATCATCAATAATATTGTTCGATGAATGCCATAGATGGAAATTCATTACATGGTTTCTAGGGTGTTTCACTTGCTTCCCTTCAAATTTTGGAATGTCCGAAGGGCACTTCATGGGCATGGGGGACCAAATTGGATTGTGTGAATGGGATCATTTTTTAACTTTGATAGATCTGGTAGGTTTAAAGATGCTATTAAAGGTAACTGAGTGTTGAGTGCCATTGTAAACCGTGAAAACACAGGAATCTGGTTGCATATGGGGTTTGTTTTGGGGAGAGTACCCTGTGACATACCCGGCTGTGTGTTCTATTGGATCCCTGAATGGGTAGCACTCCTCTGCCCTTTAGGGATTGTGAGAGGAGTGGTATGGGGTGACCCTGAGGGAATTTCCACAGGTGTGGTGTTGGGTGAACCTTGGGGGTTCCCAACTAAATATGCCCCAATAAAGGATGAACCAATAAGGGTGGTTGTGTGCCGTCTTTGACTTCTAAATGGTGAAATACCTGGCACTCTTCCCTCTAATGGGGGGAGGTCCAAAAAAACGTCTAGATCGATGAGGTCCCATTGGGTTTGTTATGGTGTCAACTCGGTTTGATTTTGGAAATATTTTTTAGTTTTCTGAGAGGAGAGAGATTATTATCAAATAAAAATATGATCACATACATAAAACAAAGAGAAAAATACAAGGTAAATTTCCCCTTTAGATTAATCCTATGTGATCAGTCAATCAAAAAATGTGGTTTTGATTATTTTGCGTATGATACTAAAAAATCCTAGAAGACCTAATCATCTTCACACTCTCAAATGTAACTGGGCCTTACGAATATATCTTCTGGTGGGTATTGGGGCTAATGTCCTGAAATAACTGGTGACGCCTTCTAGCAACCAAAGAATCGACCAAGGTAATGGAAATAATATCTAATGCTTCCTGCATTGTCACCTATAGGGAAGGATTCCCTAGATTTGGCCACTAAAGTACCATCATCCCACGTGAGCATTTGATTCTTGTGCTTCTTGGTATTCAACTACCATTATCGAGCACTAGATGGGTCAGGTAGCCCCAAATAGTACTGCACACACTGGGCTTAAGCTTAACCCTCTCTGAATCGAGTCTCTGTGGTGCTCGGGAATTATTTTCCATCGGCGGATAGACAGGTTTAAAGCTCCCTAAATAGTCAACTTCTATGTTTCAAGAATTTAAAATGACCAAGGTGGCTTATTGGATGCCTACCCCCAATGGTCCTAACCTAAACTATTAATTATTTTGTGGCCCTTGTCGGGAGATTTTAATGAGTTCAATTAATGGTTAGTTTTAAGGAGTCTTACTTTGCTTATGGTGTGCCAATGTGTGTGATGAAGTGTACAATCAAAATGTTTATAGGATATGGATACGCGATGATCCTTTACACTCCCTCCTAATTAACTATGTTTGATTTTTCCTTTCAAAAAGTAAATGATGGGTGGATAATGGGCCGCTTACAATTTTTTCTATTTAGACTAAATGTTGCACTATAAGGAGATGGAAAACTATCAAAAGAGAGTGTTCATATGCATTCCCAAGATCACCAAGAGGTGCAAGGGTGGTAGAGATTACTTTCCTTCTTAGATACTTTGATCCTAGTCCCAAATCCTAATGAAAATTTTAAACTAAAATTAATGTAAAAAGTTGGAAAAATTGGAAACTAGCTAAACATGCATGGATATGGGCCACTTACTTCTTGCTAATTACCTATGTTTTTGGTTTCTATTATAACTAATAAGTTCATTCAGATAGCATGATTGGATTTTAAAAACCACTTACTTGCCTCCTAATTAAACTATGTGAATTTGTGATAATAAAATAAAAATTAGAACTATGCAATAGCTAATGTAGAAATCCTCTATTTTCCCACCGGTTTGTGGATGATTATTTCCTTTAGTTAAATGCCCTTTCCCATATCCTTACATTCAACAAACTGGAAAATAATTTTTTGCTAAAAACACAAATTCTGGAAAATTTACAGAATGCTGGAAAATGCAGAAATAAAAATCAGCAAGCTTAAAACAGTCATTCACACATTTTAACACAGATATTTTTGGTCAATATGACCCTGGAAAAACCCCCTACAACTCTTGGGGAAAACCAGTCTGAAAGCTTCTTCTTATTTCTAGAAAATGCTTTTTACAGTGAGAGAAATATTCAGAAAAATCAACAAGTAAACTTTTACAACTTATCTCGTTTTCCGTGCCTCACAGCCAACTGGAAAAACTTGCAAATAAAAATAGAACGGCAATAAATGCGTACGACCTCCTCGATTTTCATCCCAAATTTTCAGCCTTAAATATGGCATGCAGTTTTACTTTAAAGCTTATGCAGGCATGCATAAATCTTGATGTACAATTTTCAGCGATTTGGAGTGAGTTTGTAAACGACGAGTTGCTATACGGATTTTACGCCTCGAAATCTATGCAAGGGTAGAGCCACTCGTTGTATAGCCTCCCTCAAAAAATATTTTGACAAACCCCAACTACTCTTATCTCGATTTTTGTTTTCCAACTTTCTATATGGCCTCCTTGGAAAGCGAACCAAAACTGCGTACGGATTTTCTGAAAATCGTGCCCAAAATACGCAGCACTGTGTTGGCTAACCTACTGCTTTAATGCGGACTGTGAAACACTACTTTGGAATGTGTGCCCAGAAAATTAACTCTTTCTCCTCACCTGCCCCGAAATATCCCTTTGCTCTCTTACTCTCCCTTCTCTGTCTGCTCATGAAAGAATGACTGACCTTTTCCCTCCTTTTGCTCCTTTAACCTAACCCAAAGTGACTTTTGGGGAATCCCTAAATCTAATGGCTGAGATAGCTTTAGATCTAGGGTTGAGATTAAATGCTCATTTAAATCTCACTTTCTATTTTTTAATTCACCCCACTTTAATAAAGACCCACTTAGTCATTTATTTCCAAAGTCACTTTTCCTTTCTAATTTTACATTAACTTTTTTAAAGTCACTTTAAAATTAGACTTTAGTAACTTTATCACTTAAAGTCACTTTTAAATTAGATTTTACTTTATAACTTTATAAAGTCACTTTAGGAGAAAATTAAATTCTTTTGGACACTTTTCCCTAGGCCAAAGATCAAAGCCTTAGGGAACCACCTGTCCTCTGGTAACCAAATTTCAACACTCTCTCTTACCGAGGAAGGTGTTCCTCACCACACCCATCTTGTCTCTGAAGTAGACATGCTTGCCCCGTGGTAAGGCTTTGGTAAGAATATCTGCAACCTGCTCATCAGTGGGAATATACTCAAGCTTCATAGCTCCCTTCTGAACATAGTCTCTGATGAAATGATATTTGATCCCGATATGCTTTGACCTGTCATGAAATACTGGATTCTCCGTGAGTTTAATGCAACTCTGATTATCACAGTAAATCACTGAAGGTCTCAACGGCTGACCAAATAAGCCAAACAACATCTTGCGAAGCTAGATGGCCTCACAACTAGCTAGACTGGCTTCCATATACTCTGCTTCCGCTGAACTCAATGCTACTGACTGCTGCTTTCGGCTGAACCATGACACAACTGCCGAACCCAACCCAAAACAACACCCTGAAGTTCTCTTCCTATCAGAAGCACAACCTGCCCAATCAGAATCAGTGTAACCTGCCAATCTCACTCCATCCCCCTGCCTGTAGTCCAGACCATAATCCACTGTCCCCTGCAAGTACCACAAAATGTGTTTTGCAGCCACCCAGTGAACCTTCCTAGGCTCACACATAAACTGACTCATCGTGTTGACTGCAAAACAAATATTTGGTCTAGTGTTGACCAAATACATCATGAAAAGGAACAATCATTTGTTGTTGGTCGCTTTAATTGTTTTCACAATTCAAGCTCCACATAAATTGTCAACCCGAGGAAGTCTGTTTATTCCAAAGACAATCACGCACTGGATATGCTCAATTTCAAAAGCAAGAACAATGTTGTAGTAAAAAGCCACACAATTATCAATCATACAAATCTAATTATTCACACTCTGTTAATCAAATCTGAAGTCACTTATGTTATAGAAAAAGTAATTCCTATATTGCAGTTTAGAATCCAAATAAAGGGAAATCAATCTGCAGGAAAGGAAACCAATCAACCATAACAGGAACAGGACCCTATTCCTTTAAATAGGAACTTCAACACCTGCTGCCTGACACTAATCACTCTGTAGAAAAGATAACTCAAGAGACCAAGACCCTATTCCCATGAACAGTAACCTTCAACACTTGTCTCCTGTTTCTAATCACACTGCAGGAAAAGAAAGGCAATTAGTGGGAGCAGGACCCTATTCCTTTGTACAGGAACCTTCAGCACCTGCTTCCCAGCATCATACATTCAAACATATAACAGAAATAGATTTCTCAACTTCTTAAGAATGAATGTTCTGAACACATGCAGCGTTAAGGAAACAGAATACTCAATAAACTACGGAACTGTGTAACTGGTGTCTCAACAACAGAATTAAAGTAAAGTGCAAACAGCATAAAGAAATTAAACAAACTACAGGGACAGAAGGGTGAATCTTGTGAGGAAGGCGGGCCCTTTCCCTCTCACAAGATTCCCCAGGGAAAGAATTAAATTGGAGCACTCAAAAGAAGATTTTATTCATCTGTCAAAAGAAATGATACATTACAGATGGAGTCTAGCTCCAGTCTCTCAAATACAATGTTCTCCTGTAGCTTTCAAACTCGAACTCCCCTCTAATGATGATGTCTCCTCTTTTTAAAGAGGAGACATCTCTTACAATTACATGAGAGAAAATCTGTGTTTATCCCAATTCTGTTCTTCTTTCTTAAAACAGGACTATTCTGTTCTTCCATAAAAAGATATTGTTACAATAGATACAACAAGAATGCTATCTTCAGAATAATCCGTGTAACCACGTCTTCATGCTGTTGCCATTGTTCCACAAAATACTCTTCCAGAATCGCAAATTACGAGTGACGGAATTTGCGTGCTTGCTGGCTGTTTCAGCAACGAAGTCAATTGTTTCAGCAACGGAGTCGGCTGCTTCAGCAATGAAGTTTGTCTGTTTCAGCAACGACCGATTGTTCCAGCACAGCATATAACTTATCTGTGATCTTTTAGACTTATGTTAGCAACAATCCACTTCGATTAATGATAAAATATAAGAGTATTATGGAATTATATGTAAACAGATTAAACATATAATAAAGAAGAGGATTTTATATACCTTGGGATAAAGTAGATGAAAATGATAATGGAATCCTTTCTAATCATGGTTAGAAAAGTAAAATGGTGTCAAAGTATATAGCAAAAATGATACATAGTGGAGTCCTAACAATTATTAATGCAATGCATGGGATCACCAACTCGAATCCAAGCATGAAGCTTCTTCCGGTTGGTGATCATCGGTGTAGGCCATGGATGTATCCTCCGTGTGGAGATACGCAAGGATGTCCATGTTAAGTCCCTATATTAATAGTGTAGCCCCCTTATTATGTTAGTGTAGCCCCCCTTATTGTTATTATTGTATATACCTTTAACCCCTTTTTATTATTATGTGCCCTTAAATTATTATTATTGTTAGTCCATTTAGGATTACATTGTGGCTGTAGGTATTACATTATGGCCCCATGGACTCCTATATATAGAAAGGAGGTTTTGTAAATTGTATCATCGAAGAATTGTTCATTCATGTAATGTCTTGGAGGTTGCCCCCTTGAAGTGGCTCATTTCTAAGGCGTGAATATCTCTTTTCTTCTCTCTTTAGAGCTGGTTACACAACATTTGGTATCAGAGCTTTGGGATTCTAGGGTTTCGCTGCTCCAAACAGGTCATCGTGGAATTTTCGCTATAAATTTTTTTCTACGAAGCTTCAGAAGCTGAAATTTCTAGGGTGCGAAGCTGAAATCTTGAGGAAGGTTTTCTAAAAATTTCAGATCTTGGTTCGCAATATTTGAGGAGATATCATCTGTGGAAGTTAGGTATCTTTTCAGGCTTCCAAACAGGTCATCGTGGCATTTTCGCTATAACTTTTTTTCTACGAAGTTTCATAAGCTGAAATTTTTAGGGTGCGAAGCTGAAATCCTGAGGAAGATTTTCTAAAAATTTTAGAGCTTGGTTCGCAATATTTTCGGAGATATCATCTGTGGAAGTTAGGTATTTTTTCAAGCTCCTAAACAGGTCATCGTGGCATTTTCGCTATAAATTGTTTTCTACGAAGGTTTAGAATCTGAAATTCGTATGGTGCGAAGCTGAAATCCTGAGGAAATTTGTCAAAAAATTTCAGAGCTTGGTTCGCAATATTTTTGGAGATATGATCTGTGGAAGGTAGTGCTTTTTCAGGCTCCTGAATTTCATCTCAAAGAGGTGATCGTCGGAAAATTTCAATAACTCTCTCTGGGCAGTGGATTTGAGTGCCGTAAAAAGCGCTCACAAGTACACGGACTGCAGTTTCTTGGCTATCAATTTCAGAGACAAAGGACGAAACAGTGACACGTGGCAAGTCCTACAAGTTTGCTCTACTGAACCAGTCCAGAATTAGGTCATTGTGGGAGATTGGACACAACTTTGTCTTGGGGAATCCAAATTAGATCAGACCTGTGGAATTTGAAATAAGCTTTAGAGGGCTACTACAGGGCTTAATTTCAGATATTGAATATTTTCAATTACATAGATAATTCAATTTCAATATCGAGCTCCTCAAAGCTAGTAAAAGGTGTGTATTTTTTTTCCAAATTGCATAAGTCTTGTTTGAAGAATCAATTTGAATTGATTCCAAGGGCATATTTTAGAATTTTTATCAGTATTGGGTTCTATAATGCCTCCAAAAAATAATTCGATACCCATTAATCCCTCAAAAATCTATACTATGACGCATGAAGAGGAAGAGTTGCAGTATGAGATATCAAAATTACGGTACCAAGTGCAACAAGTTTCAATCTTACGAAGAGAAATTGAAGATGAAATAGATGGTTTAAAAGCAAAAATGGAGGCTAAGTTGGATGGTTTGAAGGATCAAATAATAGCAAATATGGATGATAAATTAGTGGAAGATCACATCGAGCATCAACAACAAGTTCTCCAACTCTCAAAGGATAACACAACTTTGGTGCAAAATCTAATGAAACAACAGGAAGATCAACATCACATCAAAAGAAGTTATGAAGCAGTCATAGAAACAAGAACTCGACAAGTACGATCAATTTCAGAGTATCTCAGCAAGTGGAAGAACTTTCCTGTAGAAGATTTCACATGGGATGATGAGAATTTTATACAGAAACATCAAGAAATAATCAAGCGTTGAGGACAACACTTGTTTGAAGGAGAGGGGCATGTTAAGTCCCTATATTAATAGTGTAGTCCCTTATTATGTTAGTGTAGCCCCCCTTATTGTTATTGTTGTACCCCTATAACCACAATATTGTTATTATCGTGCCCTTAAATTATTGTTGTTAGGTCATCTAGGATTACATTGTGGCCCCACTAGGATTACATTGTGGCCCCATGGACTCTTATATATAGAAGAAGGTTTTCCGACCGTATCATCCAAGAATTGTTCATTCATGTAATGTATTAGAGATTGCCCTCGAAGTGGCTTATTTCTAAGGCGTTCATATCTCTTTTCTTCTATTTTTGAGCCGGTTACACAACACAATATACTTCCCCTGTCCCAGGCTGTCCCAGGAAGAAATGCCCCTCCTCCCGCCACACCTCCAAACCCAAAAAGTAATGCATCAAGCCGATGTCCTTCATCTCAAACTCCGCCGCAAGATCTCTCTTGCAGTGCTCTATGAGTCTCTCTGCACTCGTAATGACCAAGTCATCCACATACAACACCAGAATGAGAGGCTCCTCACCTATCACAATATAGTAAAGGTTCGGATCTGCCTCACTCCTTGTGAAACCCATCTCCTGCAAGTATGTATCTATCCTCGAGTACAAGCTCTGGGAGCTTGCTTCAGGCCATAAAGGGCCTTCTTCAGTCTGCACACATGGGACTCCTTCCCATGCACCTCAAAGCCCTGTGGCTGCTCAATGTACACCTCCTCATGTATGAAGCCATTGAGAAATGCGGTCTTCACATCCATCTGGTGGATCTTCCAACCCATCTCTGCTGCTATCGATATAATGGAGAGGATCGAAGTATATCGAGCCACGGGAGCGAAGGTCTCCTCATAATCAACTCCCTCTACCTGGGAGAACCCTCTAGCCACAAACCTCGCTTTGAATTTATCAATGCTGCCATCTGCAGCATGCTTTACCTTGTAAAGCCATCTAGAAGTAACCACGGATTTGCCCTCAGGCCTCGACACCACCTCCCAAACATCATTCTTCATGATAGAAGAATACTCCTCCTGCATGGCCTCTCTCCAGACCTGCTGGCTAGCTGCCTCCTCATAGCTAGAAGGCTCAAAGTCAAGGATGCTGGTAGCCATTGCCATATAGCTACAAAACCTCTCAGGTGGTCTGCTCTCTCTGACCGGCCTCTTAGGCCCAGCAATAGATGTGGCCTCTCTCAAGGTGTCCTGAAGCCACTTGGGCTTCCTCTTCCCTGAGCATACTTCTCCCATTGGAGAATGAAACTCCTCCTCCTCATCATCATCGGGAGCCTGAACTCCTGACTACCTGTCTGCTGTCCTCCTGCCTGCACCTAAACGTGTAGAAGTTGAGGTACCGTGTGAACTGTCCATCAGTGGACTCCCTAGTGAATTGCTCTGTGGACTGCTCTGCATGCTGCCCGAAGCACCACCCCTCTGACTCTGTGAGCCACTGCTCACTGACGGACCTGACATCATCATAGATGTACCTCCGGATCCTCCTGATCCCTGCCCACTGGATCCCTGTGACTGACTCAGCTGCTGCTGAGGGTCTGGCTGATCCAGATACTCTAACTCCCATGACCTCCTAAAGGCCCTATCCTCCTCGAACTTCACATCCCGCCTGACAACAACTTTCCTCTGTGCAGGAACGTAAATCCGAAAGGCCTTTGAGGTCTCACTGTAGCCCACAAAGATACCCTTCTCTGCGGTGGGCTCTAGTTTGGTCCTCTTCTCCTTGGGTATGTAGGAGTATGTGATACACCCAAAGATACGAAGATGACCAACATCAGGCTTCTTCCTAGAAAAAGCCTCCTCCGGATTCATGTGCCCCAAGGCACGATGCAGACTCCTGTTCTGCAAATAAATAGCTGTGTTGCAGGCCTCTGCCCACAAAAACAATGGCAACCCCTGATCATGTAACATGGCTTTGGCAGCCCCTCCGATGGATCCGTTCTTCCTCTCCGCAACCCCGTTCTGCTGGGGGTTGTAAGGAACAGTGAGCTCCCTCCTAATGCCTGCCTCCGCACAATAGTCAACAAACTCTCCAAGGGTGTACTCTCCTCCATTTTCCGACCTCAGGGACTTGATCTTCCGACCTGTCTGTGTCTCCACAAGAGCTCTGAACTCCTGAAACCGCTTGAAGACCTCACTCTTGGTCTTCAAGAAATAAATCCAGGTCCTCCTAGAGTGATCATCAATGAATAAAACATAGTACTAATATCCACTCAAGGAAACATGAGACATCCAACCGCTCACATCGGAATGAATCAAATCAAGTATCCCAGTCGCTTTGCTGTCACTGCTGGGAAAAGGGGATTTGGCAAACTTTCCCATCGCACATCCTCTGCAAGTATCAAAGTGACCGCATCGAATCGTCACACTCAGAGGACTCCCCAAAAAGTCCTCAAGGCTCCATGATACATATGCCCCATCCCGCAGTGTTAAATCTCACATGCTCGTAACCGTTTAGCTCTCCGTCGTTTCTGCATTCACCGCTTCAATGCCAAAAAGGCCGGGAATGAAAACATGTACACTCGCATGGCGTACAATTGTCACTCTAGTCGAATCGCCTTGAGCGCCCTGGGATACATCAACACATGTCCTCCCCTGAATAGTATCTCATATCCTCTGTCCTCCAAAGCTGAGACGGATATGAGGTTCTTCCTCATCCCTGGCACATAAAGAACATCTGACACCTTCAAGGGAGGTTTGGACTCCCTCTGAAATGTCAAGGTTCCCACACCGACTGCTCTAACAACTCTGTCATCACCGAGTACTACCTCTACATCAGTGCCACTCTCTGAAAGCTCTGAGAAGTACTCACGGACTCCTGTCATGTGACGTGAAGCCCCACCGTCCACATACCAGATACCCGAAGATGCTCCGCTAATCGAGGGAAATGCATGCTCCCTCTGAACCTCTATGGCAGATAATCCTGCACTAGAAGACTCACATGCAATGAACCCAAACTCCCGGTCAAAGCGATCTGCAAAGTCCTCAACCTCTGCTGAAGCTGCCATGCTCTGGTTCTTCCCCTTCTTCTTCTTCTTCTCCGGACACACAACTGCATAGTGTCCCATCTTCTAACAATTCCAACACTTCACCTTGGAATAGTCCTTCTGTGTGTTATCTTGTTTACCTTTACATTTGCCTTTGCCCCCACCATTGCTTGTGGAAGCCTGCTTCTTCCCTTTGCCTTTCTTGCGTCCTGCCAACAGTGCTACATCCTCATCCTGCTCAACCGGCTTGGCTGCCCCAAGCTGACCTTTCCTGATCTCTGTCTGAATGCAATCATCCCAAAACCTCTCCCATGTGGGAAGGGTCTCACGTGCACAAACCCCATCAGCAAAGTTCATCCATGAACTAGGGAGGCCATTCACTGCAATCCGCACCAACTCAGTGGGTGGAATGACCTCTCCAATTGCTGCCAACTCATCTCTCACATTAGTAATCTTTGTGAGATATCCAACTGCACTATCAGTCTTACCCATCTTAATGGTCTTCAGCTTCTCCTTTAGGACCATTTTCCGGTTCTCATTGGTACTCTGGTAGAGATTGTTCAATGCTGTCCACATCTCATGAGCATTTCTCTTTCCTTTCACATGAGGAATGCAATGGTCTTTGATTCCGTCTAGAATCAGTCTCTTACCCTTGTTGTTCTTTCTATTATATGCTGCCAACTGAACAGCATCAGTAGGCACATTAACAGGCTGCTGTTGGGTATGAACCATGATATCCCAGACTTCTGCCTCCTCAAAGATACTCTGCATTCTCTCCTTCCAAACGCTATAATTGGTATGCCCATCCAACCTATCCTCCACCCTCAATCCCAATGACATCCTGCTGTCCTAAAAACTGAAAAATAGCACTTTGTAGTAAAGATAAAAATTCTGTGTGTGAAAAATCAGCAGATTATGTTTTTCTTCTCGTTGTCCCAAACTGCACTTTCAGCACCCAAGCTTTGATACCATGTAGAAATTTCATGTTTTCCCACCCCGGTTTTCAGTTTCACCTTATTTCTCCTTTTAGTTAAATGCCCTTTCCCATATCCTTACATTCAACAACAGGAAAATATTTTTTTGCTGAAAACACAAATTCTGGAAAATTTATAGAATGCTGGAAAATGCAGAAATAAAAATCAGCAGATACAAAACAGCGATTCAACACATTTTAACACAGATATTTTTGGTCAAGGTGACCCTGGAAAAACCCCCTACAACTCTTTGGGAAAACCAGTTCGAAAGCTCCTTTTTATTTTTAGAAAATGCTTTTTACAGTGAGAGAAAAAAACTCAGAAAAAATCAACAAGTACAGATTACAACTTATCTTGTTTTTCGTGCTTTACCACCACCTTGAAAAACGTGTAAACAGCAAAACAGAACAGCAATAAATGTTGTACGGACTCCTTGGTTTTTGTGCCCAAATTTGTAACCTTAAATGCTGTTGTACGGACGGTCTAGAAATGTGTGCAAGCTGCCATAAATGTTGATGTACTATTTTTCTCGATTTCCATGCAGAAAAAACAATAGAGTTGTTGTACGAATTTCTGCCTCGAAATCTGTGAAAAGGTACAACCACTTGTTGTACGGCCTCCCTTGAAAAACGTGCCAGCAAAACAGATTTTCTGCTCCTCGATTTTCATGCCAACTTGTTGTACGACCTTCTTGGAAACTGAGCCAAAACTGCTGTACGGATTTTCTAGAAAATTGTGCCTAAAATATTCCTTTCACTGTGTGCTAACTCTGTTGTACGGACTTGCTGAAACATTGCTTTGGAATGTGTGCCAAAGTGCTGCCTCTTTCTCCTCACTGCCCATAAATCTCCCTTGCTCTCTTGCTCTCCTTCTCCCAATCTGCTCATGAAAGAATGAATGACCTTTTCCTCCTTTTCCTCCTTTAACCTAACCCTAAGTGACTTTTGGGGAATCCCTAAATCTAATGGCTGAAATAGATTGAGATCTAGGGCTGAGATTAAATGCTCATTTAAATCTCACTTTCTATTTTTTAATTCACCCCACTTTAATAAAGACCCACTTAGTCATTTCTTTCCAAAGTCACTTTTCCTTTCTAATTTTACATTGACTTTATTAAAGTCACTTTAAAATTAGACTTTAGTAACTTTATCACTTAAAGTCACTTTTAAATTAGATTTGACTTTATAACTTTATAAAGTCACTTTAGGAGAAAAATTAAATTCTTTGGGACACTTTTCCCTAGGCCAAAGATCAAAGCCTTAGGGAACCACTCTTTCTCCTAAGAACTACCCCTAACAAACTTGCTTCAAGTTCGCCAGCTAAAAACATGTCCTAACAGTCAAGAAACACCATAACACAGTGCTGACAGATTTATTCTTGGCTTCCAATCACTTTACACTAACAAAAAATGGAGAAAATAAGTGAAAAAATGGCTCATTGGTTTCCGCATGGGTTATTTCCACACATGCACGCAAATATGCGTGTATGTCTGAGTTGAACGTGTGCAGACCTGTGCGTCTATCTAAGATGAATGTGCATGGTTTTCTTGTGCACGGAAATTTTTCTTCTCCTAAACTGAATCTCTTCATAGAGGGTGAATGAGAGAATATGAGGAAGAGGAGAGTTAGTCCTACAGCAATCCTAAGCAGAAAAGAGGTTTTGCAAACCACAACCACTTAGCTTAAGAGGAAAAATAAGTGGAGTCACCAATCCTGTGTCGGTGTGTTTAGTACAAGGGTGTACGAAATTCACCGGTTCTTGGTAGGAGTGATTGCTAGCCTACAAGTGATGTCACAGGGGGAAAATGGGTTGTTAGATGGTTAGTGAAACATCATAACATGTAGAAAAACTAGTTATAAAACATAGCATACTACAAAAAGAGGAGGAAACAAGAAACAAAAAATACACATATAAAACAATCTCAATATTTAGTAAATGAACTAATAATACCAACGGAGAATGAATCCCCTTTTATTAGCTGCTGGTGGTAACAAGAGGTAGAACGCTCAACACTCACAGTGAGTCCTTAGAGCTATGGAGCTCTAATACTCAAAGCAAGGAGGGCTCTTCCCTTAAGCAGTTTGCAGGCCTCTCTCTTCTCCTCAAATGAGTGATCGGATAACAGACAACTCATGCACTTCTCCTTTGGGATTGAGATTTTGAATGGGAAAAAAATCAATCCCTTCACTCCTTTGTTGATTGGACAACACACTCTTGGTTTGCTCATGGGAAATTTGGCTAGCATAACAATGTGTTCTAAATTGTTCTTCTCATGGTGGTAATTTATAGGAAAAATTCAAATCTTCTTCCCTCACTTGGTAAAATTGTGGATAGTGACCCAATATTGGTGGTTGATTCCATTGTGTGCTCACTTGAAGTCTTAAGGTGGCTCTAGGAAGATGTCCTTGGGCGGCCTCAAGTGGAGAATATTCTTCCTGAAGTGTGCAAAGTGGTCTCGGATGGTGACATTCCACTATACTCGGGACCGTGTGACTTATTGTGGGAAAGTTGTGGAGACTTGCACTGCTATCGAAGAAAAGGGCATGCAGAGCACATTGTGCTAGTGTCTTCTATGTGCAATTTAATAAATTTTCCTTTTGACCTTATATAAAGTTAAATTTTCCAGATTCTATAATGTTTTTCCACCCTGTAAATCCTTCTGCTTAACATTTCATGATGTCCTTTGCTTGTCTGATTTTTCAGTGATAACAGACAAGAATAAAAAGGTGGACTGGAAGGTCGGGTTACAGAGGAATGCAATGGTAGAAAAATGGAAGCATCTATCGTACATCTTGCAGAAATTCCTCACCTGCGAGGGGAGGTATTCATTAACCTTCCTTTACCATATTCATTTGCTACTTCAATTCTAATCGTGTAAGATGATCAACTTCCCCTATTTTTTTCTGAAAATTTTAGAGAAGATGTCTAAAAGTGTTCAGAAAAGTCAAGAAAGTCAAATCAGGTTCAAGTTATGCCACTATGGTTTGTTTGCAATTTTAATTAAGGAAGATTTAGAAGGGAAGAAGAAGACTTGGGAAGGGTTCCTAAAAGCATTTCAAATGGAGGGTAAAGTGAAGCAATCGGGAATAAATGGAAAAGCCACCAAGGGGAGGACCGGCCAAAAGAATAAATTATCAACCCCGTAGACTGGTGAGGTCCCGAAGACTAAGGTAAAGAAAACCCCATCCGAGAAGCTGGTGCTGGAGAAAAAGTAGAAACCTATAATTGAAACCCCAGGCCCTTCAAAGATACTAAACGGGAGCTCTGCCAAGAAAAGGTGTGCTTCCTCAAAAGGAATCCATACTGTATCAACCTATCCGATAGGTATTGATGACTCATAGCCTAATTCACCAATTGAGGATAACCTCTCTCTCCTTCCAGATGTCGCAGTACATTTGGTGTTTATTGCAGGTTATGTAGAAGAGGAAGATAACACTCCTCTGTCAATGTTAATTGAAAAAGTGAAGAAAAGGAGGACATTGAATATACATGATGCAAGTACAGGGAAGTAACCGACATTGGATCAGGCTAAGGATATGGGAGGAATTCAATAAGGAAGACCAATCTTTATATATACACAATCAGGTATGAGAACTAAAACAACGAATCTATAAACTTGAAGTGTTGAACCAGGCTATGCAAGAATAGAACACAATGATCTAGAGTAGGAATTATGAATTGATGGAAGAGGAATGAGAAAGAAACCAACAGGAAAAGATGTGGAAATTTTGAGCATCTAAATGCTATAGTCACCTTAGGAAGGTGGTGAAACAACACAAGAATTCTCGCAGTAAGAAGTCGAAGATAATGAAGACATGGATTAGTATTCAAATACAGGATTAAATGGAGCACTCCATGCTAGTTTTTTGCAGAGGTTAAGGTTGTGTGAGGACACACAACGAGATAGGGAAGGGAGGATGTTGGTCATCATAATTTTCCAATTTTTAACCTCCACTTTACCCCAACAATCACCAAAACCATATGTTTTACCCTTGCAACCTACTTATTCTAAAACCTCTTTTAGTCCTTGTAATTATTCTTGTACTTCTTTCATGATTTTCATTATTAAGGGTTATATGAACTTAATTAATAATTATAAAAGATTAAATAGTCTATTTGCCTTTGCAACTTACATTTTTTCTTTACTAAGGTGATTTGATCAAACAAGAGTATTAATCAATGTGAAAGGCGGGTTGGTGTAGTAATGATTCTTCTATCATCTGTCATTCTTGCACTCACTGGGAAGCTTGCAACACCAACATGGTTCACGCTTACATCCGATACAACTTGGAAATCCATGTATTCTTTGCCAAAATATTAGTGCACTCTATTGAACTTGGAGTGCTAAGGAAAATACGGGATATGGAGGCTAGGGTTTCAACCGAATACCCTTGATTTAGTATTTTTATCAACAATCGAAAGCCTAAGATAAACTCTTATTTGGTTTCTGTTGCGGCCATGAGCTGAGTGATGTATGTTTAATAGGGTTTCTAGTATAATTAGGGTAGTGATACACTGGAGAATTTTTTGCTTATATTGTAATATTTTTGTGTCGCCATATTTCTGGGCTAGAGCTAGTAATCCACGAAGTACATTTGAAACTTTTGAGTTTAATACAAGGAGTTATGCCAGTTATTCATTTCCTGTTCTAATGTTTTATGTGATGCATTATTTGAGCATTTGATTTTCTAGATCGCGTAACATGGAAATGAGCTGGTTGGCTAGGGCCCAACCAATTGAGCTCCTTCTCCTTTTTTCATAAGGTGTGTAAGATCTATTTTCTTATGCATGGTTTTGAGCAAGAGATATTTCGTTAACAGGTTCTATCTTCTTCATAAATCGTGTGTGATTCGGATATGAGGTGTGCATGTGTGGGCGTGTTCATTTATTGAATGTTATGACAATATTCCTTTCCTTTAATGCATTGTATATTATCTTCCTTTCAACAAAGGGTGTGTTTTAGTTTACTTGCACCGGCGCATTTTAATTCTACAAGTGAAGGCTGCTTCAGTTTACTCCTGCAAGTTAATCTATTTTCTGTAAGTTAATTTGTTTTCCTTATGAAAATCGTGTTTACTTCTAAGTATAAGTTACAACAATTTTAGCATAAAAGTGTAACTTAAGGTTGATATATTTACATCTCCATGAGCATTAATGAAACATTTTTGCATCGTAAAGGATCTGTACTTGTGCGTATCTCCCTATCGAAGTAACCCAGTTTAAGATTGGAAATTAGTAAAGGGACCTCTAAACTAAAACTTCCATGTTATAAGAGTGCAAATCAGGTTCATTAGACAACAATCATCTTGGAAAGAAAGCATGCCTCATATTTAGATTATACGATCATTTTTTCACACGAAGAAGTTCCCTGTTGTAGTAGAGATTTTCCTTTGGATTTTGAAGTAAGTCTTACCTTTGAATGAATGATTAGATAAGGAGTATTTTGATTATGCGCAACCATTTCCTCTACTCTGGTTTGCCTTGTAATTACTTTCTAGTTAGCACACTTTCCATTTTATGCAAGTGGTTTGGAAGCTCAATACATGAATACTGATTTCTTAGTACATGAATCTATGTTTTGGTACAGGAACCGATATCCTGGTACAGGAACCCATAATTATTGTATGAAGGCCTAAATACTTAGTGCAGGAATAGAACATACTTCCATTGTAGGAAGATCGCTTTAGTACAGTAACATCATTCTAGTGCAGGAACATTGTTGCGGTGTAGGAACGATGATTCAGACCGGGAAGTAAAAGTTGTAACACAGACAAATGCACTTTACAGTTTGATTACTTCCTTATCTTATGACTGCGCTGAACTTAGTCTCAAATATTTATTTTTCATTTCTCGAGATTATTTATGCTGATTGGAAGTTCCTTTCATTGATTTCTTTTGTAAAGTACTTTCTTTTTCATTTCCAGCACCAGAATTCTCTTGGTATTATTTGTTGTGTGATATTTTGATTCTGCAAATGTAATTGGGGAAGATAGGAACAGATTTAATGATGGTGCATACCATTTATTTGCATTTCTTGTGCTATTCCTCTAAGCTTACGTAGCCCCGGGTTGACAATTAAGTGTTGAAGGAGTTTGTTGAAATGTGACTCCGGCACCTAACACCAAGCATTGTGGATCGTCCTGCAAATCATGTTGGCTTGACCGGTGCTATATCTGCATATCAAAAGTTAAGAATCAGTACCACATACATATTCTAAAAAACTTAAATACACCAAAAAATATAGAAAATTTCACTTACCATCTAGTCCCCATGCTTGGCTAGGCAGAAGTGGCAAATTGGGATCCCCCTGATAGTTAATACCACTATATGGATAGTTGTCTATGTATAGTGTCATCTGGTCCCAATGTGCAAAGAAATTTGGTCAAAACAAATGTCTAACTCCCCCTCCCCTCCTCTATGCAGTAGTTGCCCCCAGCAGCGCATCCTGGGCTCCTATGGGCCCCCATCACGAATCTGACATGAGGTCGGATAGTCAAGATCTTCTCAAAGAAGAAAGAGAAGGACCATGTACCAAACACAATCATGGTTCACTTGTCATCTGCATAGCGATAGCTGCCATTTCACTGATGAAAATATCATCTGGGCCCACCCAAAGTAGGTCCCACTCAAAACACTCTCCACTAACATCATTTCCCCCCTAGTGATGTGATGGAACACTTGGTTGCCTAGGATCTATAGCACTATTGCGGCAACAACTCATGTCTCTAGCCTCTCTAGATCATTGATTGGGATGGTCATGCCCTTACCACGAGCACCTGATCTACAATGGCACTCCACAAACTCTGCTATGTTCCTCCCACGAGGTAACATTGGACGTATGTTCCCCACCACCCCTAGTGCAGGGATTTTGGTAGAAAGTAGATATCCTCGATCATGAGCTTAATCCTGTGCCCCTGCACCATGAAGACCTCCTGGTCTGGATCTTGGTAGTTCACTATCCTAGGTAACAGGGACTCGCTTGCCCTCATTAGTGAGTTCTCTACCAACTTGAGAACCCCATATCGATCAAGCACTCGTCTCACCACCTGATTCCCCTGAATCTATGAACGAAGAGTGTCCAAGTCTCTTTCACGCTAATTGATCTTTAACTCTGCCATATCTACAAAAAAACATCATGTCATGTTAGTTCAGACCTAAGACAACTACACCATACATTTTCTACCCTCAGTCTTGAGTAGGCTAGCAGACCAATCCCTTCCTCAACCCCAACTCGCATTGTTCTGCCTAGAAACTACAAGCTCACAATTTTTCCACCTTTACCTACAAGCCAGAGCGTTGTTTAGGGGGGGGGGGGCGCGGATGTGTGACCCGGATATAAGCAAGGGCAAGGGTTTCCTAATGAGCTCTGGGGCCCTAATCTAAAAAACTAATCTGATGAAAATGAAGAGTAAGGTTAGGACCGTCCTACCTCCCTCTAATGAAATATGATTCCAACAGTCAGTTTTTCTGCTACGATCATCACAAGATTTAGAGCCTTCTCCTCCTCTCCAAATTCACCAAAACTCACTTAGGAAATGAATTAAATTGGAGGGAAAATTCCCTTTTATTGGAAAAACCCCAAAATTTTCATCGCTAATTGTGACCAAAACATAGCTCGGTTTGACGAACCATCAGCACCGTTGGAAAGATCTCACTGAGCACTATAATGTGTTTTTTTTGTTGGTGATTTGACACTTCACCCAGAAGCCATTTTTTCCATTAAGTGTCTCTTTATTGCCATTTAAAGCGGATTTCTTCATATGAGCTGCTAGCAGTTTGGCACCACTTTTCCTTTGCGCTCATCGCCTCATGTCTTGACTTGTGTCATGGACAACCATTATTTGTCCATATTTTTATGGTCCCCCTAGACCTATCCTATGTGGCAGCATCATCAAGTCACCCTTGATCAGACCATCCGAGTTGGGTCATCATCGCATTCATGGAGTCTGTCCCAAGTCCCTTTATCTCCTGTTACAGTATTCCATCCATTTTTGCTACACATTCATCTCATGTTTCCCATTTTTGCCTCTAGTAATACTATCCATCATCCCCTCTGGAGTCAATTCAGTCACTGCTAGGTCAACCATGATTTTTATGCTCTGAAAAAGGAAGTCATCCATCCGCTACTCAGTATCCCATTATTCCATCATCATCCCTGGTGTCCATCAGTCACTTTACTATTATCCCTCGTGCCTTAGTTGAGGATTCATAATTGCCTCACTTATGGCGGGCCTTCTTATGTGGACATCAACACATTCATTCCATAAGATAGGTCTAAAGGTCAGTGTATCTTGGTTCCATTTTCCATTATTTTTCGGTGCCTCAGATAAATTAAAGGGAATCCTCATTGCCCTGACTTGGTTGTTTCTCATGTGCTCGACCTCAGCTCATTTTCGCATGTTGATATTCATATAATTGATGGTCTGGTGATCCAGTAGATTGTACAAGTGATTCCAGGATGTGTGTGATACTTTTTCACACCTCACGAGGGGGTTTCCCTTCAGTTAGCTCCCCACATTCTCAGACGACCTCAGATTATGTAATGGTCTTAGATGCAACTCAACAGATTTGATGAGTTCGGTTCCAACCACTTGCATTGCCCATAGCATGCATGTTTCATTTTGATGATCCATTCAGATTTTCAGAGCCCTTTCCTATTCAAAAGGGCTTCTTTGGTTCTTATACCAACCCCCCCTCCCACATCATATGGAGGGGCATTATATTTCATGTACTCATATGTTATTTTATTCAGTCCTAGCCCATTTTTTTTCCAAGGGCAGTATGTATGTGGGATTCATTTTATTATTGTATAGCCCATTGGTGCTAGTATGGCATGTACCATTTATCATGTAATTCATTTCTCAGTTTCATATTTTTGAGCTGATTATTCTTTGTAATTTTTCATCTCGGTGGGCATAGGTATGCCTCCCTTGCCTCATTGAAAGTAGGTACTTCAACATAAAAGGAGACTTATATCAATTTATAGGTCTTGCCCCCTCAGTTACTGTCCTCTCTCACTTTTCTTCATTTCTCTCTCTCTCTCTCTCTCTCTCTCTCTCTCTCTCTCTCTCTCTCTCTCTCTCTCCCCTTCGGTGTCTAGTGATCTTGTTCTTACAATGTACTTCGGTCATACGATTTTCTCCTAACACTCGTATGTTTGGGGGAAATCTGTTATCACCAAAAAATGGTGACTCAACCATTTCTAATTAGATGGATCGAAGTACACCATGTAAGACCAATTTTACCATAGTAAAATAGCTTTCACTATAAGAAATAATTTAATAGATCATATTTTATTAAGTTATTTCGAGTTAACACAAGAAACCCCATTAGGAATAATTGAATAAATCATTATTTATTTGATTTTCCTCTAGGAATAATTAATTTAAACAATTTTTTAACTAATATTCTTGGTCATATTCAACCCAATTATGAGAAATAATTAGGTAAATCATTAATTTTCTTATTTTTCTCTAGGAATAATTAATTAAATCATTATTTAGGTATTATTCCTTTTTAAATTTGACTAAAACACCTAGGAATAATTAAACAATTCATTATTTGTTTATTATTCTTTAACCACATTCTTGAAAAGATAAATAAATAATTTGATTTCATTATTGTTTCTAAATTAATATATTTAACCAATTTAAATACCTTTTCCCTCCAACAAAATATAATAAAATATTCCAAGTTGTTAGATCTATATTTTGGTTAATAATATTTTATTATTCTCCATTATCGAGGATAACTGTATATTTTGTTATAAATAGGAGGGTTTTTCCATTCATTCTTCACTTTGATCATTCTCATTGTCGTTATTATTTTCTTTTGTCATTTGAGCTCCCACTTGGGTTCAACAAATATTTTTGGTTTTCTACATCATTGAGAGAGAGAGTTGCGTGAAGCTGAGGCATTGAGGACAACCAAGAACCCATCCCATCAAGGGGGACTGGTAACATATACTTGTTTCCTTCACTAGGTGTTATAATATAATAAATAATTCTTTAAACTTGTCTTTTCCATTGGTTATCTGGAGTTATTTTTGCATCAATTATTATTTCATTTTGATGTTTAACTGCTTTCGCTCATTGATCTAGATTTTTGCAGGATTTGTTTTAACTGTCTATTACAGATCTAAAGGGTTACACAGGAATTATTGTTGTTAAGGCTATTTGTCACTCATAAAAAGTAGGATATTTCTGTACACCTGTGATAAGATTTTACACTAACATATATATTTAATTTTAATTTTAAATCACCCACAGAACTCATGAATGTGCTGCATGCTTCAGAATGATGGGATAAAACACAAAGAGACCTATCTAATTTTTTTCTACCTTATAGTAAGTTAGCTACAAGGCTAATTTCATATATTTACAAGGGACCTTGCCCATTGGTGGGCTCAGTTTTCTCAAGCTGAAAGGGACAATGTTCTCAGAGAAGGATGAAATCTAGGATCATTAGATGAGAAAATAAGCATCTATCACAAAAATAATGTGATATTTCCTTACTAAATGAATACAAATATATGATGCAAGAATTTTTATATAGGTCTAATGAAGGCTACTATAAAACCTATAGAACCAAATTCCTTGACATAATATGGTTGACAGATGAGGAAGCCTTAATAAAGGGAGAAGTCCTTTCCAACAAATTGATGTAGGTTCCAACCTTACAACTATAGTCAAGTACAACTAAAGGTGGGATCCATCCAAAAATATAAGCAATGAAAGCTAAAAAAAATCCATAGTTATTCTAGTTTCTGCTAAGTGAACTAGAAAAAATCTCTAAAATAGGAAGGACTGTGGACACTTCTTAAATTTCAATGGACTCTGGCTAAAAGGAGATGTGATGATAAATTGGATAATAAATTGTGGACTGAAAAATATATAAACCCCACGCCATAACCAAGTATCATCACCTTGGAATAAGGCGAATGACAAGAATATTTTCCATAATAAAGAACACCATGTAGGCCCAAATATGTCCTATAACTTCTCGATTTTTTACATTATAGGAAGAGACTATCAGATTTATTTCTCAATTGAATGACAAATAGTCAAACTAACAGATTCCTAAATGTTAGTTGTACATTTCTATTTCTCAAAAAACCATTGTAGCTCTTTTCCAACTTGATATTTTCTAGGTTTTTGGAACCTTCATAATAATAAAGAAATGTTTCTGAATATGCCTTTTCCTGACAAGGAGAAAGCTTAGTCATATGTCAAATTCTGTAGTTGTTTTAAAAAAATTGGTTGTGTCATAAAAAGTAAATTTTAAATCCCATTAGTCCATAATTGATGCACTTTCTCATTTTTTCATTCAAGCTTAATCAATCCACAGTCTGTCTTAAGACCAAAATAATGTGTGTGTTCTCCTCCCTTTGATAATTATCTCTCGGGCCATGCAAAAATGTCTTTGTAGAATTCAAAAACAAATTGTGATATGTATACATATTATTTTAATAGAATTGTTCAAGTTCTAAATTTCCAACAATATGTACTTACTATATGTTTCCTCTCAAGTTTAACCATCACATGTGAAAAGTTCAGAAGCATATATTATGGAAAAGATATTTCCTTTCAATTGTAATGTATAAACTAATAATTTATATAAAGAAGGAGTTGTCCAAAATATTTATTGAGATAAAATACCCAAAATTATTCATAGAGAGGGTAGCTTCTCTGTTATTTAATTCCTACTAAGAAGAGTATCCTTACCTATCCATGCTTTATATATTAATGAGCCACCTTCCCATTAAGTATACCTAGTATAAAAAAGCACATCATCACAACTCAATACTAGATTATTTGTAAAAGCATGATTCCTGATATTATAAGATATATTATAGACACATGTTGCTATGAATTCCAACCTTTTCTGGTCCATTTTAGAAGCTCTCATCCTCTTGCTTATAAGTATTGGATGCGCGTATTTGAGTCATGGATTTCTAGAGCCAATTTTACATGAAAGGAGGTGGTTTGATTGACCTCTTTCTCATATGGAGTAATGCATGCATTATCCCATACATCTTTCATAGTTATTTCCTTAGGAATTGTTGCTCCTCGCAAGGTTGTGAGAAAAAATATTTTGAAAAAAATAATTTACTGTGAGTGTAACTGTGCATGAGAATACCCAATTTTAATAACAAAATTATTTAGTATCTTCAAGCCTCTGACAAAGTAACAAAATTTTTTGTAATAGTAAAATATCGACCTCAAACAGGGTTCAAAAATGTACATGTATTATTAAATCTCTTCAAGTCCATGACAATATGGGAACAAATTTTGTAATAGTAAAAGATTGACCTTAAACATGGTTCAAAAATGTAACTGTCTTTGAATGTTTCAGCTAGAAAAGAAACCCTATATGTAGAGTGAAACATTGAACTATGACTTTGAACTCTGATTTTATCAGCAAATACTGAGATTCCATGAATGATATCACTATCTATTTTTTATGGAAGACATTAAACTAGAAATTTCACTTTGAATATGTTAGAAAGGTCTCAGATTCCGCAAATAAAGTGGTTCAACACAAACTAAGGATATAAAATAAGTATCTTGCAGAAACTCCATTAAAATGTTTTAAACATGGTCATTTAAAATACCCCATGTGAAGTTGGTGAGGAATATATAAAGGTAAAACATGACAATGAAAAATTTCGAACATCTCAGAGTCACTCAAATAATATCAAATTTTCTGCTCCATAAAAGGAGAAGATGCTAGAATTTATTTCATGGCAATAAAAAGAACACATTACAACACCATAGATCTAAATAATATTACCACAACAACAATCATTAAACAAAAAAACAAAAAATTATGCTAAGGTATGTCATGATCAGTAATTAAAAAAGTAGAATTGTGTGCACTGTGAACTAACAATATAATGAATTCTAAGTTTCATCAAAGTTTAGGAAATAATTCTTGCTACAACTGAATATATAAACTTGGTACAACAATAGGAGGCATAGATTGGCATCCAAGTTATATGTGTTTTTCATAACCTGCAACATAAAGAAACCACATTAGCTCTTAAAGATTAAGTGAAAAAGGTAATTCATTCAACAATAAGCAAATTTTAAACATTTTCATGTTCTTATTTAATAGTTTTTCCAGGTGACCTAGTGCATTATCAAGTTCAACATTGTATATCCATTTATAATTAGTTTGTTTAGTAAAAAATTGGTATTTACAACCCTATCATCAAGGTTTCCAAAATGTGGAAAATAACAACTTTGGATTTTTAAACACCAGGTCACAAGGAACACAACATTTTTTTAATAGATATTGGTATTTGGAGACATCATTAAATCTACAAAATTGATTCCAACATGACTTAGATGTATTAATACCCACATATATCATTCTCATATGTGGTCGATTGAAATGTCAGATTCAAAAAATAAATATGTAATGCTTAGTCTAACGAGGCTTCAAAATTTTCTGGAAAACAAAGGAAATTCCAAAACAATTTTGTTAAAATCTAGTAGAATTTTTTGCAAATCTAGGTTATAGTTGTCAATTTTCAAGATTTTTGGTACCCTAATAGTTTTTTACAGTGTTGAATCCAATTCCACCATAAAAAACATAATTCAATCACAACTACTCTCATTTGTTTTAGAAAAAATGACCAAATTCTGGTGACTTTTGGTCATCCAGGAAAATTTGAAACCTTGATCGGCAGGGCACACCCAGGAAACCCCAATAAAACAAACCCTTTTATTTTTTATGTTTGGAACAAAGGACATACCCAGGCAACTCTAATAAAACAAACCTTGTTGGTGACTAGCCCGCTCGATTTATAAAACCCTCTATTCTACTTATTTTCCCTTTTCATAATATCATTTAAATGACTATATAATATAAATGTTAAATAAAACAAATATATTTTATCTCATTGGCCTTTGGAATTCACTTTGCACATCATTAACATGAATTCATGGTATTTTAATCCACAAAATTATGAAGAGAGAAGATGATTTCAACTCTTGAGATGAAACCAATTGCTATCACTTGTAAAACTATCTTGATATGGAAAAGGGATGAGTGAAATTTTCATTACCCCAACTGTACAAAGGAAATTTTATACAAGGTTGATTGACACAGTCAAAAGTTAAAATTTTGGGTTGAATTTAAAGAAATTCTTATCGTTGGAGTCAAATATATGAAAGTGAAGGTTATCCAAACATGGTGATCGAGATAGATAGTAGTTGTATTATATAGAAAGAGAAAATTGTGGCATGATGCCAGCAATATGCCCCAATAAAATCGAGTATCACAAAAAAAAAATCAGATACTTATTGAATTTCCCATGAGTTTATGTGATAGATTAGTTTCCCATATCCTCGCAAATTGTTTAGTAGAAATCCCTATTATGCAAAAGTAACATCTTCATGATTGAAAACAAATTTGTATTTTTATTCCCAAAGTCTACTCCATTACAAGGGTCTTCATCACAATATATAGAGAAGAATTCCCATAAAATTATAAACATAAAGATTCAAAAATGGAGGAGCATATGTATGGACATAAATAGTGTCAACTTCCAAGCACAAGAAAAGGGAGAAGCACTAGAAGACGATTGATTTTCCAACTAAAACTCAAAATTTCCACCACTGGCAATAGCTTTCTAACTTTCTTTCATGAAACTTCATGGTAGTGGGAATTTAATTTAATAGCAATGTAAAATCTGCCAAGGGCCAATTGATGTGATTTTTTAAAATATCCTATAGATGTCAATGCCTTCAAAAAATCTATTACTTATGTCCAAGATAAGTAATAGCATGATTTCCTTAGGAAGGATCCATTAAAATAGAACTCCTATTTGCAAGAAAGAATCTTCAACTTCGTAAAATTCCTCAAACAGACTTAGTTTTATTATCTTGGAAGGATTTGGATGTTCATCAAACAACTATAAATGGTGGGAAAGAAGAGCATCTGACACACTTCAATGTTTGAAATCCTATGCTAGTGTCACTAAATTTTCCAATAGGGCACATTATAAAAAAAATAGCAATTACAAAAATTTTCCTCCCACAGGCCACAAGTAATGTCCATGGTGGGCTTGTGATCTGGCAGCAAGCTGGATAAATGATGATGACCTAGGTTCAGGATCTATCTGGCATGCTACCCATGATAATATCATTGAATTAGTTGGGGATACTGGCGTGGGTTAGGAAAAGTCGCTCTCATGGACATCTGGGAAGGATCCATCATGGGTAGCCCAGTGACACATGCATATTTATAGTAGCCTTAATAGTTTTCCTTGCTTTCCTCATTGGAGAAGATAGGATATAAAACTGTTATAGATTTTGAATAGATGACAACATCTTTGAGACCTATTGTCCAGGGTTGAATATGCCTCTTGAATTTTCAAGCTCAAAGAGTTGGCATAACTGGTCATTTCCAATTTTACTGGGAATTTTGCTAGTTCCATGCCATTAGGTTCCAATTTTTAATCCCATGGGTGAGGACCATTTCCCACTTGACCCAAACTAGGCCTTGCAGAACACTATATAACCATTTCCCATCTTTCTACCAAAACTTCCCCCCTTCAATGCACCCTATCTCCAAACCAATGACACCCAGACCATAAGACTTCCTTTTATACTTAAATATAATGTCTCCTATGTTGAGATTCAACAAGATGATGAGTTTAGTGAAAAGAGTCGCCTTCACTAAGTGGGCCCGTAGGCTATTTTTGGCGCAAGTCTATTTTTAGACATGGTGATCATATTTCAGAAGTTGCAGGATGCTATTTGTGAATGTTTGGTCAAGTTGGAAAAATAGATGAAATTCTATTTTTAGAATATTGGGTGAAGTCTATTTATAGGTCGTCGATCTAAAAATAGAAGTGTCGATTATTATTAGCTCTTAATAATAATGCGACAATAAATATCAACTTATTCTCTTGGAGCACTTTATTTCAGTGAGCAGATGTGACCTTTGTCAGGTGGAGCTGAAGGAATTATCTGAACTACAGCAGTTTACTATAGTTCATGTCATGGAAGTTTCGATTAGAAGCGGAGTGTGAAAGTTATGAGCTGATTGGAAGAGTAGTTATAGGAGTTGTTATTTAGTTTAACTCAGCTAATGGAGTTAAACTCAGTTGAGCTAGTTGTATCTAGTCTAACTGAAAGATACACTAGTGAGAGTTAAGTGAATTAATTAGTTAATTAATTCACAACTAATAACTCACTAACAACTGAAAAAATACATCAGTTAACTACTTTCATGTCAGTTCCAATGGAGACCCAGTGGAGAGATAGGTGAAAGGGTGAGATGGACTATCTGTTGTGACTATAGTGATGCATTTATTGCATCTACATATACATTGGAGATGCCAATGAGAAGCACGCAGTCAAGGAGAGTGGGATTGCATCGAATTGTTCTTTGTAATCAACTTGGATTGTGCAGTGGAGGCAGGCTATCAGGAGGCCGAAATCAATGCATGGATTTGCAGATTTCTTCATGATAGTGTGTGACGATTGTATTGAACTGAGAGCTTGATGTTCTAAGCTTTGGATGAGATTGTCACATGATCTCCATGATACATAATATATGATAGTTGGGGTTTTCAGCTTCAGGCTTTCCCGTTAAACAACTGTGTTATGTGTGTTTTTATTGCTTCATGTGTTTTGCAATTGATGATTAAATTTCCGCAAGAATTATAGTGGAAGGATTACTATGTTGTAAAGTTAAATATTGCTAGATCGGGAGGATCCATATATATACATGATTAATGTATAATCATTTCCATGTTAATAAGTGATTTTAATATTATGAATTGAATTGTGAAAATTATTGAGTTGTCTTTGGTGGAAAATTTGAATTTATACGAAAATGTGATAATGACGATTGAATTTTCATTGCAATGTGTCTTTCAACGGGTTGAGATTGGAGTATTCCCTTGATGGGATCTTGAATTACATAGCCTGGAAGGACAGGATGGAGGCGGTGCTAGAGGATAATGAGCTAAAGGAGTTCATCGATAATGATGTTCCTAAGCCGGGATCTAGCGATGCTGCATTACTTGATGCATGGCAAAAGAAGACTGCAAAGACGAGGAGGATTCTGTTGGAAGGTGTGAAGGACCACATTGTGTCCAACCTTCATGGGAAAGCCACTCCATTCTTAATGTGGAAGGTTTTGACAGACTTGTTCCAAAGCAGAAGTGACCAGAGGAAGTTGGCGCTTAAAGACAAGCTCAGAAAAATAAAAATGGAGAAAGGCGACAGTATTCCAAAATACCTCACGAAATTTGTCCACTGCAAGGATGAACTGGGAAGTGTGGGGGTTACTGTTGATGATGAATACTTGGTGAGCTTGGCTCTCCTTGGGCTTCCAAAGAGTTGGCATAGCTATGAAGACTCTGTCAATGGACGGGAGAAACTACCAGGATGGGAGCGGACTTTGGTCGGATCTTGTGCAGGAGGAGATAAGGTGGGGTACCAAGGATGGATCTTCATCGAAGAATGAAGATGAAGAGAATTGCGCTTTGGCTATCAAAGAAATTAAAGGGAAGGGGAAGAAATATCCTTCAAAATCCGATGCTAAAGGCAAGAAGCAAGATTTGTCCAAAGTGAAGTGTTTTCATTGTCACGAACATGGACATTTTGCCACTAACTGTCCACAGAAGAAGAAGAACAAGAAGGCTGTTGGATCTGCAGCTGGAGAGGCCTTAGCCTCACAATTTGAACTTTATTTCTCCTTGATCGCATGCTTGGTTTCAAGTTGTATGGGATCGGTGTGGTATCATGATAGTGGTGCATCTTTCCATATGACGAGAGACAAAGAGTTGTTTAGTGACTTAGAGGAGAAGGACCTCCAGATGCATATAGAGATGGGCGACGATGGTCGGTACAATGCGACTGGCATTGGGACCATTACCTTTGAGAGGGATTCTGGTAATCCATTCTTGTTGAATAATTTTATGCATGTTCCAGGTCTAGAGAAGAACTTGGTCTCAATCACAATGCTGGAAGACAGACGTTAATTTTTAGTTTTTACGGTGAAGGAAAAGCCTTCTGCGACACAAAATAGGTCAAACCAAGAAGGTAGGGATTTGAGTTAAGAATATCTACAAGCTAGAAGCGGAGATGGATATGTTTCAATGGTGGGCAAAGCGAAGAAGTGGTGAGCCGGGATGAGGGTGAATTATGGCACGGGAGATTGGGCCATCTTCACCATGGTGCTTTGAAGATTTTGTAGCGGTTTTATACGAGACTTCCCAAGGGTACTCTTGTGCGGTCATATCGGTCAAGGGATGTACTAATGTACATGTTGCGAAGACCACCTTTCATGAGAAGGAGAAACTAGTGCCTCGGTGATCACGGCCACCTTTCACGAGACATGTGTGGACCTTTCTCAGTTGCTTAAACAACAAAACACAGGTATTATGTTACATTTTTTGATGACTATTCTCGTAGGTGTTGGATATTATTCATGCAGAAGAAGAGCAAAATGTTCTCAAAGTTATGTGAGTTTAAAGCATTGGTGGAGAAGGAGTCGGGGAAGGAAGTGAAGTCTCTATGGAGTGATAATGGTGGCAAATATATCTCGAACGAATTCAAAGACTTCTGTAGCAAAAAAGGAATTCAAAGAGAACTCATAGTGTCTCAAAACCCATAGCAGAATGGGGTCGCGAAGAGGAAGAATAGAACGATTGTGGGTGCGGCACAAGCTATGATGCATGACCAGGGCCTACCAATGCACTTGTGCGCAGAAGCATGCAACACTATGGTTTATGTGAAAAGCTGTTGTCCTCATAGATTAATTGGCATGAGTACACCTAAAGAAGATTTTATTGGTAAGAAGCCTAATATTTCTCATTTGAATATTTTTGGCTCATATGTTTACATTCATGTGACAAAAGGCACTAGGAAGAAGTTGGAGCCAACTATAGAAGTTAGGGTATTTTTGGGGTACACAGAAACACCCCATAATTATCATGTTTATTTTCCAAACATTCGAATGACTATGGTGTGATGGGATATAAAATTCAATGAGGTGAAAGCCATGAAGTTTTCGCTTGAAACGGAGCTATACTTGCATGTAGAGGAGGAACTTCTTGTTCCAAAAGATGAGCCTCTAGATGTGGATCAGCCACTAGAGGAGATTAGTGGAGTGGAGGAGTCCACTCATGTAGAACCAAACATCAGAACAGGTAGAAAGCATACCATAGAAGCTGAGAGATTGAAGCTTGATGTGGCAAAGAATGTAGGAATCCCTACATCACAGTGCAAACAATGATATTCACCTAATCGATTTACTAGATACATGACTCTTATGAGCACGTGTATCATGGCAGAGCCATCTTATTTTGAAGAAGAAGTGCAAGAGCCCACATGGGTAGATGCCATGGTGGAGGATTATGACTCCATTATCAGAAACAATGCTTGGGAGATTGTTCCAAGGCCGGTTGGTAAATCAGTGGTAGGTTCAAGATGGATCTACAAGGTAAAGCAAGTTGCTGATGGGAGCGTCGAGAAGTATAAGGCAATATTTTTTTCCTGGGGCTTATCACATATCGAGGGGATTGATTATGAAGAAACCTTTACACCTGTCGCACGGTATTATTCCATAAGGACCATCCTTGCTCTCTCAGCATAGATGGGTTGGCACATTCATCAGATGGATGTGAAGACTATGCTTTTTAATGGGATCATTGAGGAAGATGTGTACATTGAGCAGCCTAAAGGATTTGAGATCTACAGAAGTGAGTCGCATGTGTGTGGGCTCAAAAGAGAGTTGTATGGGCTGAAGCAAGCACCACGTGCTTGGTACACTTAGATCGACAACTATTTCACTGGACTTTTCTTCACCAAGAGTGAGGCAGATGCAAACCTGTA